>CAJVRN010000116.1:760000-772500 GCA_911728415.1 Lagocephalus sceleratus
CTTCAATGAAGACGAGCTGACTCAAACATCTGGCTCAGATTCCGTCAGTGTTCCTCAGACTGTTTGCTGTTTGGTGGTGGATGAACACCCGGTTGAACAACAGTCGACGGTCCTCTGATTCCACGTGACCGTTGCTATGGCGACGCCCACATTTCCTGTTTGAGCAGCACGTTCTCCTGTGCCTTAAAACTGAACTAAAGTGAATTAAACTAATTTCCTGGAGCTGACCCAGGACCTTTTTTTAGCTGTGACTGATGTGGGCCTCATGGAGGGCAGGAGACCGCCGTTATCGGGCCTCAGATCTGCTGGGAGGTCCTGAGGTCGGAGCTCAGCCGTGAGCAGGCCAACGCTCTACAAAGGAACTGTCCTCCTATTGTTCTTCAGTGAGCTCAGAAGAGGAGGGAATGAGACTGGGGTTACGCAACATAGTAGGTGGCTTTATGATCTGAGCCCCGTAGCTTTGATCTTTAAAAGATCCAAGATCAAAGTCCGTCTGGAATCCAGAACACCACCACCATTCAATCATCTGTTCCTCGGCCCATTATCAATGAAAATGTAATTAAAATACGTTCATAACTTTTATCATGATCACATCAGATAAACGGCGTCACACGACCACGTCTGTTGGCGAAGGTAACAAGAAACAAGAATGTTTTTCTGTAGCGCTGTGGGTGGGGGGGGGTGAGGGGGGGGGGGTCTAAAAATAAATGCACAGCAAAAATAACCCACAGAATTCACTTTAGGAACCACTGAATTAACTTAACTGAGAAATCAAGCATGTCCAGAAAGAACCATTCAGACTGACCAAGAACCATCCAGACCAACCAGGAACCATCCAGACTAACCAAGAACCATCCAGACTGACCAAGAACCATCCAGACTAACCAGGAACCATCCAGACTAATCAAGAACCATCCAGACTGACTAGGATCCATACAGACTGACCAAGAACCATCCAGATTGACCAGCTAGACTGACCAAGAACCATCTAGACCAGGGGTCTCCAGGTCCCCCCCACAGGGCCGTGAGGCTGCAGGTTCTGGTTCCACCAGTCCAGCTCACCCAGTTTGACCAGTCAGCTGTTGAAGACTCAGATGAGTTGATGAAGTGAGTCCAGTCTGGTGCTGCTGCTGCTGGGTTGGACCAGAACCTGCAGCCTCACGGACCTCTGGGGAGGAGGTTGGAGATACCTGGTCTAGACTGACCAAGAACCATCCAGACTGATCAGGAACCATCTAGACTGATCAAGAACTATCTCGACTGGAGTCTGTGGAGGGTGTGTGGAGGGTGTGTGGAGCGTGTGTGGAGCGTGTGTGGAGGGTGTCCTACTCACAGTCCTGCTGGTCTGTGCTGGAGAAGCACTCCCTGAAGAGGCAGTGCATGGTGTAACACAGGTTGTCCAGCAGAGACTTGGGGGAGGCGTAGCGCCACCTGGACTCGGGGACCCTCTCTGGGTCTTCGGTCAGGTGATCCCAGGTGTCCTGGATCGTCTGAGGAAGCTCCTGCTGGAACACCTGGACACATGTGGAGATGCATCAGGGCGGATGTGAAGGTGCTGAAGGGTCAGGCAGATGTTGATGGACACTGTCTGTCTGTCTGTCTCCCTCTCTCTCTCTCTCTCTCTCTCTCTCTCTCTCTCTCTCTCTCTCTCTCTCTCCCTCCCTCTCTCCTCCTCCTCCTCTCTCTCTCTCTCTCTCTCTCTCTCTCCCTCTCTCTCTCTCTCTCTCCCTCCCTCTCTCTCTCTCTCTCTCTCTCTCTCTCTCTCTCCCTCCCTCTCTCTCTCCCTCCCTCTCTCTCTCTCCCTCCCTCTCTCCCTCTCTCCCTCCCTCCCTCTCTCTCTCTCTCTCCCTCTCTCTCTCTCTCTCTCTCTCTCTCTCTCCCTCTCTCTCTCCGTCTGTCTGTCATGAGAGGTTTCCTGTATGGTCCGTGGCCAACGCTCTAATCCAAACTCCTAATCTCATTCTGTTTGTAATTGGAAGGTCATTCCTTCCCAATTTGGATAAATAGGATCAATGTGACATCCTGCTCCGATGAAGCGTTCCTTGTCTTTCCTTGAAGAGGAAATTCACTCTGTTCCTATTTCAGACCTCCCTCCGTGTGGCGCTCGGCCTTGTGAACCTGAACTTGCCTCTACGGGATGTGACTGCACAAACACTCCCTCTGCGTCCCGGAAGCGCCTTTCCAACTCCGCCGTGTAGGAACGGGAAGGATGCCTCTCCGGCAGCACGCGGATGATCTGAAAGGGAGAGGGCGCGGCGTTGGCTCAACACCTGAGGAGGTCAAAGGTCGAGGCCCCCCCAGTGGCTCCTACCTTCTTCAACACGCCCTGGTTGACCTGGAACCAGAGCCGCTGCAGGACCAGGGCCTCCACCTGGGAACTCTGAGGACACAAGACCAGATGTTGACCCGCGTCAGGGCGGCGGCGGGCTGTGGGCTCGGGGTCGTTACCATTCTGGAGATGTTGGACAGCCGGAAGACCTCGTAGGCGTGGACCCGGATGGTGTAGTTGATGGGGAAGTTGTGTTTCTGCAGCACAGAGGAGGACAGCAGAGGTCATGAGGGGCCGGTGCTCCACCACGCTGCACCAGCACGGACCAGTTACCCCTCCTCCTGACCCTGACCTTGACCCTGACCCTGACCTTGACCCTGACCCTGACCCTGACCCTCCCTGACCCTGACCCTCCAAACACATTAGAGTTTCACAAAGGTGGAGGACGAGGCAGCAGTAACTGATACCGAAGCAGAATCCCAGTGACAACAAGAACACCTGTAAGAGGGAGAAACCTGCAGCAGGACCAGGACCATGGGGGGTCTGGTGATGGATGGATGAGTGAAGGAGGAGAGGAGGAGGGAAAGAACAGAGAGGAGAGGAGGAGAGGAGAGGAGGAAAGAGGAGAGGAGAGAGGAGAGAGGAGAGGAAGAGAGGAGGAGAGCAGAGGAGAGAGGAGAGGGAGAAGAGAAGAGAAGAGAAGAGAGGAGAGGAGGAGAGGAGGAGAGAGGAGAGGAGAGAGGAGAGGAGAGGAGGAGAGGAGGGGAGGAGAGGAGAGAGGAGGGGAGGAGAGGAGAGGAAGAGAGGAGGAGAGCAGAGGAGAGGAGAGGAGAGCAGAGGAGAGAGGAGAGGAGAGGAGAGGAAGAGAGGAGGAGAGAGGAGAGGAGAGGAGAGGAAGAGAGGAGGAGAGCAGAGGAGAGGAGAGGAGAGGAGAGGAGGAGAGCAGATGAGAGGAGGAGAGCAGAGGAGAGGAGAGGAGATGAGAGGAGAGGAGAGGGGGAGAGAGGAGAGGAGAGGAGGAGAGGGGAGAGGAGGAGAGGAGATGAGAGGGGAGAGGAGAGGAGAGGAGATGAGAGGGTAGAGGAGGAGAGGAGAGGAGATGAGAGGAGAGAGGAGAGGAGAGGAGATGAGAGGGTAGAGGAGGAGAGGAGAGGAGATGAGAGGAGAGAGGAGAGGAGAGGAGAGGAGAGGAGAGGAGGAGAGGAGAGGAGGAGAGGAGAGGAGAGGAGAGGAGAGGAGGGATTTTAAAAACGCTTCTTGATTTCATGAGCAGCCAATGAGGAGGAGCCAGAACAGTCATGTGACCTCTCTGATCACATTAACTGGAGGTTCCTCACAGGAGCTAACATAGCATAACTGTGCTAAGATAGGTCAAGGTTGATGTTGATGTTAGACTTCAAAGTCTTCAAAGACGTTGATGATGTCACATTTATGTGATCCCGCTACAGTCCGCCTCAGTGGCGACTCAGGGGTCTCACCATGTAGCGGCGGCGGTGGCCGAGGCTGTCGTTGATGGTCTTGAGCGGCGTGCACATGCTGGGCGGGGTCTGGCCCGTGGGGGTGGGTGCCAGCAGGATCAGGCCTGCAGGTAGAGCAGTGTCAGACAGACAGGCAAAGAGTCAGACAGTCAGACAGACAGACAGACAGACAGGTGGACACAGCCTGGAAAAGTTTGAAAAACCTGGAAAAGGTTCCTGTGCTACAAATGGAGGAGAAGAGCACACACCCGAGACAACCAAAGACCACACCTGCTGGACAGAGTCAGTCAGACAGTCAGACAGACAGACAGTCAGTCAGACAGACAGACACACAGACAGACAGTCAGTCAGACAGTCAGACAGGTGGGTGTTGGGACCCTCAGATATTTGATTGTTTTCAGGATGTTGTTTCTTCCTGCTGATTTTGGATTAACTTTTTATTTGGAACTCTGTCGCTGCTCTATGCAATCACCCAGTAAAGAGCTGGTGATCCTCCCAGTAAAGAGCTGGTGATCCTCCCAGTAAAGAGCTGGTGATCCTCCCAGTAAAGAGCTGGTGAGCCTCCCAGTAAAGAGCTGGTGAACCTCCCAGTGAGCCTCCCAGTAAGGAGCTGGTGAACCTCCCAGTGAACCTCCCAGTAAGGAGCTGGTGATCCTCCCAGTAAAGAGCTGGTGAACCTCCCAGTGAGCCTCCCAGTAAAGAGCTGGTGAGCCTCCCAGTAAAGAGCTGGTGATCCTCCCAGTAAAGAGCTGGTGAACCTCCCAGTGAACCTCCCAGTAAGGAGCTGGTGATCCTCCCAGTAAAGAGCTGGTGAACCTCCCAGTGATCCTCCCAGTAAAGAGCTGGTGAACCTCCCAGTGAGCCTCCCAGTAAGGAGCTGGTGAACCTCGCGCCCCAGCGGCCCTCAGCTGACGTTAACGCGTCCTGACAGGCAGCAGAAGGAGGCTCTGGGACAAATTTAGGCCTGTTTGACCGCAGAGAATCCAGACGATGTGGCCCTAATCAGGAAATAGTGATCTGATGCTGCTGCTGCTTTTTTTGAATATTCATTTTCAGATTAGATTAGATTAAATTAGATTAAGTCAGATTAGATTATAGCGTGTAACCAGCTGCTTTAACCCTTCGTCCAAAGTTCAAAAAGTCATAAAATCCTTCACGGCCGCGGCGAATCCGCACATTTGTTTATAAGACGGGTGAAGATTCCGATGGACGGCGTCCTCTCTGAGTCTACCAACATGTGTTCTCGCCCTTCCAAACCTGGCCCCCATCACTGGCTCGCCCCCTTTCAGGTCTAATCAACGCGTGAGGAGAAAAGTGGAGGTTGGTCGCATGACCTGCGGCGCGATACGAGAAGCACACGCGGAAACGAGGGGACGCATAATCAAGAGTAAAGAAGTCTCCTCCCGCCGCTACAGGCTGCCAACAGAGAGAAACAGGGCTCAACGTTCTCCAGATGGTTCCCCTCCACAAAGGCCCGTCTTTCTTTTCTCCCTTTATTCACAAAGATGCGGAATCGTTAGCACGTTTGGCTCCGAAAGTAGAACCAGACTCTGAAGATGATTAACTCGCAACTAAAGTCAAACAAAAGTTTACGGCCCAGCTATTCCGACGCTTTCACCGGCGATCCCGGAGGAAAGGCAACCGAACAACATCCTCGTTTTGCCAGGATGATTTTACAGCCAGGCGGCAACAAACAAACGGCAGTTTGATGAAAGATCGACAGGAAGGAGACGCTCAATAAACACGGATGGAGGCGCTAACACGGACGGGCTGGTGTAGCACGCAACGCGCCGAGCCGCGGATGAGTCGTCCCGTTGGGATCAATAAAGTCGTCAAATCTGTCGAGGGTTTGGCATTCCCGTTTCAAACTTCCACATCTGCTCCGGGTCTGTTCTCTGAGCTCCGGCGAAGGAACACCAACGCTCGCGAACGCGCCCAAGCGCAGCAAGAGCGCGGTTCCGTGGTGGGAAGACCAACAAACGAGGTCGGTTGTGGTTAAAGTGACGACCGCGTCACCATCGAGGAAAAGGTCGCCCTCGCTGGTCCCTGGTTGACCCTCCCGCTCGTCCAGGCGAACTCGAGCTCCATCCTCAAGAGCTCCGCGGCCCCAAGCTTTGGGTCGATTCAAGAACAGTTGTTTCTGTTGGCGGGCGAATCCCACACCTTTGTTTTGAGGCAGTTTGTTCGACGTGATTGGTCCCAGTCTGGGCCCGTCTCGACCGCCGACCTTCAGACGAGCACGCCGTTGCTGAAGCGACGAGCTATGAAAACGCAATTTTACTAACAAAAACAAAGTCCTGGCAGGCGCAGCGTGCTAATATGTGGCAGATGTTCCGCCTGAAGGGAGACCCTTACCGACCACTAGAAACGAACCGCCGCTCCGACTGGAGCAGCTCGTAAAATAAACCGTAAAATCATAAAAAGCTTTGTCTCCACGAACAGCACGTCAAGGTCCGACTGTAACTGCTCCTTTTTAATGGATCTACAGGGCTAAAAGATCTTCATGTGTAACAGATCTTCAGATCTACAGGTCTACAGGTCTACAAGACCTCCTGTAGATCTTCAAGATCTACAGGTCTACACATCTACAGATCTACAGGTCTACAGGTCTACAGGTCTACAGGTCTACAAGACCTCCTGTAGATCTTCAAGATCTACAGGTCTACAGACCTACAGGTCTACACATCTACAGGTCTACAGGTCTACAGGTCTACAGGTCTACACGTCTACAGGTCTACAGGTCTACACATCTACAGGTCTACAGGTCTACAGGTCTACAGATCTACAGGTCTACAGGTCTACACGTCTACAGGTCTACACATCTACAGGTCTACAGGTCTACAGATCTACAGGTCTACAGGTCTACAGATCTACAGGTCTACAGGTCTACACATCTACAGGTCTACAGGTCTACAGATCTACAGGTCTACAGGTCTACAGGTCTACAGATCTACAGGTCTACAGGTCTACAGGTCTACACATCTACAGGTCTACAGGTCTACAGTTCTACAGGTCTACAGGTCTACAGGTCTACAGGTCTACACATCTACAGGTCTACACATCTACAGGTCTACAGGTCTACAGGTCTACAGGTCTACACGTCTACAGGTCTACAGGTCTACACATCTACAGGTCTACAGGTCTACAGGTCTACAGATCTACAGGTCTACAGGTCTACACGTCTACAGGTCTACACATCTACAGGTCTACAGGTCTACAGATCTACAGGTCTACAGGTCTACAGATCTACAGGTCTACAGGTCTACACATCTACAGGTCTACAGGTCTACAGATCTACAGGTCTACAGGTCTACAGGTCTACAGATCTACAGGTCTACAGGTCTACAGGTCTACACATCTACAGGTCTACAGGTCTACAGTTCTACAGGTCTACAGGTCTACAGGTCTACAGGTCTACACATCTACAGGTCTACACATCTACAGGTCTACAGGTCTACACATCTACAGGTCTACACATCTACAGGTCTACAGGTCTACAGGTCTACAGGTCTACAGGTCTACAGGTCTACACATCTACAGGTCTACAGGTCTACACATCTACAGGTCTACAGGTCTACAGGTCTACACATCTACAGGTCTACAGGTCTACAGGTCTACACATCTACAGGTCTACAGGTCTACAGGTCTACAGGTCTACACATCTACAGGTCTACAGGTCTACACATCTACAGGTCTACACATCTACAGGTCTACAGGTCTACAGGTCTACACATCTACAGGTCTACAGGTCTACACATCTACAGGTCTACAGGTCTACAGGTCTACAGGTCTACAGGTCTACACATCTACAGGTCTACAGGTCTACAGGTCTACACATCTACAGGTCTACAGGTCTACAGGTCTACAGGTCTACAGATCTACAGGTCTACAGGTCTACAGGTCTACAGGTCTACACATCTACAGGTCTACAGGTCTACAGGTCTACACATCTACAGGTCTACAGGTCTACAGGTCTACAGGTCTACAGATCTACAGGTCTACAGGTCTACAGGTCTACAGGTCTACACATCTACAGGTCTACAGGTCTACAGGTCTACAGGTCTACAGGTCACATCATTTCACTCAGTCTGTTTACGTGACTCTTGAAAAACGAATTATCGCCTTAATCCAACTACAAGTGGACAACCGAAGTGGAGGTAAACGAGGTTAGTCTGACTAAGATCGAGGCTGTCTGTATTGACTAAGACACCCAGATAACGTGATGTATACGTGTTAACCTGCCCCCCCCGTAGGACCCCGGTGGCAGCAGAAGAACCTTGAAGGACCGAATCCTGATGAGACGGCGAAGTCAAGTTCAGAGCAGAGACGAAGCTCCGCACGTGAGCGTACGTCAAAGTACGAACTTCACGAGTCGAAACAAAGAACTCACACCTCCTTCACATTTTTCTTCTTCAGACGCGAGTCACCGGGTCTCCCCCCAGCTCCAGGGGGAGGTGCCAGCGTGAACGCCGTCACGCCAGATGACGGCCTCGGGCCCCCGAGCCTGGAGGCCTTCTGCCTCGGGATAAACACACATCAGGGGAACGAGGACTGGCTAGTTGATATCAGCAGACAGCTAATTTGCTTCCAGGTGGAACTGATTTCTGCGGGAGAATAATGGATGGCGAGGAAGACGCGGACCTCCTCGACCTCCACTCCGCGTGTTTGGCGATCTAAAGCGAAGCCACATGTTGGTGAGCCCAGCTCTGCAGCTTCTCTCCTGCAGCGTCTCCAGAAGGTCCATGGCCGAGCGGGGCTCCGCCCCCTCCTCCCCTCAGCGCCCCGCCCACCTCCAGCTGTGGTGAACATCAGCCTAAGTGCTCTTACCCCAGAGGCCTCCCAGCAGGTAGACAGAGGTGGACAGCTGGACCATAATCTTGGACTGAAGACACTCGCTCACACACACAAGGTCTGCTTCTCTTCAGCGGAGGCCCGAGTCGCCGTGTCGCCGGGCTTCATCGCACGCCTGCGCGCGAAGGTGAGGGTCTGCGGGCGAGGAGAGAGAGCAGGAGAGACGTGATGTAGACATCAAAGCTCAAAGCCCCCACATACATGTGGGAGCAGCGAAGGTCAGAGGTCAACAGCAGGGACAGAGAGGTTAACAGACCACCGACCTGCAGCTATTTGACCCTGACGACCCCAAAATGGTCCGTCACTGTTGCCGTGACAACAGTAACAGACCAAGAGTCATTTTACTGGGGTTTGGTTTGTTATTCTTTGGGTTATCTTTACAGACGGAACGTCCCTGAGAGGGCAACCTGCCAAAGGTACAGCCTGTAAAATGCCCTCTCCTCCTGTTTGTTGACGCTGTCACTGAGCTGCCAGTCATACCCGAGTAAAACGATCCACCACAAAATCGGCCTCGGGAGACGCCTCTAATTGTATTTGTGAGGAGCTGCTGCACACGAGGGCAAACGACCAATCAGGGAAGGGGGCGTGGCCGAGGACATGTCAATCACTTCATCTCAGCGAGCGCCGGTAGCCGTGTCCTCCTGAGGAGTCGCAACAACGCCTCCAAACGCACGACGACCTCGACTACAACCGCGTTATAGAGCTCTTACCGCTTTACTGCTGAGCTAGTTAGTAGCTTCGTTCACGATCATATCTGGGTTAGTTAGTGGTGACGAGCCCCAACGAGGCCGTCAACAACAGGTGATCGCGGTGTATCTGGAGGCTGCGTGGCCTGTTTGGGGCACGCTCACGCGCCCTGGTGAGGCACTGAAAGGGAGAGAGGGGTTAGTAATTAGTGATTAGTCATTAGTGATTACTCATTGGTCATTAGTGATTAGTCATTAGTGATTACTCATTGGTCATTAAATTAGAAACTGAGTGAAAGCTGTGAGCCAGGTCACTGAATGACCGAGCAAAGCATGACTCCATCGTCAGGCGCTACGAGGCTATCGCACTAGTTTAGTTGAGTTAGTTTAGTTAAGAGGCAGCAATAAAATGTTGTGTTTGTATTCAGGTACAGCTGACAATGTGGACAGAAGACAAGACGTGAGAGGAAGAGCATGATAGCGGGAGGGGGGGGTCGAGCTGGCTCAGGGAGCAGCATCAGAGGTCCAGAGGTCGCCTGATGGACACCAGAGGTTTCAGGACCGGGGTCCTGTCCCTCCTGTCCCTCCTCTGGTGTCTAGCAGAAGTCTGAACATCTGGAGCTGCTGCGCACTTTAGGAGGCTGAACGCCGTTCTCCTCGCCTCAGAATGATCACGAGTAGCTGAAGGCACATCTGAAGGGAACTCAGCCGCTCCGTTTCAAAGACTCTGATGTCCCCCGCCCCCCCGGACATCTGTGGCGGAGCGAGACAACTCTGAGACAAAGACTCAACTGTCTCCTTCTGGAACAGGCGTCCAGCGTCCCCCTGGAAACCAATCCAGACTAACCAAGTTTCACTACATCTTCACTTTCAGTTGACAAACTTTTCAATTCAGCTCAGCAGAAATGGAAGATCCAGAGCCCAACCACCCAGTTACAACACCAGTTACACCAGTACTACCAGCTTCACCCACAGTTCACCAGTTACCTGCTGAAGATTCAGGAAAACTGGACCAGAGTCCTTCTCCTGGCACACGTCAAAGGTCCACTCAGGTGAGACGAGTGGATGAGAAGAAGAGTCCAAGAACAGATTCACCCCAGTGAAGAGGTGGGGGGCAGAGAGACACTGATGCTGTAGAGAGAGAGGGAGAGGGGGAGAGAGAGGGGGAGACAGAGAGAGAGAGGCGTTCACAGAGGTCCTCACAGTCCGTAAACGAGGCCGTCCAGGTTAGAACCAGTCTACCAGCACACTGAGGCAGCGCTCAGTGTGAACGAGACTTTTGCAGGACTTTTGCTCCCTCCCTTCCTCCTTTCATCCCTCCCTCTGCCTCAACCACACCCCCTCACAAACACACGCACACACGCGCACACACACACCACCGAAGACACCAAACCTCCAGCAACCTCCAGATCATCTCATTGAGCCCACAGACCAGACCACCCAACCTCTGGGTAGATGTTTCTCACCATGTGATGCTGAAGAACCAATGAGCACCTTTGAAGGAACAAACACACACGCACACGCGCACACACACACACACGCACACACACATACACATGTGCACGCGCGCACAAACATGCTTGTGTATAACACTGCAACATTTCCCAGATGAATCACCTGATACCAGACGAAACATTTACAGCACAGCATCACTTTTGCTTCAAAACCTTTATCTCCATGGCAACCGGTCTCTGTCAGGCGCTTGGCAACAACAAGTTGTAAATACGGCTGAAGTTAACGACGTGGATCCTTTTGGTTTTTTATTAGTGACAGTGATAGATTCTGGCTGACGAGTTATTTTCTGACGCTGTACAGGACACGTGATCTTCTGAGGACCACCGGGAGACCTGCTCCTTCTTCGGAGGTCTCCAGATGGCGAGACGAGTTCCAGCGTGGAACTAGATGGGGACCCGGCTGGCCTTGACGGGTCTCTCCATATCATCTGGGTTCTGCTCAAGGTTTCTTCCTGTTCAACGGGGGTTTCTCGTTGCCCTCCGGCTGCTCTGGTGGTTTCAGGCCGGTTCTTGTAAAGCGTCATCAGACAGTTTGTATTGTTATTCGTGTTGTACAAATACAATTGAGTATTTGGTTATAAGGAAGACTCCCCTGGGCCAATCAGAAGCTCAGCCTGGGTCATGTGATCCGTTGCACTGGGGCTGAGGGGGGGAGGCTGGGATTTAAGGAATCTCCGAGCATTGAGGAGGAGCTGGTGTAGGCGGCTTTGGGCTCCGATCGAAGCTTCCCTCGATCACAACAGTCAGCAAGTGTGTGACCCTGTTCCCACGAGCAGAACTTCACTACTCCTTCAGAACCTCCAATCATTCTAGCGTTGATCTGACGAGAGACAGTCGGACAACAGGCGCATGGCTCAGTCTGTCTGTCTGTCATGACACGTAGACAAGCAGCAGGTAGCTGCCCATTAAAGACGAACGCACAAGGGAGGAACCACCTGAATGTTTTCACTCCCGACGAGAAATAAATTCACGGGCCAAAAGCTAATACGTGGAATATCATAAATGAACTTGCACGCTTTAGACATAAAACTCTTCAGCTATGTCTCAAAATGTCCAAATACGAGATACGTGACCTCGGTGACCCTAAACAATATATCGGTATCGGTGTCAGAAGTGACCGAGACCCAAGATGTCATATCCTTTGATCTTCAGAAAATCAAAGCCAAAAGAATGAGATGGTAAAAGCAAACAGAGACTCACTTCATTCAAGAAAAGATTGATCATTTCCCTTTTGAGACTTTCACTCTTCCGATAAAAGTGTTAAATGGGGCTGCAGGGCAGAGAGGAGCAGTGTAGACCGTCAGAGGGAATTCTCCTGGGTTAATCCCACATCTGGATACAATCTGTGGCAAGTGCTCAGGAAACTAGAATCTGTGGGTCTGGACATTAAGTAAGGGATTAAGCACGGTTGTTATGTCGTAACCCTATAAATTCAATTCAAGTCAGGATGGATAAAAGAATTCTGGGGTTGGATGTGTGGAATTTCCCTCTCAGTATTTCACAATCATCGTCATTATCATCATCATCATCATCATCATCATCACCATCACCATCATCATCATCACCATCACCATCACCATCATCACCATCACCATCATCATCATCATCATCATCATCATCACCATCACCATCATCATCACCATCATCACCATCATCATCATCACCATCATCATCACCATCATCATCACCACCATCACCATCA
>CAJVRN010000116.1:775000-785000 GCA_911728415.1 Lagocephalus sceleratus
CTTTGGCTCCGCCCCCTGCTGATCTCCTCTGCTGTGTTCTGAACGTTACCGTTGTTCATCTGTAATTGAATTGCATCCGTTTACACTTCTGCCATCTCACAAATATAAAGCAAATCTGATTTATTAGCCCCACCATTTACTCAGCAGCCCGATAGAAGTGAATTACAGCAGCAGCCTGGAGGAAATAAAGTCCTACGGCGCTGTGACCAGGGGCTGAGCTTCAGACACGGAGGTCCAGGTCCAGATCCTGAGGGGACACACCACCGAGGTCCCTCACAGCGTACCGGGGGACAGCTTAATGTCCCCATCAGGAGATGTTCCTCAGGCCTAGAATGAGGACGTTCATCTGAGGAGGAGGTTCCTCTCATGCAGGCCGTCATGTGTTTGAGGCAGACCTGTAGTAGAGACGTCCCCATGTCCTGAACCTGGACCAGCTCTACATCCTCACTGGTGTAGTCTTTTCAGTCAGGTGAAGAGTGGTTTGAGGACAGCCCTTACAAGAGGTCCAAGCGTGACGCTGGAGACAGAAGGTGTCCCTCAGACAGTGGAAGGACCCGCCTGAGTGGACGAGGTGGACGGGGTCTGAGAGTTCACGGGAGAACGGCCGTCCAGGTTGGACCGTCTCAGGGAGTAAAGATGAGCTCGATAAACCGGAGCTGGAGCCGAGGTCGGCGCCCGGAAGATCAACAGCTCGGCTGCTTTGATCACATTAAGCCGTCACATGGAGGCTGGCGACAGGCGACCAGCCATCTTGATCGGACCAGAATCAGTTTTCCTGCTCGGTTGAAAAGGTCCTCGTCGTGTTCCTGGGGCGGGCTCCCGTCTGAGAGGTCGTCTCCATGGAGACGACAGGGTCCGGACCTCCGGGAACCCCAGACCCGGGGCGGAGCCTCTGGTGGGTGCTCCTCCACCAGGACGGCTGGTCTGGACCTCTGTCCCGTCCCACCACCCCTCAGGACAAAAGGCCTGACCCGGCTGGTCTGGGCCGTAATTGGAGGAGGTCTGGAGGACAAAAGCAGTTTGTGTGGGTATGAAGCATGTGAGCGCGCCGCTAAAAATAAAGCATTCAGCGGCGCTTACAACAGCTTTGATAAATAACTGGCTGACAGCTCGGGGGGGACGGGGGGTGGGGGGGCGGGGGGAGACGGGGGGGGTGTCCACGGTCACGGGTTCTGTGTCGGGGGGTCGTGAGCGCGGACGGGGGGGTCAGCTCAGTCATGAATTAACACTGAGGAAGAGGCTTGTGTAGGAAGGAAGACCTGCTGAGGTACCACCGCAGGGTGGACGCCCGTATCCAGGACGACGTCAGGCAGAATTCTAGCTGATACATCTTCACTGGTGATCCGCTGGTCCCCCGTCACCTGTGAGTCAGTCTGGACAGTCCCTCAGGACCTCAGAGGTGGTCGTCCACCTCCTCTGGACTGACCTCGGAGTTTCCAGTCCGACCCCAGTACAGATGTTCACGTCAACCACAGGCAGTCAGTCAGTCAGTCAGTCAGTCAGACAGACAGACAGACAGACAGACAGACAGACAGACAGTCAGACAGACAGTCAGTCAGTCAGACAGTCAGACGAGGTGTTGTTTGTTGTTGATGGAGGTTGAGAAGGTGAAAAACAGGACTGTGGAATTTGGTGTTCCTTCCAGCGGCTTGAGCAACAGCGCACATGTGAACCTTCCCAACGGTGGTTTGAGGCTGATCCAGGATCTGCTTACAGCAGCGCCACAAGCAGCCACCAAAACGCCACCGCCGCCCTGAAAACAGCAGCGTTGGCAGATGACTGAGGCTCCACTTACCACGGGGAGTTTACGACGCTCCTGGCCAGCGTGTGTGTGTGTGTGAGAGTGTGAGTGTGAGCATGTGTGAGAGAGTGAGAGTGTGAGTGTGTGTGTGTGTGTGTTTGTGTGTGTGTTTTTACTTGTACGACTACCAAAATTTACATTCTAATATCAAAGGATGAAAGATGAGGACATTGCTGGGACATGAGGACATTCTCTCTGGTCCTCACAACTTCAAAGGTCTTTTTCGAGGGTCCAGACCTGATTTATGGTTGATCTGATGTAGGATGAGAGAGGTCAGAGGTCATAGGTCAGAGGTCAGGGGAGTCATTGGGATGGTTAAGGTGAATAGCAGGGTACGTTATGTCTATGAAAGTCCTCAGAGAGATGGAAGTAGAAGGATGTGTGTGTGTGTGTGTGTATCTGTGTATGTGTGTCTATGTGTGTGTGTATCTGTGTGAGTGTGTGTGTATCTGCGTGTGTGTGAGTGTGCATCTGCATATGTGTGTGTGTGTTGACTCCCTCCTCATCAGTGGGGATGTTTCAGATGAGAGAAGACAGCATCTGGAGACAGATTAGATCTTTGATGCTGTTTCAGTCAGACCAGATTAGAACGTTGTTGTTAACGTGTGGACCAGATTATTCAGCAGCTGCTGACCTTCACGCTTCAATCTGCAGCACGGATGAGGAAGACGGGTTGGACCGGCTCGCTAACCCAGGACCCAACAGTCCACGAGGACGTCCGTCAACACCACCAGTGAAGCAACATTCTGCGTTTATATGAAACAGACACAAGAGACACGACACCCTGGGAATCATTAACTACAATCCTCCACAAACACTTCCAAACACACTCGGCAGCAGATCAGAGTCCGTCGCACATCCCACCCCTCGGCTGATCCTCATCAGCAGCAAAATACACACAGGAACCTTCGCATACACCCGCTACAGTCGCACAGAAACGGCCTCCAGACACCGTCTGTCAGTCATCCTGTTACCATAGAGACGACTTCCGGGCAGTCGTCCATTCACCACGGAGACACCTTTCATCAGATGACCAGTCCCATGGAGACATGGTCCATCAGATAACCAGTCACCACGGAGACACCTTCCAACAGCCGTCCTGTCACTATGGAGACACCTTCAGCCTTCCAGTCACCACGGAGACACCTTCCAACAGCCGTCCTGTCACTATGGAGACACCTTCAGCCTTCCAGTCACCACGGAGACACCTTCCAACAGTCGCCCTGTCACCATGGAGACACCTTCCAACACCCGTCCTTTCACCATGGTCCATCAGAAAACCAATCACCATGGAGACGCCTTCCAACAGCCTTTGGTTGTGGGTGAAGCCAACAAACGAGCACGTTGACGCCACCATCAACCAAACTCAGACCTCTGGTGCTTCACCAAACGCTGGCATCAAACTGGGATTCTCCCAGTGCCGGACCCGTCCTGCACTGGTGGGGGGTCGATCCTCGCTCCTCCTTACCACCGTGCGTGCTACAGCCCTCAGGTCACGTGTGTGGCGGTGGCAGGTCGGGGCTGCAGCGCCGCTGTAGCCGCTTCTCCTGGTTTGTTTTGGTCACTTGGACGTGTGTGGAGTCGCCACGGCAACGCTCCCACCCTCCCATCGCCCTCCTCCCTTGTTCCTGGATCACTTCCAGTCAAACTTTAGCCTCTCATGGAAATCCGCCAAATCTGCATTTTTCCGCCGTTTTCCTTAATTTCTGATTCAAATAAAAAAATCAGCACAACTCAGAGTTTGTCAGCAAAAGAATTTGTGGCTCTGCGGCCAAACCCACAGAAACGTCCGACTGTTCATCATCAGGAAGTGAATCACGACTGTTTTTCTCGTTTTTACACTCACCAAACCGCCACAAGCGAAACAAGTGAGTCACCCGTTCAGCGACGGTTCGACGTTCCGACAGTTCCGACCCTCCGACCCTCGGTCTATCCCAGCGCGCTCGACTCACGAGTCCTAAAACGTTACAGACGTTGAGCAGATGTTTATGTGAACTAATATAAATGACAGTAAAAGCCGTTCTTCTGGTCTTTAACGGGCACAAAGTGTGAACATGTCAGACCCAAAGCACGTTTAATAACGTAATTATTAAACTTTTATTACCTTATTAAGTGTTTATTACCTTTTATTAAACATTTAACGTGTTTTTGGTGTTAGTAAACTAAACACACGCTTTATTCACGTTCTTTGATACCAGGCCTTGAATTCATCCGTCAGTTCAATCATTCATTTTTATCAGTGTCGAACAGGTGAAAGGGCGCACCTGTGGCCCCAGGGCCCACCCTGACCTTGACCCTGTGACCCCGGGGCCCCGGCGCAAACATCGTCGGGCTAAATGGTAACATCCAGAAATCCACCTGTCAGCATCCATCAGGGGGAAGAATTCCCTGGTAACTCCATCCAGACGAGGACAGACACACACACACACACACACACACACACACACACTCACACACTCACACACTCACACACTCACACACTCACACACTCACCACACACACACACACACACACACACACACACACACACACACACACACACCTTGCTGCTCATTTCCACTATAAAGCTTCGTTCACGTCTGGAGGTGCTGAAACTATGTGATGGTGGCCACTGGTGCTTTCCTGGAGCGCACACACACACACACACACACACATACCCACACACACACACACACACACTCACTCACTCACTGACTCACACACACTGGAGCAGCGCTACATGGTAACACACACATCCTGGTGTTGATAACCTGATCCAGATGTGCTGCTCCAACCTAAACCCCTGCAGGAGGTCAGAACAACCAACAAGGAGGACGTCCACCTGAGCGGGCCGCTTCTCACGACCAGGCGAGAGTTGCTGACATGAAGGTCAGGGTGAAGGTCAGAGGAGACAACCAGGAGGAACCTTCAACCAGGAGGAACCTTCAGCCAGGAGGAACCTTCAACCAGGAGGAACCTTCAGCACCAGTGGGATGAGGCAGGAGACTGACCAGTGGTCATACTGGGACAGAGGGGTTGATGTACTGGTCATACTGGGACACAGGGGTTGATGTACTGGTCATACTGGGACAGAGGGGTTGATATACTGGTCATACTGGGACACAGGGGTTGATGTACTGGTCATACTGGGACAGAGGGGTTGATGTACTGGTCATACTGGGACACAGGGGTTGATGTACTGGTCATAACCCTGTGAGCCTCATCAGTCACAGGGAGGAGGTTCCACCTCAACACCTTCAGGAGTCGTCACTCTGGTTTCAGCCTTCGTGAGACACCAGCAGACGATCACTGGGACCTCCTAAATCCATCCTGGTTGAGAGGAGGAGGAGGAGCAACGCCGCAGCACAAAGCCAGGCTTGGCAGGAAGATGATGGATCCTCCAGGAGGGATCTTCTCCCTGGATCACGCAGCAGGTTGGGGCTGATTTATCCCCTCACATGAGACCCGGCGTGAGCTCACTCATATCTTGTGCAACAACATGTGCAACTTCATCTGTGAGCGTCATGTTTCAAAGAGACTCCTTCAGAACACACACACACACACACACACACTCTCACACACACACACACTCTCACACAGACACACACACTCTCTCACACACAGACACACACATACTCAATCATACTCAATCATTCACACACTCTCACACTATAGGATAAACCTAAAGACTGTTTGTGTGGGAAAAGCTGTTTGAAACATGAATCATCCCATCCAGATGTTCCCCCCAGCTGTTCTCTGAGGTACCACGGTAACCAGTTACCCTGCGCCTGTGTCGGTGTTGTCTGGGGGCGTGGCCTCCCTACGAGGCTCCAGCTGCACCTGGCAGGACGATGAATACGTTGAGGGACGCACTGCATTTCACCTGGAGGTCTCCTCCGGGACCCTCACCTCTGGAAAGGTCTGGAAAAGTCTGGAAAGGTCTTGAACACTGGCCTCACCAGCCTCACTGCTCCACTTGCACCTCCTCCCATCGTGAGGATCGGTTGGCCCCGTCAGGCCGTATCTCGGCGAGGGGGCGGAGCCTAGGCTTCCCCGCTATTACAGACGGAATCTCTGGCGAGCAGCAGCGTGTGGGCGAGTCGGACGTTGGGCGAAGGTGACTCGACCGTCTGAGGGAGTCGGACACAGGTTTGAGACCACGACCGTCCAGAGGTCCAAGAGCGAGGAGCGCCAAGCCCCGCCCCCTCCCTCCAGCCCATCCGTGATTGGCTGGAGGTGTTTGTTGTGTTTCAGTTCAGTGTCCCTGACAACCCCCCCCAAATACGAGGGGGGGGCAGAGGCTCCTGCAGCCTTCGTCGCCCCCCGTCCTCATCCTCCCCCCCAGCAGGGGGCGCTGCTGCCCAACGGCGTCTGAATGAGGCGCGAACTCCTGATGGTTAAAATGAAAATGACAGCTTTATTTACACCCCCCCCACAAACGCCCTGGGGCTGAGGAATGCTGGGTTCAGGCCGCCGCTCCCCAACCCCCCTCGAGATTCAGTCCGTCGTCCGACGTAACCAACGCGCCCAACCGAGCGCGCTTCTACTCAATACAAAAACATAAAAAAAGAGCCTTTGGTCCAGGAGGGGCTTCCTCCAGGGACGAGGACGCCCCCTCCAGGGACGAGGACGCCCCCCCCCTTAGAAGGCGTAGCGGGTGCGGATGTCCTCCAGCTTCTTGGACACCTCGGGCGGCGTCCTGTCCAGCTCCTCGGCCACGCTCTTCTGCTTGTGGGGGTCCATGCTGTTGTACTGCTCACACAGGTCTCCATCGATCACGTTCTGCACACAACCCACACTCAGCGGCTCCACGGGAGACGACCCCCCCCCACGACCCCCCCACGACCCCCCCAGACACCAACCTTGACAGGGAAGTAGTAGGACCGGAAGCTGAGGTGATCCCTGCCGCAGAGGGGGGGGAACTCTGAGCGCATGTGCATCTCCAAATGCTGGAAGAAGTCGTGGTCCTGTGGGGGGGGCAGAGATCAGTGGGGGGGGTCAAGTGAGTGGGGGGGGCAGAGATCAGTGGGGGGGGGGTCAAGTGAGTGGGGGGCAGAGATCAGTGGGGGGGTCAAGTGAGTGGGGGGGGGCAGAGATCAGTGGGGGGGTCAAGTGAGTGGGGGGGGCAGAGATCAGTGGGGGGTCAAGTGAGTGGGGGGGCAGAGATCAGTGGGGGGGTCAGGTGAGTGGGGGGTCAGAGATCAGTGGGGGGTCAAGTGAGTGGGGGGGGCCAGAGATCAGTGGGGGGGTCAGGTGAGTGGGGGGTCAGAGATCAGTGGGGGGTCAAGTGAGTGGGGGGGGCAGAGATCAGTGGGGGGGGTCAAGTGAGTGGGGGGGGCAGAGATCAGTGGGGGGGTCAAGTGAGTGGGGGGGGTCAAGTGAGTGGGGGGGTCAGTCCGGGTGGAGCCTGCGGGGGCGCCGTTACCTCGTGGGACGTGAAGGGCACCAGGATGCCGATGCCCCCGGACAGGGTGGTGTAGACCAGGGACTCGGACCCCCCCGGGATGAGCGTGGTCTTCTGCAGCGACAGCACCGTCTCCCCCACGTGGTAGTTCATGGCCACCTCCGCCTGCCGACGCCACGGGACACCGGTTACCCAGGTAGCGCCCCCCCCTCAGGAGGTGGGGCCTGCGCTCTATCGAAGTCCCGGCGCCGGCCCTCGCCACCCGCGCCCTCCCTGCTCGTTTCCCGCCCGAGGCCGACGGCGGCGGGGGATCAAAGGTTCAGGTTGGGCTTCGGAGGGCGAGCGGCGTGCGGCCCACAGGCCGTCCTTTCTTTGGCGGCGCCGACCTTCATCTCCTCGGACACGTTAATCAAATCCGAGTGGAATGCCCAGAAATGAATGTAATGCAGCCTTCACTTAGGCCCTCGCCGCCTAATTCAATTCCCCCCGACGGGCGAGCACACGCAACCCCGCCACGGCCAGCCCCCGGGGGGCGTGGCCTAACGGTGGGGGCGTGGCCTACCCCAGGAGCCTTACCTTCTGGGAGGCTCCGTTCAGCAGCCCCCGGTCCCACAGGGCCTTGTTCCCCGTGGGGTCCTCGTCCACGTCGTCGCTGGTGTTGGGGGGCAGGCGCACCTGAGGACAGCCAACAGTGAGGGCGGGCCCTCGCCCAGGAGGCCCCGCCCCCGCCCCAGAGGCTCCGCCCCCCGCACTCACGATGCTGATGTTGCCGAACTTGTCGGCCGAGGCCATGGTGTCGTAGTCGAGCAGGCAGGCGGTGGTGACCCAGCGGGGGTACGTGTCGTCGGCGAAGATGATGAGCTGGTTCTCGTTGCGGCGGTAGCGGACCCAGAACAGGCTCTCCTGGACGTCGGTCACGATGACGCGCTGGCCCGTGGTGTGGATGCCCGTCACCAGGTTGGGGATGTGCTGGGGGGGGCAGACAGGACCTCGTTACCCGACTGACCTCAGACTCAACCCGGCGGCCCTTTGTCTCCGCCAACACGGCCTCTTTGTCTCCGCGGCAACGGAATGAAAGGAGCGCCCGCTCAGACGGAACCGCAGGCCCAACGAGGCCGCCGCTCCGCTCTGAACCGGCCTCAAACAGGTCCTCAAACGCCACCGACAGCCCAGAACCTCCCCCGGGCAAGAATCTGGGCCCAGCCCCCCCCAACGGGTCATGTGACCGGGCAGAGGAATCTCTGATCCACTCAAGTCCCCGAGTTCACGGCTCCGCCTCCACAGGAAGTGGTTCTGGTTCTGACCGTGGACGCGCTCACCTTGTTCTCACACTTGCGCAGCAGCTTCTTCTTGCCCATGTCGTAAATGCGCAGCAGCTTGCCGACGCCCACCAGCACTCGACCCTGGAAGGGCGCGATGGCCAGAGGGACGTCCTCCACCGGGGTCTGTGGGGGACACGCCAGAGTGAGACGGCGCCGGAGCGAGACGGCCGAGGCTCCGCCCACAACCAACTATGTCGCATTTATGAAATCAACCAACTGTTGCAGAGAACACGGGGTCAAAACAGAAAACTCACTTTATCTTGGGTCTATTACCGTATTTACCGCCCCACAGGACAGTCTGAGTTCTGTGGTGTTTCTGTCATTAACGTGTTATCAGATCATGTTTAAACACGCAGTAACAGACGACAACAGAAGCACAACAGAGTTCCATCAATGAATTAAACTAAACATTCATCAGCTCACCTGCTGTTACCTGACACACCTGCACCAGTCGACCTGGAGCAGCTTTTACCGTAGTGCACATAGTAAAGGTGCACAGCAGATTGTGGAAGCCCACACACACACATATACACACACACACATACACACACACATACACACACACACACATACACACACACACACACACACATATACACACACACACACACACAGACACCGTATTAAAGGAAGCACCGTCGATTATGAGGACATCTCAGCGTCTTAAGTGCGCCTTCTGCTGCGGAAAACACGGTACCTATTATTGATCCGTGTACGAGGGCGTCGGATTATAAGTCGGGTTTAGAGGAGATGAAAGGCCTTCAGGAGCCCTTAAATACTCTATTTCTTTCACAAAGTCACGGGGAGCCACAACAGAAGATCAAAGAGACACACGTGGCTCAGGGGTCACGCGTCAGCGAGGCGGGCTCAGGCCACAGACGGCGTGGAGGCCGGGATCAGGCCTGATGTGGGCGGGGCCGGACAAAGGCGTCCGCTCAAACTCCCCCTGGTTTACGTGGTTGGGGAATTCCTCCCGCGACAGTCGGCGGGACAAACAGGCGGACGGATGAGTCACCCGCCTCAGGTGGCGGAGTCACGCCGGGCGCCGCACCTCCGCCCTGCCCGCGCTTCGAGCAGGCTCCGCCCACCAGGCTCCTCCCACCCGCCGCTCGGGGGGCCGGCGGCGGGACCCACCTTGTGCACAAACTCCAGCTTCTCGCCTCCGCCGACCAGACGGTAGGTGTAGATGAAGCCGCCGCCCACCGACTTGGGGTTGAGGATCATGTCTCTGGCCACGCCCACCAGGACGTACCAGTCGTCGCCGGTGTTGGGGAAGCGGCAGACGGCGACGCTGCGGGAAGAGAAGCAGAGTGAGCGAGGGGCCGCGGCACGGCTCGCCCGGGGACCGGCGCGGGAACGCCCGCCGCTCCACGGAGCACGGAAGAGCGCTCTGGCCTCGGCTGCTCGGGTCTGGACGCAGCCACGCAGCGCGTTCAGACGGAGGCCCGTCGTGGTCGCGTCCCCGCCGCCGCCGCCGCAGCTGCTGGGAGCGCG
>CAJVRN010000116.1:790000-870000 GCA_911728415.1 Lagocephalus sceleratus
CGCGCGCTGCGCCGCAGCCGCCGCACGACCACGTACCTTCCACGTGTCTGCGCACCGTCCACACGGCGTTGGGGTTACCGGGCAGCTCCGACACCGCCATCTCTGACACCTGGACAGGAAACAGGCTGAAGGAGGAGCGGCTACAGTCGCCCTCAGACCAGAGGTGCACCCCCCGGACCAGAGGTGCACCAGTCAGACCAGAGGTGCACCCCCCAGACCAGAGGTGCACCCCCCAGACCAGAGGTGCACCCAGACCAGAGGTGCACCAGCCAGACCAGAGGTGCACCCCCAGACCAGAGGTGCACCCCAGAGGTGCACCCCAGACCAGAGGTCACCCCCAGACCAGAGGTGCACCAGTCAGACCAGAGGTGCACCCCCCAGACCAGAGGTGCACCAGTCAGACCAGAGGTGCACCAGTCAGACCAGAGGTGCACCCCCCAGACCAGAGGTGCACCAGTCCAGACCAGAGGTGCACCAGTCAGACCAGAGGTGCACCAGTCAGACCAGAGGTGCACCCCCCAGACCAGAGGTGCACCAGACCAGGTCCACCAGAGGTGCCCCAGACCAGAGGTGCCCCAGACCAGAGGTGCACCCCCCAGACCAGAGGTGCACCCCCCAGACCAGAGGTGCACCAGTCAGACCAGAGGTGACCAGAGGTGCACCAGTCCAGACCAGAGGTGCACCCCCAGACCAGAGGTGCACCAGTCAGACCAAGGTGACCAGAGGTGCACCCCCAGACCAGAGGTGCACCAGTCAGCCAGACCAGAGGTGCCCAGCCCCAGACCAGAGGTGCACCAGGTCCAGACCAGAGGTGCACCCCCCAGACCAGAGGTGCACCAGTCAGACCAGAGGTGCACCAGTCAGACCAGAGGTGCACCCCCCAGACCAGAGGTGCACCAGTCAGACCAGAGGTGCACCAGTCAGACCAGAGGTGCACCAGTCAGACCAGAGGTGCACCCCCCAGACCAGAGGTGCACCAGTCAGACCAGAGGTGCACCCCCCAGACCAGAGGTGCACCAGTCAGACCAGAGGTGGTCAGACCAGAGGTGCACCAGTCAGACCAGAGGTGCACCCCCCAGACCAGAGGTGCACCAGTCAGACCAGAGGTGCACCAGTCAGACCAGAGGTGCACCCCCAGACCAGAGGTGCACCCAGACCAGAGCCAGAGGTGCACCCCCAGACCAGAGGTGCACCAGTCAGACCAGAGGTGCACCAGGGTGCACCAGTCAGACCAGAGGTGCACCCCCAGACCAGAGGTGCACCCCCCAGACCAGAGGTGCACCAGTCAGACCAGAGGTGCACCCCCAGACCAGAGGTGCACCAGTCAGACCAGAGGTGCACCCCCCAGACCAGAGGTGCACCCCTCAGACCAGAGGTGCACCAGTCAGACCAGAGGTGCACCCCCAGACCAGAGGTGCACCAGTCAGACCAGAGGTGCACCAGTCAGACCAGAGGTGCACCCAGACCAGAGGTGCACCAGTCAGACCAGAGGTGCACCCCCCAGACCAGAGGTGCACCAGTCAGACCAGAGGTGCACCCCCCAGACCAGAGGTGCACCCCCCAGACCAGAGGTGACCAGACCAGAGGTGCACCACCCAGACCAGAGGTGCACCCACCCAGACCAGAGGTGCACCCAGACCAGAGGTGCACCAGTCAGACCAGAGGTGCACCCCCCAGACCAGAGGTGCACCCCCCAGACCAGAGGTGCACCAGTCAGACCAGAGGTGCACCAGTCAGACCAGAGGTGCACCAGTCAGACCAGAGGTGCACCAGTCAGACCAAAGGTGCACCAGTCCAGACCAGAGGTGCACCCCCCAGACCAGAGGTGCACCAGTCAGACCAGAGGTGCACCTCAGACCAGAGGTGCACCAGTCAGACCAGAGGTGCACCAGTCAGACCAGAGGTGCACCAGTCAGACCAGAGGTGCACCAGTCAGACAAGAGGTGCACCAGTCAGACCAGAGGTGCACCAGTCAGACCAGAGGTGCACCAGTCAGACCAAAGGTGCACCCCCCAGACCAGAGGTGCACCCCCCAGACCAGAGGTGCACCCCCCAGACCAGAGGTGCACCAGTCAGACCAAAGGTGCACCCCCAGACCAGAGGTGCACCCCCCAGACCAGAGGTGCACCCCTCAGAGGAGACAGGTGAGGGGACTCGTCGTCCCTCAGGCGCTGAGGCCGGGGGGGGGTCCTACCTCCAGCCCGTGTCTCAGGACCCTCAGAGTAGACCGCGGGCCCCGCCCACACGCCACGTACAACTGGGGAGTGTCCTCGTTGGCCAGGTCAGCGATCTGCCAGGAGAGACGCAGACGTTACACCGAGGTCAGGCGGACGGCGGAGGACGGACGGACGGACGGACAGACGGACCTGGCAGGACATGATGGGCGAGAGGCTCTCCTGCTCGTCCACCAGCACCAGGTTCTTGAGGGGCCGCGGCTGGAAGAAGAAGGTGTCGCCCTCCTCCAGGGGCATGGCCGAGGAGAACTCAGGCTCCTCGTCATCATCACCCAGGTGGGCGATCTGGTACAGGTAACTGGGGGAGGGGCAACAGCACGTTAGAGGAGGGGGAGGAAGAGGGGGAGGGGGAGGAAGAGGCTCAGCCCCAGGACCTCCAGGACCTCCAGGAGCTCCAGGACCTCCAGGACCAGAGCCAAGACACTCACTGGTTTCCAAACTCTGAGGCCACAAACAGGAAGCCGGTCTTCAGGACGCACATGGCCGTTGCCACGGGGATGGTGTCGAAGTACTTCAGGCGGATCTCCGTCACCTTGGAAACAGACACAGGAACATGGAGGACTCAGAGGCGCGCTGGAGCGAGCAGCAGCGCGGGACGGCGTCCGCTCACCATTTCTTCATCGGTCTCCAGCGTGACCTTGAAGATGTCGCCCTGCTCCGTCTGGGCCAGGAAGAAGAACATGGACTTGGTCTTGTGGGTGGCCGAGCAGACGAAGATCATCCCTCGCTCCGGGTCGTCCAGGTCGTTCTGCAGGACGGCGAGGGAGGAGGGTTAAAGCACCAGCGAGCGCCTCCTCACCTGAGGCGTGTCCACCAACGCTCACCCTGCGGCGCGGGATGGGGCAGCGGATGTCGGGCTGGTCCCCAAAGTTCTTGTAGGTGATGTAGTTCTCTGAGCAGATCAGGACTCCGCTCGGGCCGTCGGAGCCGCCGGGAACTGGACAGACGAGAGCGGCGGTCGGGAGGAGGGTCGGGACCAGAGAGGTGACGTGACTCCGCCCACGCTCGAGCAGAGACGGGAACGCAAGTTTGAAACTCTGGATCAACCACGCGTTAGGTTTGAGACCCGTAGAGGAGATCACATGGGTCTATGACAGGTCTATCAGGGGTCTATCTATAGCAATCACCCCCACAGAACAATCACCCCCACAGAACAATCACCCTCACACCCCCACAGAACAATCACCCTCACAGAACAATCACCCTCACACCCCCACAGAACAATCACCCTCACACCCTCACAGAACAATCACCCTCACACCCCCACAGAACAATCACCCTCACAGAACAATCACCCCCACAGAACAATCACCCCCACAGAACAATCACCCTCACACCCCCACAGAACAATCACCCCCACAGAACAATCACCCCCACAGAACAATCACCCTCACACCCCCACAGAACAATCACCCCCACAGAACAATCACCCCCACAGAACAATCACCCCCACAGAACAATCACCCTCACACCCCCACAGAACAATCACCCTCACAGAACAATCACCCTCACAGAACAATCACCCTCACAGAACAATCACCCCCACAGAACAATCACCCCCACAGAACAATCACCCTCACAGAACAATCACCCCCACAGAACAATCACCCTCACAGAACAATCACCCCCACAGAACAATCACCCTCATACCCCCACAGAACAATCACCCCCACAGAACAATCACCCCCACAGAACAATCACCCTCACAGAACAATCACCCTCACAGAACAATCACCCCCACAGAACAATCACCCTCACACCCCCACAGAACAATCACCCTCACAGAACAATCACCCCCACAGAACAATCACCCTCACAGAACAATCACCCCCACAGAACAATCACCCCCACAGAACAATCACCCCCACAGAACAATCACCCCCACAGAACAATCACCCTCACAGAACAATCACCCTCACACCCCCACAGAACAATCACCCTCACAGAACAATCACCCCCACAGAACAATCACCCCCACAGAACAATCACCCTCACAGAACAATCACCCCCACAGAACAATCACCCCCACAGAACATCTCCAGGTCCTCGCTGCATCGTGGTTCACCCATCACGGGCTCACAGGTTTTTGTGTGTGTTTTACAGCGTTCAGTATGAACGTGTTCAGACAGACACGTTAAATCATCAGTGAGACGAAGGGCTGCATGTTCTCTACCTTTGAGTTTAAACCAAGTAATAATGTGGATGAAACAACTGCAGGAGAAAAGGCACCTGAGGTCTCCCCCAACAGGAGGAAGAGGTTAGAGAGTTTAATAAGAGAACTGCGAGAGAACGTGAGTGTGTGAAGAGTGTATGAAGGTGTGTGTTTGGGGGTTAAGGGGTTAAAACAGGTAAAGTGTAAAAAGTAAAGCTGTTCACTTTGTGGATTTCATCTATCGTGGGTCATTTCTGGAACGTGACCCCGATAAACGAGGGTTCCCTGTACAGTATACACACACACACACTTATACACACATACACATTTGTACACACACTTATACACACATACACATTTGTACACACACTTCTACACACATACACATTTGTACACACACTTCTACACATTCACACAGGCCCGTGAGTCCCCAGGAGGGCCTGCCCCCCGTCCCAGGTGCGTACCTGTGATGAGGAAGTTCCCGTGCTCCTCCAAAGCCTCGCTGTACTTGCGCACCACGTGGTTCAGGCCCAGGTCCAGCTCGTAGAACGTCAGCGTCTGCTGCGTGTTGGCGGCGGCCTCGCCCGTCGGGTCGTTGTCGGCTTCCTGGGGGAGGAGTCTCGCCGTCAGTCGCCACGGAGACGTGACCCCGGCGGCGCGGGGGGGGCGTGGGGGGGGGTCTCACCTCGTAGTCCATCTCCAGACAGGCGAACATGGGGTTCTCGAAGCCCACGTCGACGCCCACCACGTGGTAGACCAGCGTGTTGGCCTTGTGCGCCTCCAGCGGGGACGAGATGGTCAGCCTGGCCGCCGCGTCCCTGTTCAGGATGTACACCAGCTTCTGCTTCTCGATGGCGCCTGGGGGCGGAGCAGACGGGTCCCCGTGACGCTCACGCTGCCTCGCCAGACCCCGACCGCGGACGCGCGGGCCTCACCGATCATCACCGCCCTGCCCTTGGGGTCCACCGCCAGGAACTGCCCCGGCACGATGCGTCGGCAGCCGCTCTTCCCGAAGGTCTCCTGGTGGATCTTCTCGAACATGTTCTTGGAGGGGTTGTACTCCAGGATCACGATGCGCCCGCTGTCACTCCCGATCACGATGTAGTCTGCGGACGCGCGGGTTCAGA
The DNA here is from genome assembly GCA_911728415.1 of Lagocephalus sceleratus. Classification (NCBI taxonomy): domain Eukaryota; kingdom Metazoa; phylum Chordata; class Actinopteri; order Tetraodontiformes; family Tetraodontidae; genus Lagocephalus; species Lagocephalus sceleratus. The sequence goes on from CAJVRN010000116.1 coordinate 795,514, forward strand.
CGTGGGCGTGGCGGCGGCGGCGGCGGGAGCTCGGAGAGCGGCGGCGGCGGCGTACCTTTGGTCCCCCCCGTGAGTCGGAACGCCATGAGGGAGCGGATGATGCCGAACACCTCCATGGTCAGCAGCGTGTGCACCTTCCCCGTGTTGGCGTCGGGCCGCAGCAGCTCCAGGATCTTCCCCCTGGAGACCACGATCTCCTGCATCTTGGTTCCTGCGGAGACGCGCAGCCGTCAGAGACGCCCCCCGACGGGACCGACCGGCGGTCCCGGAAGGTCCGGTCCTCACCTGAGAAGTTCCCATGGATGGCGTGGGTGATGCCGGTGGATCGCTGGAGCGTGATGTTGTAGAGGAACATGGTTCTCCTGTCCGAGGGTTCCTGGAGGCCTGAGACGGGTCGGGAGAGCCCTCAGAGCTGGAAGAGCCAGAACCAGAGTTAACGAAGACACGAGCACCGGGACACCGTCCACAGAGACACCACGAGGATCAAAGAGGGACACAGCGGGACGAAGAGGATCAAAGAGGGTCCGAGAGGAACGAAGAGGGTCCGAGAGGAACGAAGAGGGTCCGAGAGGATCAAAGAAGGTCCCAGAGGATCACAGAGGGTCCAAGAGGAACAAAGAGGGTCCGAGAGGAACAAAGAGGGTCCGAGAGGATCAAAGAGTGTCCAAGAGGATCACAGAGGGTCCAAGAGGATCAAAGAGGGTCCGAGAGGATCAAAGAGAGTCCAAGAGGATCAAAGAGGGTCCCAGAGGATCACAGAGGATCACAGAGGGTCCCAGAGGATCACAGAGGGTCCAAGAGGAACAGAGCGGGTCAAAGAGGGTCCGAGAGGATCGCAGAGGATCACAGAGGATCAAAGAGAGTCCAAGAGGATCAAAGAGGGTCCCAGAGGATCACAGAGGGTCCAAGAGGAACAGAGTGGGTCAAAGAGGGTCCAAGAGGATCAAAGAGGGTCCCATAGGATCACAGAGGGTCCAAGAGGAACAGAGTGGGTCAAAGAGGGTCCGAGAGGAATGAAGAGGATCAAAGAGGGTCCGAGAGGATCAAAGAGAGTCCAAGAGGATCAAAGACGAACAGAGAGGGTCAAAGAGGGTCCGAGAGGATCAAAGAGAGACCAAGAGGATCAAAGAGGAACAGAGAGGGTCAAAGAGGGTCCGAGAGGATCAAAGAGAGACCAAGAGGATCAAAGAGGAACAGAGAGGGTCAAAGAGGGTCCGAGAGGATCAAAGAGGAAAGAAAGGCGACCAGACCGAACTCTGTTTACACCGGGTTAGCATTAGCACTAGCTTAGCCTAGCACGGTGACCAGAACCGCCCTCGGCCTCCTTCGTCCATTGTTCGGGACCAGAACCTCAAAGAGACTGCAGAGGTCCGAGCCGGACCCGGACGGAGGTCCGGGCTCGGTTCTGCCCCCCCACACCGGTAGTTCATTCATTCCCGGCGCCGCTGCCGGAGCGGCCGGGTTCGGGCTCCCTGGTCACCCCGACCCGCTCAGGTTCGGCCCAGGTGTCCGCCCCCCCGCCGCCCCCCCGCCGGCGCCCCCTCACCTGTGCGCGCGAGCGGATGGTTCTGATTCTACACCGATTCTCTCATCGGCGGCTCCGGACGTCCAGGCGCCGTTTCTGGGTCCTGCGGCTCCCGGCTGCGTCACGTGGGGGGGCCCGCGCGCTGCCTGAACACAAAGAAGGCGCGAAAAGGCTGGACCGCGGTGGCGCCAAACCTCCACGAGGTGGCGCCAAACCTCCACGAGGTGGCGCCAAACCTCCACGAGGTGGCGCCAAAAAGAGGTTTAGTCCGGGAACGATTCAAAAAGGCCGAAGAAAGGACTCTGTTCTCAAAGCTGCTGAATTATTAACATTAGAGGATGTGAACATTGACCTTTAACATACCTGTGTTTGGTTTTGGTTCAATGTAAAGAAAAAAAAAATTTCAAACAGGCGATTCAATCTTTGTTGACTTGACTTTTGTTGTTTTAAAGTTTAAATGCAACAGTTTTACAGGTTTTGTAAGAACAATCACAAGATTCATTTTAAATATGACAGCATGACTGAACAAAGATCCATGCACACACACACACACACACACACACACACACACACACACACATATATACATGCATGTTGTTTGATTAGTGATTTAACTAGTTGTTTAATAGTTGGTGGCCTTTCTCCTGTTGCTGCAGCAACTTTTGTATTTTATTTGAAAAAGCATGTCCAGGCGAGCATTAGGAGGAAGGGTCCAAACCCGCCTTCTATTGAAGATGGGACGTGCACGGTCCATCCCCACCCCCGACCCCCCTTCCCCCATAACTGACCAAGGACCGATCCTCAAAGAAACCCCATTTTAACTGAGCGCTATTTTGATTTTTAATGTAGGTTTTAAACTAAGTGTATGACATTTAAATTTTTAATTTTCATAGCATAAAATAACAAATAAACAAAACAACGAAAATTATAGTTTTTCAAAAAACATATGTGTCCTACTGACACATGGTGTGAACCCTGTGAGTCTTCTCGAGGTGAAATATCACTCAAAAGATTACTGAAAAACTACAGAACTGCAGCTCTGCTGTCCTATCGGGTTTTTGGTTTTCTTTACGTTGTTAGGAATGTGTTATTGATTAGTGTTAGGATAAGAAGAAGAGGTTAGAGTAGGTTTAAAAGCCTATTTAAGTCAGGTTTAGTGATCCTCATGGGTTAAGGTTATTAAAATAACTAATTATCAGTTATTATTTAAAGGGTAAGGCTTGGCCATAGTTGTGTCTGACTGAAACAGGATCCCAGTTTAGCTCAGTGACTCATCCATTGTTGCGGTCCACCGAGCCAGTCGAGCTGCCTCTCCCTCCACTTCAAAAGTCGTCTGTGCTGAAAGACCCAAGCGGTGTTCCTACGTGTCACGTGACCTTGGTATCAGGAGAGGACGGACCGGCGAGTGTGATGCTCAAGATTGTCAGGAAATGAAACCTCTGTTCCTCATTAACTAGCCTCGTAGTTAACGTTAATATTGAGGGTTCTCCAGATCATGAGAAGAGAAAAAGTTGATCTCCATCAGAGCCATCAGGGTTGACAGTGCCTCAGAAATGCAGCACCGTCGTGTCAAGAGAAACAGGCTGGGCCAGTCAGGCAGGCCCGGTGTTTACTAAGCAACGGCGGTTATTACTAAATAGTTATTATTTAAATGTCATGATCTTTATTAGGTGACAGTCGTTTACAGATCAGAGTTCGGGGGGGGGGTGTCAGCTCGAGGAGAAGAACTCTCCTTTGGGAGTTAAGACTACCGTCGCCAAAGGGAGCCACAAACGTTGAGGTGGTGATGACGCTGCTGTTGCCCCTGCTGGAGGCTCACGGGCTGCACGATGGCCCAGATGGCCCCAGGGCGCAGAGCGGAACCCAGCAGGAACCCAGCAGCAGACACGTTGCAAGTCTCTGCAATCGTCCGTGTGATAGCACCACGGGTGATTGGGAGAAGGTGATCTATTGTTCGAGAAGGTGCGACGCGAGCAGCCTTTCACCCAGAGAGGACGAGTGCAGAGATTAGTGAGCGAAAGGTTGTCCAAACATTTCACTTGTGTGTGAAAGGTGTCGGAGTGAGCCGAGCCCAGAGAACTGGATCTGCCGTATCCACAGAGACGCAAGTGAGTGACAGCCGGTTCCCGCTGAGCACGAGCCAGCCAGCAGGCTGCTCCTCAGACACACCTACTGCGTGGCCATACCAGCGTATATATAGCTGCTGCCGGCGCTCCGCCACCTCACACCCGACATGTCGCTCACGCTGGGAGGAAACGTCTTTGTGACCGGAACCAACCGAGGCATCGGCCTGGAGCTGGTCAAACAGCTGGCCGAGAAGACCCCCAAGGACGCCCGCATCTACGCCAGCTGCAGGGCGCCCGCCGCCGGCACGGCACAGGTGGGAGCCCGACTTTTGCTGGGTGTTGAGTTGGGGGTGTTCAGGACGGGCCCGAGGCACAACCGAGCCCCCGGACCGCTCCGCGTTCGGCCGGGCTGGATTCTCTTCCCGCGTAGAGTTCTGCCGGACCCGCGTGAGTCTGCTGAAACCCTGTCGTAACAGTCGGAATGTTTGTGCGTCAACGACCGCCTGGCGATAGCGCTTCCGACCCCCGACCACAGCCACGCCTCCACTATAAAAACAGGTCTATAGAACATCCCACGACTACAGAGTTAGCCTGCTGCACATTGGCCTCACCACAACAGGCCGGTCTCACGCCCTCGTCAACGCAAACATCCGTTTGTCCAGGACGGACGGAGGACCCACAGCGCTCTTACATAACAACTATCAAGCCCGCCCACATGTCCAACCCCCAGATCCAGACAGCATCACTGTTGGAATGTTCTGGACGGGATCAGGACGGGATCAGGATGAGATCAGAATGAGATCAGGATGAGATCAGAATGAGATCAGAATGAGATCAGGATGAGATCAGAATGAGATCAGAATGAGATCAGGATGAGATCAGAATGAGATCAGGATGAGATCAGAATGAGATCAGGATGAGATCAGGATGAGATCAGGATGAGATCAGGAAAAGATCAGGATGAGATCAGGAAAAGATCAGGACGGGATCAGCTCTCAGCTGTGTTTCAGTTCCACTCTGTTTAGCTGGACACTCACCGGGTTTTGTAGAAGCATTGATCTAAATCCGGTCTCCTGGTTAACCACGTGACTTGTGTGCTTCTCTGGGACTCTTTTGTACCTTCTCCAATCAGGCCCTGAGGGACCTCGCCACCCAGCATGCTGGAAAGATCTGCATTGTACAACTAGGTAATCACAAAAACACTCGCTGCCCTACGCTGGTCAACAGTAGAGGGGTTCAGGAGGACCTCAGCCTGGAGGTGGAGGTGGAGAAGGGGGGCAGAATACAGTGGGAGTAGCCCTGATGATGATTCTTGGTCTTCACGTGTGTCTCCGTCTGCAGACATGACTAATGAGGAGAGCATTAAGAGTGCTGTCCAGACCGTGAGCGAGAAGGTCGGTGCTGCTGGTTTGAACCTCCTCATCAACAATGCCGCCATCGCCAAACCACCAATACCGGGAAAACTATGTGACACCAGCAGACAAGACATGATGGAAGTTTATGAAACCAATGTGGCCGGACCATTTCTCCTAACAAAGGTGGTTGTTGTTTTCTTCTCCTCCTTCTTGGGTCATGTGATGCACATCAGCACAGAAGTGATGAATGATGGTGTTCTTTGGGATAACCCAACCAGGCTGAGAGGTCCCAGAGTGGGGCCCTGAGGAACTCCACACCCTCTTGTCTTATCACTCCTCAGTTTTTCAGTCCTCAGGGTTCTTCACGGGGTTCCTCAGGGTTCAATCCTGGAACATCTGTCAGGTTTAAGAGTGTAAACTCAGGCTTTCCAGGAACACCTGAGTCTTGTGAGAGCAACACCACGGTCTGAAAGGCTGACTCAGGTCTTCTTCTGTCTCCAGATGCTCATTCCTCTCCTGCAGAGAGCAGCTGCCTCGTCTGAGGGTAAACCGAGAAACCTGACACCCAGGTCAGTCTGAACATCTCCTTCACCAGTCTGTTGTCTCCCTCAGGTGAGGAAATGTCCTGTAGACGGTCGGCGGTGGTCAACGTGTCCACCCTGGGAGCGTCCTTGGACAAGTTGGCAGGGAACTTTCACCTTGCGCAGTTATACGCCTACCGAAGCAGCAAGGTAAAGGTCCACCCTGACAAGGGCTTAGCACGCCTAACGGGATCACATGACTGTTAGACTCTGATCTGTCACACACCGTGACCCTCGATGGAAAAACTAAAAGAACTGTCTGAACATCAGACTGGTCTACAGCTGAACGTCAGACTGGTCTACAGCTGAACGTCAGACTGGTCTACAGCTGAACGTCAGACTGGTCTACAGCTGAACATCAGACTGGTCTACAGCTGAACGTCAGACTGGTTCTACAGCTGAACGTCAGACTGGTCTACAGCTGAACATCAGACTGGTCTACAGCTGAACGTCAGACTGGTCTACAGCTGAACGTCAGACTGGTCTACAGCTGAACGTCAGACTGTTCTACAGCCGTAGTGGGAGCATGGTGGAGCACACGTATGTTAAACAACGTTGTCCATCCTGTTTGTTCTCGGTGATTTTTACACGAGTCACAAAGTTCTGGTGGAACTGGAGGAGTTGGAGTAGAGGGATGATGAGGGCTGGAGCCTTGTTGTTGACAGAAGGTCGATGTTGGGCCGTCTGTTCTGCTAGAGTGAGACCAGTCACGGTTCATTGTGGTGTGACACAGGTGTGACAGGTGTGACACAGGTGTGACAGGTGTGACACAGGTGTGACAGGTGTGACACAGGTGTGATACAGGGTCTAATATGAGCAGCCTTTCACCCAGAGAGGAGACTGAGTGCAGAGCTTAGAGGAATAAAGCTTGTCCAAACACGTCATGTGTGTGAAAGGTTGAGATGGACTCTTGGCCTCAGCCCACGACCCAGCTCTGGGTCTGGAGCTGCAGGCCTCCAGTCCAGACGGGCCTGGCTCCTCCTCAGGTTTACTCTGTTCTGGAAGGTCCACACTCACAAATATTCCTGAATTCAACACTTTGAAACTTATGAGAGTTTTGAGTGGGCGATGGTGCGCCAAGAAAAGAAGCTGAAAGAGCACAAATTGAACTCAGAGTGGGAGATGTTTCTCCTACAGGCCAGAACCTGAGGAGAGGGAACAGAGCTGCATCTGGAGCTGCATGTGGATCTGCATCTATCTGGTTTCTGTCCCCAGGCAGCCATGAACATGATGAGCTGCTGCTTTGCTCAGGAGCTGAAGAGCCAGAAGACCCTGGTGATAGCCATCCACCCTGGCTGGGTCCAGACCGACATGGGAGGAGACCAGGTGAGCTCCCTCTCGCACCACAGCGTTGCCCTGCTGCTCACCCACCTTTGATGTTTGGGTGATAAAACGTGACATCACTGAGCACAGAGTCTCAACTGTGCATCATCTAACGGTACCTGTTGGTGTCCTCCAGCCCTCCTGGTCACATGTCTCAGGGTTCTGCTGAGTGTACTGATGATCATCAAATAATACGTTTATCCTTTATTCATTGGCTGCTGTGTGTGTGTGTGTGTGTGTGTGTGTGTGTGTGTGTGTGTGTGTGTGTGTGTGTGTGTGTGTGTGTGTCAGGCTCCTACGAGCACCCATGACAGCATCGAGGGCATGATCAATGTGATGTCATCGCTGAGCAGCAAAGACACCGGGTCGTTTCTGGACTGGAACGGTGAACCACTCCCCTGGTAGCCATCACCGTGGCAACAGTGAGAGGTCAAGCAAATAAAAATTGGAACAAAAACATTTGTTGTTTGATAAATGAGTCCAATTTAATCACCTCTGGTTTAACTAGTCATAACGGCTCCAACAGTCCAACAGTGGCTCTAACACTGACCCTAACATTGACCCTAACACTGACCCTGACCCTAAGACTGACCCTAACATTGACCCTAACATTGACCCTAACACTGACCCTGACCCTAAGACTGACCCTAACATTGACCCTAACATTGACCCAGACCCTAAGACTGACCCTAACATTGACCCTAACCCTGACATTGACCCTGACTCTTCCTGTTGCCTGACTACCTGGTGGACATTGAGATGTTGACAGTCGTCCATAGAGAAGAACCCAAGTCAAAGTTCACCACAGGTCCACCAGTACCGTCTCTCCCTGGTTGGACGTGTCCATCACCGTGGTACAGCGTGTGGGCGGGGCCTCACGGGACCACAAACACAACACAAACACAACACAAACACAACACAAACACAACACAAACACAACACAAACACAACGGTGGAGGACACGGACACGTCTCTGACACATGTCTGGTCAGCCCTGGTGGACCTGTCCTCCTCAGAGTCGGAGCAGAAGAGAGCAAAATCATCGTCCGATGAACGATGACGGTCGGACCAGAGAGTCCACCGAAGACACACAACGACAGCACAAACACAACACAACGCTTTAACCAGTAACACGGGTTTAGCCTGTCGGATGTTGATGCATGTGTGTTTGTTCTGAGTGGTGAAGCACGCACGCACACACACACACACACACACACACACACACACACACACACACACACACACACACACACACACACACACACACACACACACACACATACACACACACACACATGCACACACACACACACACGCACACACACATATACACACATACACACACACACACGCACACACACATACACACGCACACACATACACATTCACACACACATACACACACACACACATACACATTCACACACACATACACACACACATACACACACACACACACACACACATACACACACACACACACACACACATACACACACACACACATGCACACACATATACACACATCACACCGCACACACACATATACACGCACACATGCACACACCCATATACACACACACACACACACACACACACACACACACACACACACGTGCACATACACACACACACACACATACACACACACGCGCACACACACTCGTCTGTTCCCTCCTCACTGGATTCTTCTCTGATACACGCCGGCCCAGACCCAGCCTTTCCCAGGAGGAGGTCTCTTCGCGTCTCCATCTCCAGCCAGACGTGAGAGCGTGAAGGTGAAGGACACTTGAAGACCTCGACCACACACTCCGCCCTCCCTGGTTCAAACCCCCACGCCCCCGTTTCACTCCTTGACCAGTTTCCTATAATCTCCTAATCGAATGTGCGAAAAGCTTCCTCAACAATCAGGCCGGGCTCAGATGGGCGTCCAGGAGAAAGGAGGCCTTCAGAGGCTTTCATCTGAGCGGATTGGCGGCCACGGCCAACGAGCGTCCACCACTCAGCGCATGAAAAGACGTAATTGCAGGAGAGCTGCAGGAGCTTTTCAGAAGGTGAATGAAGGCGCGAGCTGCATGTTAAGAAGGTTGAGCTGCTGGTCAGGGTCAGGGTTCCTGGTGGTAGCTAGTGGTTCCCAGTGGTTCCTGGAAGTTCTTGGAGGTTCCTGGTGGTTTCTGGTGGTTCCTGTTGTTTCCTGGTGGTAGCTGGGGGTTCCTGGAGGTTCCTTGGGGTTCCTGGTGTTTCCTAGTGGCTCCTGGAGGTTCCTGGTGGTTTCTAGTGGTTCCTGTTGTTTCCTGGTGGTAGCTGGGGGTTCCTGGAGGTTCCTTGGGGTTCCTGGTGTTTCCTAGTGGCTCCTGGAGGTTCCTGGTGGTTTCTAGTGGCTCCTGGAGGTTCCTGAAGGTTCCTGGAGGTTCCTGGTCATCCTGCCCCAGACCTGCTGCCTCCATGCACTCCCGTTTGCAGCCTCGGTCTCTCTCCCTCCCTGGAGCTCCTCATCACCTGATCTTTGTCCCACCCTTCCGCTGGACAACGTCCTGGCCTTCAAGGCCAAAAATAGCTGCTGTAAAACAATCTTGTCCTGGTTGTGACCTTTCCCTTGGCTAACCCAGACCCTGCTGCCCAGGCTGACTGAGGACCGGGGGCCCGGGGGCCCGGGGGCCGCTGCTCGGCCCCGGTGGAGGTGCTGGTGTGGGGGGGCCTATTGTTTGGGGGTGACTGACAGGCGGCCGGCCCTCTTGGCTGGGTGCTGGAGCTCAGTGACCAGCAGCATATGGAGGCCATTATCCCAGCAAGGACACACACTGCTGCTCTCACTCACACACTCACACACTCCCGGGGGGGTGCAGTGGGGGGAACCCCGCGGTGGGGGGCCCTGCTCACCGGCCCCGACGCCGTGGCTTCATCAAGGTCATTAGAAGGTCAGTCAGACCTGCCGTCCACCACCTTCACCTCCAGGACTGGGAGAGAGGGCAGCACGACTGGTCGGGGCCTCCGTCCCAGTCGAGACACCAGTCCTTCCTCCTCCTCTTCCTCCTCTTCATCCCTCCATTTGTGTCCAGTTGAATAAACACTAAAAGTAAATTAGCTGATAACGACCCTGCACGGCAACACAAAACCTGATTATCCACGCAACCCTCAAGCTAATGGGCTGAGACGCTGTGTGTGTGTGTGTGTGTGTGTGTGTGTGTGTGTGTGTGTGTGTGTGTGAGTGTGTGTGTGTGTGTGTGAGTGTGTGTGAGTGTGTGAGTGTGTGTGAGTGTGAGTGTGAGTGTGTGTGAGTGTGTGTGTGTGTGTGTGGTGTGTGTGGGAGTGTGTGTGTGTGTGTGCGTGTTTGTGTGAGTGTGTGAGTGTGTGTGTGTGTGTGTGTGTGTGTGTGTGTGTGTGTGTGTGTGTGTGTGAGTGTGTGTGTGTGAGTGTGTGTGTGTGTGTGTGAGTGTGTGTGTGTGAGTGTGTGTGTGTGAGTGTGTGTGTGTGTGTGTGTGTGTGTGTGTGTGTGAGTGTGTGTGAGTGTGTGTGTGTGAGTGTGAGTGTGTGTGAGTGTGTGTGTGTGTGTGTGTGTGAGTGTGTGTGGGAGTGTGTGTGTGTGTGTGCGTGTTTGTGTGAGTGTGTGTGTGTGTGAGTGTGCGTGTTTGTGTGAGTGTGTGTGTGTGTGTATGTGTGTGTGTGTGTAGACGTCTGAATGTCCCAGTGGACTCAGGTGGATCACAGACTGGTCCAGCTCCCAGTCCCCACCCCCCTCACTGGTGGTACTGGGGGGTGTTGATGATGTTAATTGGTCTTTTCAATGAGTTAATTGGTGAAGTGTAAACGGCCCCTCGTCTCCTCATCTCCTCGTCTCCTCGTCTCCTCTCGCTCTCTTTCCTGAACCTAAAGCAGCGTTTAGAATTCTGCTCAGTGTTTTCATTAAAGTTGGACAACAGCGCTGGACCCTGAGCCTCCACTCAGCCCCTTCACCCCCACCCCCCATCCACTCATCCACTCATCCTCAAATGATGGTGTGAAGGCACTCACAATGAGATGGATTTACCCCCCCCCCAACCCCCCCCCCATCCACTTGGTCAGAGGTGGACAGAGGGACTCAGGAAAGAGTGAATACATGGATGGATGATGGATGGATGATGCTAGCCTCTCCGCTATGATTATCAGGTTCACCCCCCAGGCCCCCCCAGCCCCCCCAGGTCCCCCCCCCCTGTATAACAGACGGTTGTCAGTGAATCACTGAGCTGAGAGACTTCAGTGAATAGAAGTTCTGATATGGAAGAAATGAGGATATCCTCCTTTATTACCCTTTATTACCCCACGTGTGTGTGTGTGTGTGTGTGTGTGTGTGTGTGTGTGTGTGTGTGTGTGTGTGTGTGTGTGTGTGTGTGTGTGTGCGTGCGTGCGTGCGTGCGTGCGTGTGTGTGTGTGTGTGTGTGTGGACTGCTGACTTTGGCTGGAGTGAAATAATCAAAGGAAGCTGCAGCAGGAACCTATTTTATGATCTCCTGCTGACAGGACCAGAACCTGCTGTGTGTTCACCTGTGAACCAGAAGAACCAGAAGAACCAGAAGAACCAAAGAACCAGAAGAACCAGAAGAACCAGATACAGTTTTCACATGTTGTCAGAACTTTGAATCTGAAACTCTGATGGTGAACACATGTTCTACAGATTAGGTTGTTTTAGTGAGGTTGATGTTCTGATGATGTTCTGTTGATGTTCTGTTGATGTTCTGTTGATGTTCTGATGATGTTCTGTTGATGTTCTGTTGATGTTCTGATGATGTTCTGTTCATGTTCTGATGATGTTCTGTTCATGTTCTGATGATGTTCTGATGATGTTCTGTTGATGTTCTGTTGATGTTCTGTTCATGTTCTGATGATGTTCTGTTGATGTTCTGTTGATGTTCTGATGATGTTCTGTTCATGTTCTGATGATGTTCTGTTCATGTTCTGATGATGTTCTGATGATGTTCTGTTGATGTTCTGTTGATGTTCTGATGATGTTCTGATGATGTTCTGATGATGTTCCTTCACCTGCAGATGTCTGCTGTCTCTGAGCCCCCCCACGTGTCCACCCTGGTCAGTCCATAACTGCGGGCCGGTTCTTCTCAGCTCTGCCGTGATCTGTCTTCACTCGGCTCCTGAATGTGAAGCTGTTTCTTCTGTTTCACTTCAAAGTGGTGCAGCGGAGCAGATCTTTGTGTGCTCGCGTTTCCCACAGCAGATCTCCTGCCAGTCACATTATGTGAGCAGCAGCTCTCTGACCGGGTTAAACCTGACCGGATTAGCAGTTTCCTGCCCCCGCCACAATAAAGCTCACCAGGAAACCAGATCAAACCACACACATCAATCTACATATGCAGACGCCGCATATGATAACACGTGCACGCGTATACGTGCGCGCACATGCAGGAGCACGGAGCCAAAGCTGAGGGGGCGAAAGGCAACGGAACAAAAAGAAGGAAGCAGCAGGAAGTCGTGCAGTCACTTCATCCTCTGCTCGGCCAGACGGCACAAAGTTCAAATCAAAGCTTGAACTGGGGATTATCCCTGGGGGGCGAGGGGGGGCAGGGGGCACCAGCTCAGATGGTCCCTGCAGGTGACAGCTCAGGTTTCACCTCATTGGCCCCCTCCCTCACTGGTAGGAACGGCAACAACCTTCTTTAGCTGTAGAGGAGCTACGTGTCGCACCACCGGGGACGGACGCTGCTCCAGCTTTGGGCGGTGGGTAGAGTCTTCAAAGACACTGAAACATGTGGGAGTCCAGTGAAGAGCTCCTCCTCCAACAACAACAACAACAACAGTGGAGACACACACACGTTCATTCAGTGTCACTGCACAAACTCCCTCAGGACCCCTCAGAGTGTACGAGAGGGTTCATCTCCAGCAGACTTCAGCTATTACTGCTGGTGAGTCTCTTTGTTCTGGCTTTGATCCATCTGACCGTGAAGAAGGGGCAGTGGTCCGGGGTCAGGTGACCTGAACGGCAGTCTGAGCTCTTTTGAGTGTTGGTGACCCTCTGGAGTTCCTCCCTCTGGGCCATGGTGAAGCTGGTCTACATACACATACGCAGCAAGTTAGGGTGCTCTGGGAGGTGTTGGTGATCCTCTGGGAGGTGTTGGTGACCCTCTGGGAGATGTTGGTGACCCTCTGGGAGGTGTTGGTGACCCTCTGGGAGGTGTTGGTGACCTTCTGGGAGATGTTGGAGACCCTCTGGGAGGTGTTGGTGACCCTCTGGGAGGTGTTGGTGACCCTCTGGGAGGTGTTGGTGACCTTCTGGGAGATGTTGGAGACCCTCTGGGAGGTGTTGGTGACCTTCTGGGAGATGTTGGTGACCTTCTGGGAGATGTTGGAGACCCTCTGGGAGGTGTTGGTGACCCTAAAGGTTTTTGATTTTCCTGAACATCCTCAGGAAGTACATCTCTGAGGTGTTCACCTTCCGGATCAGGCTCTCCTCGATGAGAACTCCCAGCGATCAAAAGTTATCCCCGTAGTCCCCTCTGATGAGGACTGGTGAAATGTCCCTTTTCTTCTTCTTGGTGTCCTCTACAAACTCTGGCTTTGGTGTGTGACAGTGACCGCTCAATACTCAATAACACGGTTCTTGTCTGGTGTTTGGGAGGCTCAGACCTCCAGCATCACGGGCTCACTGGGACTGGAAGACCCAACACCAGTGACCAGTCCTGATCAGTTACCTGTTGTCACCTCCTTTTTCTGGACTGTTGACCAGTTAAGCCAAAGCAGACGAGGAGGTGGAGGTTGTGTTCCCGGCTCAGGGTCAGGGTCTTGACCTCGTCAGTGATGGTGCAGTTAGAGTTGTGTCAGAGGAGTGGGCTGGGCTCACAGCCCTGGGGGGTGACAGCTACTGGGGGTGCTATACACTCACAGGGGGCGGTGTTGAGCTCAAGGTCCCTGAGCTTCATGGAGAGCTTTGAGGACACAATGGTGATGGGGGAGGGTGGAGGTGACGGCTCAACGGTGGACCAGGGGGTCCAGGTAGCACTCCATCAGTTCTAGACTTGTTGGGGACGACAGTGACATGTGGGGACAAAAGACTGGAGCAGTGATGGATTTTACACACACACACACACACACACACACACACACACACACACACACACACACACACACACACACACACAACCAGGATGTTCTGATACATAAAATAGAGGAACTGAAGCAGAAATGTCAGATACACAAACGAATCCATCAAACTCAGATTTGTCATAGACATCTTTTCAAAGGGGGTTGTGACAGACCCGTCCGTGGTTGAATGGGCGATAATTCGCCCGCGGTAGCATCTTGCTACCTTCAGCGTTGAGCCGCTGAAGTCGAGACTTGAGTTCTAAAACGCTGCAATCTTCGTTCAGCCCGAGACTTTAACCAAAGAGACAAAAATCAAAGGTTTTATTCCGTGACAAAATCCTTCTTTTGTCCTGAAGTGCAGCAGATGGTTCCTCGCAGGGAACGCGGGCCTCGGCAGAACTAATTAGTCGTCCTGGTCCGCCGGACCGGCCAGGCTGCAGCTCATTCTCAACCAGCTGCCGCTGAATTAAACACAGTTTAAAGCCTCCGAACTCCGTGACTAGTTAACCCTCAGGTTAACACTCAGCAGAGCCAGCTTAATGAGATTTGCTTTACAAACCAAAACATGGACTCAGCTGCATTTCAACAGTGACAGAGACCACAGAAATGTGAGATTCCCCGAAGCTGCGATCACCTCACCCAATGAAATATTTACTATCTTAATGCTCTGACACAGACATGGTTGCAGGAAGGTGCACTAGCTGCCACACTTTCATTTAAACACTGCTTCGTTTACACGTTGATGATGTTCCTGTGACCACACACAGGAGGGGTCTCTGGGTCTGGGGTCTGTGGGTCTAGGGGTCCGTGGGTCTAGGGACCCAAGAGTCTGTGGGTCTACGGGTCTGTGGTTATAGGGGTCTAGCGGTCTAGGGGTCTGTGGGTTTGTAGGTCTAGTAGGGCCAGGAGTCCGTGGGTCTAATAGGTCTGTGGGTCTAGTAGGTTTGTGGGTCTAGGGGCCTGTGGGTCTAGGGGTCCGTGGGTCTAGGGGCCTGTGGGTCTAGGGGTCCGTGGGTCTAGGGACCCAAGAGTCTGTGGGTCTACGGGTCTGTGGTTATAGGGGTCTAGCGGTCCAGGGGTCTATGGGGTCTAGGGGTCTGTGGGTCTGTAGGTTTGTGGGTCTAGGGGTCTGTGGGTCTGTGGGTCTTGGGGTCTAGGGGTCTAGGGGTCTGGGAGTGCCACAGCTCCAACTGCGGTGTGTTTGTAGACAGCTGAGGATGTCTGCTTCCCTGAGGGAACATGGTTTAAGAGTGATGAGAGGAACAGAGCCGTCAGACAGGGGGCTGCTGCTTTGATCCTTGCCGTCAACGTATCAAAGGGCGTTTGAGCCACTGAGCCCTGGCGTGATGTCACACTGCTGCCAGGCGAACAATGGCGTGTATAGTTGTACTTTCATTTCAAAAGGTTGTACAAATACTGAGCTAGCACTCCTGGGCTAGCCTCCCAGCATCAAAGAAAGCCAGCGTCTCTAAAATCAGACTTCCCGAAAACGGACATCTGACTGGGAAACAGCCGGCAGAGTCCGGCTGAAAGAGCTTCCATCGGCCGTACAATGAGAGTGAAGGTGGAGCAACGCGATTAGGCCGTGTTTCTGACAAATATGAGGAGTTGGGTCTGGGCGCAGCGTTGGCCACTGCTGACAGGGAACACTCGGGCTAAATGTGCATCACTTGTCGATTGGTCACGGGGCTCAGGGCGACACATCACCGTGCTGACAATCGCGGCCATTATCACAGCTTCCATTCTTCTGCCAGCGGCCTGTTCTGCTCTAATCTCATTGGATGCTCATAATGTTGAGTGGGGGGCTTAAAGGCCCAGGCAGGTTGTTAAGAGACGATCGTGTAAATGCCTGTGGTTAAAACAGGCCCCGGGCTCCACCGGGGGGGGGTAGACTTTGTTGGGCTTCTGTCCGTGGCGAGGGGGCGATACTTCCACTGGCTGGTCTGACAACAATTATTCAAGACCTGGCGTTACAGGCCGCACTCGTACGTTTACAAGGCAGAAACCTGGGACGGACCCCGGGTCTGGGCCAGGCCGGGACCACCGCCCGGGTGAAACCTGGGCCTTGGGAAGGTCCCATGGGCCCTGGTCTTGGGAGGGGGAGCAGGTCGAGCGTTGGGTCGGGGGCAGGTTCTCAGAGCCGGCGGAGGCGAGGGCACCGAAGGTAGCGCTCCGATAACCGCCTCAACATGAATGAGGCCACTTTCATTTTTCAGACCGCATCAATACAAGGACGCCAGCGCAGCGCTGCAGGGCGAGCAGGTATTGAGGCGGGCCACGCCACATAATTGGATTGAACGCTGGCCACGGTATTTATGTCACTTCGTGTCTTGTCAATCCCATAACAGGCGTGGAAACGGCGTGGGGATCTCCCATGGCGACAGGACTTCACCGTATTCACAGAGACTCCAGAGAAAAGAGCCAAGCCTCATTAAATTCACGTTTAATTCTCACTGAGAGCGCTTAGCCCCCAATATTAGCATAACAGTGTGTGTGTGTGTGTGTGAGAGTGTGTGAGTGTGAGTGTGAGAGTGAGTGTGAGAGTGAGTGTGAGAGAGAAAGAGAGAGAGAGGGAGAGAGCGTAGGAGAAAGTATATGTGCGTGTGAGTGTTTTTCTGAGTTTGTGCGCGCGCGCGTGTGTGTGCATGTGTGTGTGTGTGTGTGTGTGTGTGTGTGTGTGTGTGCATATGTGTGTGTGTGTGTGTGTGTGTATAAAGCCTGTGGATGAGAACCCAGCCTGTCAGTGTGTTCTCCAGGTTCCTCCAGCATGTTCTCCTGCAGCGTCCTGCCGCCGCCTCTGTTCCCGGCCCTGTTGCGCCCCCCCGGGTCCCTGTCCTCCCCCCTGACCCGCTCGCTGCCCCCGGGCTTCCTGGTGGAGGATCTGCTGCGGCTGAGCCAGCCCGTCACGTACCTCCACCGGACCCTGTCCTGCAGAAGCCCCCCAGACATGGTGGCCCTGAGCCCGGGCTCCTGCTCCGAAGCCTCCGCCGACCGAGTCGCCTTCCAGAACCGCTGGAGCCCTGAGTGTCCGGACAGAACCTGCGCTGGTTCTGCCCTCAAGTTCGGCGTCAGCGCCATCCTGGCACCGTCATCCCGGAACTGTGAGTAAAGAATGACAACAACCGGTATTAGAACGTTTCGGTCTGTGGTGAGACCCGATGAGGAGGTCGTAACACGTTTAACTAGTTTGAGGACGGTTCTCCTGTCAGAACCTGGGTGTGGCTGGGGTGGTTCAGGGGAGGATTGTGGGGGGGGGCGGTGGTGTGGGCACATAAATCTGGCCCCCGGAGACCTTCTCCGTCCTGACCAGCTCTTCCAGGAATTCTTCCAGGAACTTTGAAGGTTTTCCTGTTCCATCAGATATCAGACCCGACCTCGGATGAAAGCCCTCAGATCCTGAGGGATCAAAGGTTCCTCCATGTTCTCTTAGATCTTCACGCTCTTTGGCGTCTGGATCTAAGCTGGAGCTCTGAAAACTCAACAATGTTTCTCCAACCCAACTCCCTCCCAGACGGAGCAGGTCTATTATTTTTCTGCTGTTGTTCTTGTTGAGCCTTCTGGCTCCAGCAACACTTTAAACATCTGACTTATTTATAATTGGTGTAAAATTCCTGATTACTTAAACCAAAACAAATGTTAGGATCTGGGAATTCTGGCCCCTTGTAGAGGTCACTGGGGTTGGTTAACCCTTTATCAGTCCCCACCCTATCCAGTAAACCAGTGATATGGTGGCCTCGTTTTCACTGACTCAAATCTTAATGAGTAACTTTATCTACAGATTGAAGTTTTCAGATAATTAGCCAATCTGTCTCCTGTCATTGCTTCTAAAGGGATTATCAGAACTGCTTGGTCGTAATGTTTGGTCTTCCAGAGTCTCATATGGAATTATCAGCCTCTTTCCGGCCAGATAAATCTTGATGTGTTCTTTTGTGTGTTTTGTGTGTGTGTGTTTTGTGTGTTTTTGTGTGCTACTGCTTCTACCTTCTGTCCTAATCAAAAGAGGGCAGATCAGATTAAATTTAAATTAGGGGTGATAATTCTCTGGTGTAGCTGCATTCTTTTGGAATATTCACACCGAGATGGTTCCAGTTGACTTTACATTCCTCTCTAATGGAGAATATATTTGTGGGGGTTTAGTTTATGCCCTTGACAATGATCCACATTCCCTCTGGCTTGTAAGCAGCTGTGGAAAGGAAGTGGATGGATGTCCAAAGTAAATCAATATATCGTCTGCAAACAGGGTGATTTTATGTTTATCCTTTCTCTTCTCCTTCTATCGTGTCCACTCACAGAGGCTCTATAAAACTGGGAGGCTGCCCTCCCAACACCCTCATTCTAATTCACACATTAGATAATTCCCGTTAATCCGTATTTTAGCTGATGTTCGTACTATAATGATCGTGCCGTCCCAACATTTTCATGAAGTAGCAATCTCATTTAAGACAGACCCATCAAAGCCTTCACTGCCCCTAATCCAGACCAAACGGCCTCTAAATTGTGTTTATTTACCAGGTTCATTAGGCGGAATGTTCCCCTGACATCGTCCTGCATCTGCCTCCGTTTGGTCCAACTGTGGGAGATCTGGACGTTTTGTCTCTAAACGGTTAGAATGGTTCAAAGCCCCGATGGGGCAGTAATCAGCACAATCAGCCAAAGTCAGCCTGGGCCCCATCACTCTGTGACTGATGGGCCCAGGTCTCTGACCAGGTCCCTCACACCCTCACCCTGGCCAGGTCACACACCTCCGTGGTCGTCCCTAACCCTAACCCCGAGGTCATCAGAGGAGGAGCAGGTAGCTCAGATTACAGAATAGGATTAAACCACGCCGACTCACCCTTCTTGGTGTGCGGGAAAAAGTTATCCGATGCTGGTGCGGCGTCAGTGAGCTGCCGACTCCAAACAAATAACGTCGCTTAGAAACAAGCAGATGGAACATTCTGTCGTTTGACCCTGGGATGAGTTTCACCCTAGAGGAGAACTAAACCTGACCAGACGATAGAATAACCTTCTTGGTCTTTTACAGCAGATACAGGTTCGACTGTTCGATGACTGACTGAGCTCTCGTGTCCTCAGGTGTTCAGAACAAACCGTTTCCACTTCCAGTGATTGACGCCACCCTTCACCCGTTCATCACCACCTCGTACTTCACAGGTCAGTTGCCGCGGGTGAAGCTCTAAGTCAGGGGTCTCCAGGTCCCCCCAGAGGTCTCCAGGTCCCCCCCAGGGGTCTCCAGGTCCCCCCCAGAGGTCCGTGAGGCTGCAGGTTCTGGTCCAACCCAGCAGCAGCAGCACCAGACTGGACTCACTTCATCAACTCATCTGAGTCTTCAACAGCTGACTGGTCAAACTGGGTGAGCTGGACTGGTGGGACCAGAACCTGCAGCCTCACGGCCCTCTGGGGGGGACCTGGAGACCCCTGGTTTAAGTCACAGGTGTCAGAGTTTGGTCCTCAAGGGCCGGGATCCGGCTAGGTTTTCTGATCTACCAGGTGGATCGGTAGATCGGAAAACCCGGCCGGATCCCGGCACTTGAGGACCAAAGTCTGACACCCCTGCTCTAAGTAGACGTTGTGTGGTTGTGACAGCAGACGTGTCTTCGGTGAACCTCGAGGGCTTTTTGTGATGGATGTTTGACATTTAAGCTCGTAGGGGAACCTCAGACAAACTCTTGGGTGTCTGTGATGGTCAACGACTCCTCAGCTTCCTCTGAAGCCGTAAGAGAAGACGTCCATCAGGTCATCTTGTGTCCGATGGGGGACGTGTCCGTTGTCCTCGACCACAAATTATCCCCGTTGGTCACGCTCCTCGTCCGCCAGGCCGCTTGGTCACGGTGCGAGGCTTTTTCCCAGCTCCGCCTGGTTGAACCCACCACCGCTGCGGACCCATGACCAGCAGAGACCGGTTAACCCTCCTCCTGCAGCGGGTCCCCCTCAGCTTCGGCCCGTCTGACACATGAAAGCTTCCTTTACGGGCGGTAATCCGCAGCCTCCTCCCAATGCTAACGCTGCTAACGGCTTTTTAATGGCGCCGGAATAAAGTGGCCTGTCGAAGGCCTCCGCCAGGCGATTCATTACAACACAATCAGCGCTGGCGGCGCTACAATCGCCCTGTCACACTTGATTAGAGGCCGTGTGAGCCAGCTCCGCCTCATTAGCATCGCCTCATTAGCATCGGCTCAGCCTCCACCGCTGGACAAATTGGCCCTTTCAACCGACAACAAGAGAATTAAGGGCGACATCCCCGCGGAGACACGGACGCAAACTGACAAACAGTCAAGAGAAAAGAAATAAAGATGATGTTAACACTCAGAAACCTTCAAATCAACTTTAGAACAACAGAAGAAACGCTCACGTTAGTTCCATTAAAAGTATTTGGACGTGGAACGTTTGGCCCCGCCCCCTCGTAAACCTGCCTCCGTCTGTTGGTGTGTTTGTCCCTCCAGCGTCGTCCTCCGTGGTCCCCGTCCCCGGGACTGTGTCCTGGCCCCTGGTCCCCCGGGGGAAGCCCAGGAGGGGCATGCTGCGCAGGGCGGTGTTCTCGGACCTGCAGCGGAAGGCCCTGGAGAGGACCTTCCAGAAGCAGAAGTACATCAGCAAACCCGACCGGAAGAAGCTGGCCGGCAAACTGGGCCTGAAGGACTCGCAGGTACCTTCTCACGCACCTTCTGAGAAGCTGGGGGTGTCTGGCTAACTGTTGACGTGTCTCCGTCCTGTGAAGGTGAAGATCTGGTTTCAGAACCGCAGGATGAAGTGGAGGAACTCCAAGGAGAGGGAGCTGCTGTCGACGGGGGGGTGCCGCCAGCAAACCCTGCCCACCAAGACCAACCCCCACCCAGACCTGACGGATGTAGGCAGCACCCTCCACCCACGGCCAAACAGGACTGCCGGGAGCAGCCGGAGGTCACATCTGCACCTCCACCAGGTCCACCAGAGCCCTTCACCCCCAACAGAGGGCGACGAGCCGTCAGACAGCGACGAGATCACCGTTTCATAAAACCCCTCGCCTCCACGACAACGTTAAGACGAGGAAGTGACTTTTGTGAAGAAAGAAACAAACTCCACCAGACCGCCTACCAGGGTCTGGACCTCCACCAGACCCCCTACCAGGGTCTGGACCTCCACCAGACCCCCTACCAGGGTCTGGACCTCCACCAGACCCCCTACCAGGGTCTGGACCTCCACCAGACCCCCTACCAGGGTCTGGACCTCCACCAGACCCCCTACCAGGGTCTGGACCTCCACCAGACCCATTACCAGGGTCTGAACCTCCACCAAACCCACTACCAGGGTCTGGACCTCCACCAGACCCCTCACCAGGGTCTGAACCTCCACCAGACCCCCTACCAGGGTCTGGACCTCCACCAGACCCCTGGGATCATACTGGTTGTACTGGACGTGTCAAAGGTGTGCAGGTGCAGCGTGGTGGGAGACAGGTGCCCCCTGTCCTCAGGTCTGACTGGTCTGTGCTCTTATGTTGGGGCTGATGATGGATGTGATGTTCTGCTTAGTTTGAAAGTTTTACATTTCTTTGTATTTTTGTCTTTTCTAAATAAATTCTAAGAGTGTGTGAATTCCTACCACCAGGTGTCACTGTTCCTGAAGCTCAGACCTTTAAAACCCTCTAAACTCCGGGACAGAACTCAGAATGTAATGCTTCGAAGAATGTATCGACTGTTCCCTGTAGAATGGTTACCATGGTAACGACAGCACTACCATTCCATAGGGAACAGTTGTAGGCGTCCCTGAAGCTGAAGCTTCTTTGGTGAGGAAGCAGCCTGAAGACCCACCGAGACCTGAGACCTGCCCCAGCTGATTGTGAGACGAGCTCAGAGAACCCCCCAGAACAGCTTCCACCATCATCGGTAAACTCCCCTGAGGCCTTTCTCAGTAGTGACGAGGGTCTGTTGATGCTCCAAAAGCCGTCTGGGAGGAACCGACGTTAACACGATATCGATACGTGGTGATTGGCATCTTGGGTCACCTCCTGGCTGACCCCGGCCCCCTAAGGTGCAGGCGGTGGCGGACCTGCCCTGCCCGGTCTCGGTCGAGGCCCTGCAGGAATCGTTTCATCCGTCACGCAGCCTCATCGACCGACGACAGCTGGACTCCCCATCAGATCTTCTGTTTCCTCCCTTTTTCTTTTTCAGGAAGGTCCAGGTCGACCCTCCACCGTGGTCCTTTGCTGGTCCAGGGGGACGGAGCCGTGGTGCGACTGGCGGCAGCGCCGCCTGGTGGCCACCCGCAGCAAGCAGCAGGGAAGACCAGCCTGAGGCCGCTGTGAGAGGGTGGTCCTGCCCTCCTGGGCCTCGCTTCACTCCCCCTCATGCCCAGGGGTCCAGCGTGGTCCAAGTCTACCTGGCCCACCTTCCACAAGAGGTCAGGAGTGGTTCAGGTCTGAACTGGTCCATGGCCTCGTGTCCTCCAGGCTGGACATCTGCACCTCACACCTGTAACAGGAACCTTCAGAAAGACCAAAAGAGCAGAAAACTAAATCAAGGAAGTCCTCACCCCTCCACCAGGAACACCTCAGGTCATCCAGCCTAAGGCCAACATGAGGGATCAGGCCTTTGCGCCGCAGCTCCAGGTCTGTGGAACCTTCTGGACCTCTAGGAGGACGCCTGCCCTCCTCCCAGAACGGTGACTTTGTCTCTTTTTCTAAGATACTTTAGTTTTATGTTCGTGCTGTTTTTAACCGTTTGATTTCTGCTACTAAAACAGAACTTCGAGATCTTCCAGCGTGAGTGACCAGAGGTGGTCGAGGGTTAGAAGGACCTTCTCTTGACCTGCATCATCGCTCCTGTACACTCCATCGTCCGGTGTCCTCCACCAGTTTATGATCAACGCTGAGGGTCCTTCATCTCCACCAGAGCTTCGGCCAAACGCGTCATCTGGTCGTCCTCTCGTAAAGTGAGAGCTCTCGGGGAGAAGCACGTCAGCACCTCCACACACGTGAAATCAAGAGTGCTTTATTCATTAAACCGACATAAGGAAAATAAAGTCACAAAAAGGAAAAAGAAAACGTGTTCCTTGCCACAGTTCAGCTCAGGCTGGAGGAGGAAACGTCTGAAAAACCACTGAAGCTCAACTGAAGGCCATGAAACGCACAAGAAACACACATTTCCTGCTTAAAAACTAGAAACCTTCCCAGCATGCAGCAGCTTTGAGCCCAGAGCTGTGGCGGTTACCGGGGAAACGCGGCCGAACCCCCCCATTTCAGTCGATTCACAGAAACCACTGCCACCAGGGGGCAGTCACAGTGACGTATGGACAACTTTTAAATATGTACAGGTGTGTGTCAAGTACCAAAACAGACAGGTTACGTTATTATACAAAGGGGCGGGGCTAATGGAGTCACGTTGGCGAAGCGGCTGAAGCTCGATGTGGGATGTTGCGTCTCTCCTCTCACGCTGCTCCACAGAGGGCGGAGTCACCTTCGGAGTCACTACCTGTTTGGTTGAAATAAAGTGGGTGGAGTCAAAGTGCTTCCTATCTAGCGGACACCAACGGGGGGGGCGCAGGCTCCGCCCCCTCACTGCCGGTTGCTCTTTATTCTCTCCAGACGCTTCTTCAGGTCGTCCAGGTTGGTGGCGGGTGAGCTGGAGCGGGGGTGGGCGTGGCCTGGGGAGCTGTGCTCCTGCTGGTAAAGCTCCCGGGACTCTTTGAGCTGGGACAGTTTGCTGTGCAGCATGTCGGTGGAGGACGCCACGGCCGGCTTGGACGACAGCAGGGAGGAGATGGGAGCCCTCTGCTGAGGCTCCTCCTCCGTGCTTCCCACCCCCTGCTAGAGAGGGGAGGAGTTAGAGGTGGGGGAGGAGTTAGGTGAGGGGAGGAGGAGTTAGGTGAGGGGAGGAGTTAGGTGAGGGGGAGGGGTTAGGTGAGGGGAGGAGTTAGAGGTGGGGGGGGGAGTTAGAGGTGGGGGAGGAGTTAGGTGAGGGGAGGAGGAGTTAGGGGTGGGGGAGGGAGTTAGAGGTGGGGGAGGAGTTAGGTGAGGGGGAGGGGTTAGGTGAGGGGAGAAGGAGTTAGGTGAGGGGAGGAGTTAGAGGTGGGGGGGGGAGTTAGAGGTGGGGGAGGAGTTAGGTGTGGGGGAGGAGTTAGGTGAGGGGGAGGGGTTAGGTGAGGGGGGAGGAGGTAGGTGGGAAGTGTGGCGGTGGGGTACCCACCCTGGAAGTGTTCTCCAGGCCTTGTCTCTGCCGCAGGATCTTCAGTCGCTCGTAGTAAACGGCTGGTTTCACCTCTTCAGCGTTGCTGCTCAGACTGGAGTCCACACCGTGCTGAGGGATCACTACACACACACACACACACCCTTGAGATCGCGTCACAGGAGCGGTCCTCCAGGTGTCCCCGGGCCCCCTGGTACCTGCGGAGCTCTGGATGCGGGTCTTGCCCTCCCTCTCCGACTCGATGACCCTCAGTCCTCGCTCCACGTAGCTCTGGAAGAACTGCGACGTGTTTTTGAGGAAGGGCTCCAGGTCTGCGTCCGAGTACTTCAGCTTGTACTCGTACAGCTCCGTCAAACCCTGAAAGAGGGAGGGGAGGGGTCAACCACCTGAAGCACACCTGCAGCAGCGCGCGCGTGTGTGTGTGCGTGTGTGTGTGTGTGTGTGGGGGGGGGTCCCACCTCCTTGGTGTTCTCCTTGGAGCCGATCTTCTTGAAGATTTCAGACAGGATGTCGCTGACCTTGGCCTTGGACATCCGGTCGTCCTGCAACAAAACAAACGTTCAGTCCCGACCGCGGCGGCGCTCTGGCGGGGACGCGGTGACTCACGTATGCGTCGGTGCTCACCCCGCGCAGCCCCGACTTCTCGTTGCCGCGGTCGCTCTTCTGTCCCGACAGGTTCCCCGAATGTTTGACCACCCGCCGCAGGTGGGCCTCCAGCTCCGACTCGTTACGGTTCTCGATCATGGACAGGTGGTCGAGGATCTGAGGGCAGGTGGGGAGGTTCAGGGACAACCAGGCTGGACCTGGTGTGTGTGAGTGTGTGTGTGTGTGTGTGTGAGGGTGTGTGAGTGTGAGGGTGTGTGTGTGAGGGTGTGTGTGTGTGAGGGTGTGTGGGGGTGTGTGTGAGGGTGTGAGTGTGTGTGGATGTGAGAGTGTGTGTGTGAGTGTATGTGTGTGTGTGAGTGTATGTGTGGGTGTGTGTGTGTGTGAGTATATGTGTGAGTGTGTGTGTGAGTATATGTGTGAGTGTGTGTGTGAGCGTATGTGTGAGCGTATGTGTGTGTGTGTGTGAGTGTGAGTGAGCGTGTGTGTGAGTATATGTGAGTGTGTGTGTGAGTGTATGTGTGGGTGTGTGTGTGCATGTATGTGTGTGTGAGTGTGCGTGTGTGTGAGTGTATGTGTGGGTGTGTGGGTGTGTGAGTGTATGTGAGTGTATGTGTGGGTGTGTGTGAGTGTGTGTGTGTGTGAGACCTTGGCCCCCGTCAGCTTGCACAGGGTGTGCAGCAGCGTCTTGAGGGTTCTGTGGGGCACGTCGCTCTTCAGCTGCTTCAGCTTCTCTTTGGGGAACACCTTCATGAAGTTGTGGACGTCCAGCAGGATGCGGTCCAGGTTGATGCTGTCGATGGTGGTGGGCAGGAAGCGGATCATCCTCCACAGACACTGGGGGGGGGCGGGGGGGTCAGGGTCTCATCACAGGCCTCCTCAGCCCCCCCCCTCCCCTCTGCTTACCTTCATGACCAGCTCAGAGAACATGGGAGACCCGGCAGTGGTGACCAGGCTGTCCTGGAGCAGGACCAGCAGGGCGCTGCGGAGACACATCACAGGTCAGCTGACCCCACGCCCCCAGGACCCCCCCCCACCGGGGCCGACCTCATCATGTTGGTCTGGTCCGACTTCTCCAGGACTCTGATGACCAGCAGGTTGACGGATCTGATGACCTGCTGCCCGTCCCTGATGTCCTCCACGCGCCCGTCCAGCATCAGCGTGATCAGCCCGTGCATCAGGTCCTTCAGCACGCCCATCGACGCCTCTCTGGCCAGCGCCTCCATGGAGAACAGCTGCAGCGGCACAGCGGCGCCGGCATCAGAGCCACGCCCACGCCGCCCCCCCCCCCCGGCGCCACGCGGCCCTCACCGACAGCATGTTCCCGATGATGCAGCTGTACAGCTTGATGATGTCGCACTTGTCCAGGCGGTCGTCGGCCATGTGCGTGCTGTAGATGAGCCGCAGCTGCATGAAGGTGGCGATGAGGAACTGGTCGATGTGTCCCGACATCACCTCGGCCTTGTCCTCCTGGCGCAGCACCTCGTCGATCTGGGGGAGGAACACACGCCCGACTCTACTATCAGTGACCCCAGACCTGGTTTAGGGTGGGGTCAGGGGGTCAGGTAGGATGGGTCAGAGGTCAGGTAGGTTAGGTCAGGGGGTTAGGTAGGATGGGTCAGAGGTGAGGTAGGTTAGGTCGGGGGTCAGAGGTCAGGGGGGGTTTGGTAATACATTATGTCGATCAAGGTCCTCACAAAGATAGAACAAGGATACTATCTTGATGAATTTGTTGACATACAAGGGTGTGTGTGTGTGTGCGTGTGTGCGCGTGTGTGTACCTGTGCCAGTGCCTGGATGCTCGTGTTGATGTCCCCACTCGCCACCTGGGAGATGACAAAGTTGATGGTGGAGGCCGTGCTGTTGTGGAGTTCGTCAAAGTGCGGTGAGACGGAGCGCATCCTGGAACCACAGGACAGAGCGTCAGCGCGCCGGGGCGTCGGCGGGCCGAGCGCCCGGCGGCGGGGGAGAGCTTACTTGGGCTCTGGGATCATGATGGGCTCCAGCAGCTCGTCCAGCTTGTGCTGCACCAGGTCGGGCAGCTCGCACACGCGGCTCTGGTCCATCTCGATCATGTCCAGGTCCAACTGGAACTCTTTGGGGATGGACGGGTGGGACGTCTCACGCTCGGCGTTCTGCCGGGCTTGGCTGCTGGAGAACAAGGCTTTCACTTAACCGGGCGCCTCTTGGCAGCAGTAGGTCACAGGGGTAATCCATTACAAAGTAATCTATTACAACAGGGGTTACGTCGGCGGGTTTGGAAGGTCGGCGTTAGGGAGCAGTTTGAGAGAGGAGACAGGAAGTCGGAGCGGAATAAAGCTGAGTCTAGTCACGACTGGTGGTTCATGGGTCTGATGAGGTGGAGGGTTGACAGGAGATACTCACATTCTATATGTGCGATACATGATTCTGCTCCAGAAGAAGGCAGGAGGCAGAGACAGGAGGTCACACAGGAAGAAAGACGGAGGGTTAAGAACAGGCAGGAAACACTCGGGATTAGTTCACAGACACGGCCGTCACACACACGAATCTGTGAAAGATCCCCACGGAGCGGGCGTGGCGTCCCAGAGCAGCAGAGTGAAGCTCAGAGATATCGATGAACACACACACACACACACACACACACACACACACACACACACACACACACTCTCAGGCTCTAAAGGAGATGGATCTCGTCAGACGTCGGCTGACTGCGTGACTCTTTATTCCCTTTATCCCGCCAGTGTTCCCTCTCTAGCTCGGTTCTAGCCCCCCCCCCCGGGCCAGGACCAGAGGTCCAATCAGCTGTGGCCTAGAGGCGGCGACACCCACTTGAGCTTGTTGGGCTCCTCGTGCTGGGGCTTGCGCAGGAAGGTGCCGTTGGGGTTGGCCGGGTGTTCCCTCTGAGGCCTCTCGGCGGCGCTCTGCTTGGCGGGGGCGGCGGGCGTCTTCTTGGCCGAGCGCTTGATCCTCTCCTCCAGCATGCTCATGTCCTTCTCCGACAGCTGGAGGGGTCAAGAGGCGCCGTGAGGCCCCGCCCCCCCTCGCCACAGGTGGGCGGGGCGGGGCGGAGCGCCCTTACGTTCCCGATGAGCTTGTAGACTTGGTCTCCGCACACGTTGTACACGGCCACCACGGTGTTGAGCGCGGCGTTGCGCACCGACGTGTCCCGGTCCCCGATGTGCACCGCGATCTCCTTCAGGGACTTGGCGGGCGTCGGCTGGCACACGTTCATCCCGTAGCCTTCGATCAGACAGCCGAGCTCCTCCAGACACTCTGAGGACGGACGGACGGACGGACGTCAAACCAGGACCTTCTGACGGCCCCATCACCAGCGCTCGCCCCACCAGGTACCTGCTCTCTGTTTGGAATTCTTGGACTTGGTCCCATCCATGAGGAAAGGGAAGACCTTGGAGGCGGGGTAAACCTTACACAGCATGGTCAGGATGGCCCGGACGTCCTTGCGGACGACGTCCTTGGACTCTCCGACCTGGAGAGCAGGAGACACTCAGCACAGACGCTCCCACGGCGCCGAGGTGCCGAGGTGCGGAGAAGGCGGCTCACCTTGAGAATGAGGTAGGGGACGAAGGAGTTGGCCTCGTACTCGGTCAGGTGGTAGTTCTCCCGGTTCAGCATGGCGAAGAGCAGCTTCAGGTACTCCAGCACCTTCATCAGGACCGTGGTGTTGGTGTCAAAGAAGCGCAGCGTGAACCACTTCAGGATCAGGTCCAGGCAGCTGATGGTGGCTTCGCTCTCGCTCTCCAGGCGCTGGGCAACACAAACTCATTTTCAAGCCCCGCCCCCATGCCAACACTTTGACCCCGCCCCTTTCTGCGGTACCTCGATCATGAGGCCGATGGCCTTGACGTGTCTCTGGAAGTCAAAGTGGAAGAGCTCGTCCTGCAACCACTTGGCAAAGCAGGTGGACATCTGAGCTTTCAGCTGCTCCACGTACTCGTCCCGAGGAGTCATGAAGTTCCACTTCAAGATCTAGGGGACCAACAGGAGTCATGTGACCTGAACAAGCCCCGCCTCCTGCTCAGGACTGGAGGACAGGTGCTGGGAACATACCTTCAGCTGCTTCTCCTCTTTGATCCTCTGCTCCTTGGCGTTGGGGATGAGGGTGAAGATGGGCCCGGACTTATCCTCCTCGTTCAGGTTCTTAGCCGTGGGCTTCTTCGCGGCGGCGCCCTGACAAGCGAGGAGACGCCGTTAGACCGAGCCAAAGGCCACCGACGCCACCGTGACGGCCTGCGATGTTTGGACGGGTGACACACTGAACAGGCGTGGACGTGGGTTAATACACCGACGAGGAGGAAGTTCGTGTTCATGCAGTGGACAGACTGAACTCTGGTGACCCACAACCCGTCTGTGAGCATGCAGCGCCGCACAGCTGGTGGACTTTGTCAACCGCAGCACTCTTCCAGCCGCACACACACACGTATGTACGTACGTACACACACACACACACACACTCCTGCATCATCAGCTGAGGGGTGACTCTTCCTTAACAGAAGCTACCAGACCTGGACACCAGTGGCCGTGCACATCCAGGTGTGTTAGTGATTACAGACAGGATTAGTCCGAGCCCAACTGGCTCGGGGGTCGACGTCTGTCCCACCAACACGGTCCTCTGAGAAGCCCCGCCCACGCAGGAGCAAGGCGGGGCTTCCAGAAGGACCACACGGACGGCGGCTTAGAGTCTACCTGTTGACCGCCAGCGGCAGCCTTCCCTTTGCTGGGTTTTTTTTTAATGCACTACTGTCCTTATCCTTGGGAGAGGGAGGGGCAGGTTCCTCGGGAGGGGAGGGAGGCTGGGTGAGCAGAGAAACCACATCGTGTTTATGAGGAATGATCACTGCCCAGGCTGTGCATGGACAGAGGTGGGAGCTGGACCGATATTCACACAGGCAGACATGTCACGACACGCAGGAGTCAGTCACCTTCCTGGCCGCCGCCGCCCCTCCTCCTCCTCGGACCTTCTTCACGTCGGGCTTGCTGTCCACGTCGTCGGCGGCTGCCTGAGACCTGGAGGCTGAGGGAGAGGCGCGCTCTCAGGAGAACGTCGATGGAAACCACAGCAGAGAAAACGAACACCCAGCGCCTCAGACAGACCTGGAGCAGCGCGGCTGGGCTCCGCGGGACCTTTGGCCCCCCCGGCTTTAGCGGGGGCCGCGGGCTTGGCTGGCATCACCGCTCTGGCCTTCTCCAGCATGGCTACCACCTGGTCCTTGGAGGCGGGCTGAGGGGGCAGGACACAGGAGAAACGGTGGTCACCACTTCCTGCGGCTGGGAGGCGGAGCTCTCGCGGGCCGTCCTCGGTACCTTGAGCTTCCCGGTGGCCTTGTTCATCTTGTCGTAGCCCAGGTGCATCATGAAGGTGGGCAGGGCGTCCTGGGCCTTCTTCCTCACGTCTCCGTTCCTGTCCTCCAAGCAGGCGTACAGCTGAGGAATGCACAGCATCAGGTCGCCAGGCACCGTCCTCAGCGTGGGCAGCTTCTCCGCCAACCAGCCCAGAACCTGCAGGAGGACAGCGAGAGGGTCAGACGGCTCTGAGGCGGAGGCACCCAGACGGCAACAGGGACACTTACCTCCTGCCTCAGGAAGGGATTCTCCCTCTTCAGCTCCTCTGAAAGGTCTTCTCCTTCCAGCCAGTCCTTCATGCCGGTGTGCTGCACCCAGCCCTGCAGCGTTGCCATGGCAGCGGCCCTGATGTTGGCCTGAGGAGGAGCAGATGTCGGTCACGCGCCCAAACGCCGTCCCTCCCTGACGTGAGGGGCACCCGTACCTTGCTGTCTCCCAGCACCGTGACGACGGGGATGCCCAGGGCCTTGACGTGCTGCTTGAGGCCAGGCCCCAGCGCTGCAGCCAGCTGCTGCAGGATGGTCAGCGTCTGCTGGACCTGCACACCACACACGCTCACAAAGCTGCTCTGACCACGGTCACGTTCACCTCACGCCTCAACCCACCAGGATCTTGTTGGAGTCGCTCAGTCGTCCCTTCAGGGCCATCGGAAGCTCTCCGATGTTGGCTGTGATGAACTTGGCCTCTGAGATGATGGCCACCACCTCATCCAGGCCCTCCTTCCTTATCTTCCAGTTCTTGTCCTCAATCTTAGACACCAGCTCAGACGTGATCTTCTCACTTTAGCAGAAGGGGTTGGGAGAAGCGTGAGCGGGCAGACCGACCTTCAGCCGAGCCCAAATGCCAGCACTCACCTTATATCTGTCCTGGGCAGCATGTCCATGATGTCCTGGCCTCCTCCTCCTCCTCCTCCTCCTCCTTCCTCCTCCTGCTCCTCCGCTTCTCCAGCCTCCTCCTCGCTCACGGCTTTCCTGGTGAATCGTATCGGGGCTGGTGGAGCCTGACCCTGGATCTGCACAGACATTTACATCAGGCCTGTGGAGACGGGCAGAGAGGCTCCGCCCAGCCCAGCGCCCGTCCCACCTTCTCAAACTCTGCGTCGATCTGGGAGAGGAGAGCAGACTTCTCATCTTCAAAGAACATGCGCAGGGGAGCCCCCATGTACAGGTACATGACTCCCAGCAGGCTGATGGCTGCCGTCCGGACGGCAGGATTCGTGGCGCCCAACGCCGTCTTAACGTTGTTGATGAAGGCCTTCACGTTGATGCTGAACAACCAGAGCAGGTGTGAGCACGCGTGAGCTCCAACCAGACCTGAAAACCTGCTTTACCTACCCAGCAAAGCCAAACTCCTTCATGGCGTTGGCCAGCCAGGTGAGCGTTTCCGCCTGGTTCTTGGGGTTCTTCTGTGCAAATGCAAGAGACACCACCTGACAAGACACAGATCCATCGTCATCATCATCACCACCACAGTCTTCCTCTGGGAGGGGAAGGGCACCACCGACCTGCTCAGCGGTCCAGGGTAGTGAGCAGGCCTCTCCGATAGCAGTCAGACCCTCTTTGGCGTTCCCTCCACACTTGATGTCTCCAATCTTGTCCACCAAGCCTTCCAGAACCAAGGAGGCGGACGTCTTGCTGAACTGTCCCCTCTGGGCGACGAGAGCCACCACGCGCAGCTTCAGCTGCATCACCTGAGGAAGCACAGGGACCATCAGAGGAGCCGAGGCTTCGCTTTGACACCGGCTTCACACGCATGAGACATCAAACTTAGAATTGTTACACTGAGAAAGAAGCAGGATGAAAGTGGGATGTTCAGCAAGTGGAAGATGAGAAGGTCTCCAGTAGTTGCAGAGACAGGTTCCTTTACTTTAGACAACCCCACTACTTACAATTTAAAAACAGAAAAATGTAAAACGAGCGCCCCCTTGAGGCCAGCTCGTAAAGGCTCTTTGTATCTGCAGCGTTTCATTTCTTGTTGGAGGGATTGTTCCCAAATGCATCAGGCTGGTCTGAATGTTTTTTTGTTTTACCAGACTCCAGCAGGAGGTTCTCCTCAGATGAGCAGTGAAGGTCATATTAGTCAAGGCTGGCTTTACTAACACCGCACCACTGAGGAGACCATTAAAAAATGAATGAGCTTTTGAGACAGGACTACCAATAAAACATAAAAGGTCTGCAGCACCATGAGAGGCTGATGCAGGTTGATACCTCCATCTGTCCCACAGCTCATCCTGGGCTTCTGCTGCTGCTTTCACTCCTCTCTCAAGTGTTACTCAACATAAACTGATATTTAAAACCTTCGAGCAGAGCTGCTGCTGCTGCTTCAGCTAACCTGGAAGTTGGTCTCCTTCCAGCCTGGTTTCTTGGCCAACATCTTGACCAGAGCCTGGCAGGGCATGGCGCTGGCATCCATGGTCTCCACGGCCTGCAGGGACGGGAACAGGGACACCAACGTCAGTGCTTCTGGCTGAAGTCAACCAGGAGGTGTTTTCCCTGGTTCTGTACCTTCTGGAACTCCTCCATGCTGGCCAGCCTCTCCTTCCAGTTAGCAGAGTCCAGCTGCTGCAGACACGACGCTGGGAGAACCGCAGCAGCCAGCTCCTCACACGCCTCCGGCTGGGGAGAAGACGAGAGGGGCTCGGCTCAAAAGGAGCCCGGAGGGAAGGCCTGGGGTTTCCAGGCAGCCCCCCGTGGTGGGATCTACGCCTGGCCTCAGCCGGGCTTCTCTCTGAGGTCAGCTCAGGGTCAGAGGACCTTCGGCCCTGTCTGAGGACACTTACAGCCAACTCGGTCTCCGTGACGTCTTTGCTGTCGGACGACTTCTTGGATTTTCCGGCCCCTGCAGACGCCGTCTTGCTCTTCTTCGCCGGACCCGCTGAGGGCTGCAAACACGCCACACTTCAGTATCCACTTCAGATCTGTGATCCAGAGTTTCCCAGCCGCTCACCTTGCTGGAAGAACTCTGGGGCTTCTTGGGAGGACCAGAGGATTTGGGCGGAGCCTCAGCGGCAGGAGGAGGAGCTTTGGACGCCACCTTCTTCTCCGCTCCTCCCCCTCCAGCCTTCTTGCCTCCGGGAAGCTCGACCTTGTCCGCACACTCTTTGATCTGTCACACAGGGGGGGGTTAGAAGCTGGTCTGGAGAACACCCGGAGGTCCTGCCTCCTGACCGTACCTTGTCCAGCTTCAGCTTGTCCAGGTCGGCCAGGAAGGGGTTCACAGCTTTCTCTCCCACCACCTTCATGGCCGTCCCCAAAGCCTCAAAAGCAGCGTCGCGCACCTCCGGGGCCGAGTCGTTCACTTGCTGATATTGTTGAAGTAGGAGAGAGAAGAGATAAGAGAGCTTCAAGAACACCAAACATCCAACAGACAGGATGGAACCCTCCGACGGGAGCTGGGGCGTACCTTGATGAGAGCCGCGCAGAAGGGCTTGAGGAGGCTCTTTGGCAGCGAAGACTGAGTGCAGTGTCTGAAGGACCGGGCCAGGAACAGGGAGGCCTGCTGCTTGATGGACGGGTTCTTGTTGTCCATCACAGCCAGGACGTCCTCAGACAGGTTCTGTAGGGTGGTCTGCAAGCACACGACACCGACGCATTAAAACCAAACGCCGCGGGGTCACGAGCAGTGCTGCAGCAGGCCCACGCCGGACGCACCGTCAGGAAGATGGCGTCGATGGCTTCCTGCAGAGCCTGGACAACCTGAGGCTTCTTCTCCTTGAACTTCTCCAAGATGGTTGGAACCACCTGCACACACATTCAAGTCAGCGTTCCCACGGTGACCGACGGGCGCTCCGTCCAGCAGGGACCGCGTTCTTCTCTGACCCACCTGTCCTGCATAAGAGCCAAACTTCTTCCTGAGTCCTGCTGCCAGTCCAGCCAGGCACTTCGCCGCCACGGTAACCAGCATCACGTTGGCATCTTTCCCCACCACCTGTCAGAGACAACAGCCCCGTTGACCTCTGACCTCTGAAGGGCTCCGGCCCAGAGGTCCTGCTGCTTTACCTTCTTCAGAGCCCTCACGAGGTCTCCGTAGTCTCCGCCCTCCAGTTTGGGGTTCTTGGCCAGAGCTTCTACAGCTTCCAGGGCTTCCTTCCTCTCCTGCCACTTTTTGGCTTCCTGCAGACACCAGGCTCACTGTTTGTTCTGCCCCTCTCTCAGGACCTGCTGCGGCGGCCAAAGCCATTCAGATTCTTACGATTTTCTCATAGAAGTCTTTGGGCATCTTGGACAGGATCTCCACCGCTTCCAGCAGCTCGTAAGGGTCCACTGCTGCTGCCACTTCCATCTCATCTTCTCCTTCAAGGCAAGAACACAGAGATGGTGAGCCTGCAGCTCTGCAGATGCGGCTTTATCCGAGCATCTCAAGTACCTTCAGACTGCTCCCCTCTTTGAGCTTGCTGCTGTTCAAATTTGGCCTTCAGGTCCTGCTGAGATCGGAGGAACCTGGTCTGCTTGGGAGGGGTCTGAGGCAGCTTGACCCACTCCTCCTCCAGCTCTTTAAGCTGAGAGAGCAGGGCTGAGGTTAACTTGTGGTGAAGGTGGAGGTGAAGGCACGCCGTCACTGTGAGCTACCTGAACAGAGTTGATGTTCTGCAGTGAAGGTCTGAGAGCATCTCTGATCCACCTGTAGATCTCCACAGCCAGAAGCTTGGCTTCGTCTCTCACAGCCTTCTCTCTGGACTCAAACTGCTTGGTCAAAACCTTGACTACGGGCTTCAAGGTCACGATCTTTGATCCAAACTCACTGCAGTTCAACAGGAGGACATCGTTGAGCATCAACAGGTTCTGAAGGGTTCAACTACAGATGTGACGGGACAGCACTGACCTGAGCGCTTTCCTGAGAGTCTCAATGCAGGACACCACAATCTTTGGGTTCTTGTTGTCCAGACCTTTGAGGAGCTCATCCTGAACCACCTCGGCCTTCTCGATCTCGATGTACATCAGACAGATGTCCGTGCCCAGTTCCTTGGCTCGTGCCTTCGGCTGGTTGAACACCTTGGTGACCACGCCCGACACCACCTCGCCTGTCGTCCTACAGCAACGATGATTGACAGCATCACAATCTGAACCTCCTGCTTGTCTTCTAAAGAGCAGCCCATCTGTCTCATCCCCAACCCTCACTATTCCAGTTGGACCTCGGTGGGGGGGTCAGATCAGAGCGTAGCGCTCTGAGGAGGCTTCACCCAGGACGAGTCTGCACATCTGTATCTAAGGGACGCTCACTGAGCTGGTGTGAGCAGGTCGGTGCAGCACGTGTAAGCGTTAGATGTTGGTTTACTGGACATAAAACCTTTTCTTTGTTCACTTCAGGCACGACTTACTTCCCAGCCACGTGGGCGTTCTCCACAAAGGTCAGGGCAGCCTCCAGGCCTTTGAGCTGCGCCACCGCGTTGGAGTCTGTGACAAACTTCTTTATCAGGCCCAAGTACTTCCCCCATTCTGGACTCCTCTCATCTACAATCCTCTGGAATAACTTCAGCGCTTCTTCATAGCCATTCAGACGAGCTTTCCACACCTACAACAGTCAGAGGAGAAACACCGTCTCAAACGGCTTCCGAGAGGAAGAAAAATAAAGACTGCAGAAGTACAACTCATTTGTAAAATATAAACAGAACAAGTCAGCTCTGTGATGGTCAGTAGACCTCTGATAATCCCAACGTGACATCTTCATGACCCAACCCCACACCTCTGACTCACTCCAGAATCTTTATTCCCATCACATGAGAATCCTGCAGGAGTTCTGTGACTCACAGGAGGGCTGAAAAGCCCCAAAGACCTGAACTGGAACCACAGCGGCTCACCCGCAGGTGGGCCACTGTTCAAACGCTAAATTCACTCCCCAGAAAAAGAATCATCCCTTTTTGTCCACGGGAAAGGTGCCCCCCCGGGGTCTCCTCCGCTGCAGGGCCGCATGCGTCCAGACTCACGTCTGAGGAGAACCCGGGTCAGTCCAGCACGACCACGTGCAGACATTCCTGTAAAACTGGAAGAAAACAGGAAGACGAGGGTGCGGGCGGTCACCTTGTGTTCACATTTCTGGTCAACAGGAAGCTTCATCCACTCGCTGTCGTCCCCCATGATGGCCACTCGGGGGTGGGCTTCCCTCACAGTACTCTGCTGCAGAGAAGAGACGTCATGAGGGAGAAGAACGCTGTTTTCATCTGATGGAGGCATGAATTGATTTTTTTGAGTGCACGGGCTCATTAGAGACAGAAGGGTCATGTGACAGTAATGATCTATTTTAACTTTTTCTTTGGTACCACAAGCAGCAGCAGCGTGACGAGAACTGAACACAAGACATGGTCGTCTGTGCACGCTGCCCACTCCACCAGCCAAACTGACCCTAAAGGCTTTATGGACAAACACAGATTATCCACCCATCCATCCACCCATGTGGGGGCCCCCCAGCCTCCTGCAGGCCAGAGCACATCCTGATCACGCCTCCAGCTCGGCACAGGGCGAACATGCAGAGACGGACAACCCTTCAGACTTCACATCTACAGCCTATTTAGAGGAGACCGCTTCCACAAAGACATGTTTTGGACTGGGAGAGGACGCTGGAGGAGAACCTACGCAGACGTGGAACCGCCCCCCCCCCGTCAGTGGAGATCACAATGGTTAATGGCTCATTTAACCACGGGGCCAAGCTCCAGCCATGGGTGGAGTTACTCGCGTGTGTCTCGTACGGACCGATCCCTCAAATGAGCGCTGCCCAGTCATCCTCTCACGCAACTGGACTTGAACATGAGACGGTGCTGCAGGTCCAGGTTCACGTTTCATATCGAACTGAGGTCTGGAGTCAGTCGAACGGATGGAATCGTCGTAATATACCCAACGCTGACATGGTGTCGAGTAGAACAGATGCATTCCAGTATCAGAGACGAACACGTGAGGGGGTCTGAGATAATGATGATGTTCCTAAAACAGTCTGTTCTAACCAACACCATGTGAACACTGACCTTTAAAAAGAAGGAATAAAGGAGAAGAGCAGCTTATCACACAACTCCCCTGTCAGAGTCACTTTGAATCCCAACTAAAAGCACCTTCAGGCAGGTCCTCCAGGATGTTTCGGTCCTAAACACACACCAGGACTACAGAAGAACCTCGCCTGATGTTCTCACCTCCACCACCTCCACCTCCACCTCCACCGAGCTGACAAACATCACAAGAGGATCTTAAAACCACCCAGAATGTGAGAGTGTGTGTGTGTGTGTGTGTAGCAGAGACCCCTGAACCATGCTGGGCACAGGGGGGTAGTTATCACCATCAGTACTTAATCATCCCTGGGGGGTCAGCCTCCTAACCAACAGCCCTGAGCCCTCATTAGCGACCACTAACACGCCACTAACCCCCCTAAACCACCACTAACCTACCTAAACCATCACTAACCCACCTTAACCACCACTAACTCACCACTAACCATCACTTACCCACCTATCCATCACTTACCCACCTATCCATTACTAACCCACGTAAACCATCACTAACCCACCTAACCATAACTAACCCACCTAAACCATCCCTAACCATCACTAGCCCACTTAGGCATCCCTAACCCTCCACTAACCCACCTAAACCATCACTAACCCTCCACTAACCCACCTAAACCATCCCTAACCCTCCACTAACCCACCTAAACCATCCCTAACCCACCTAAACCATCCCTAACCCTCCACTAACCCACCTAAACCATCCCTAACCCTCCACTAACCCACCTAAACCATCCCTAACCCACCTAAACCATCACTAACCCAGCTCCACTAACCCACCTAAACCATCCCTAACCCTCCACTAACCCACCTAAACCATCACTAACCCACCTAAACCATCCCTAACCCTCCACTAACCCACCTAAACCATCACTAACCCACCTAAACCATCCCTAACCCACCTAAACCATCCCTAACCCTCCACTAACCCACCTAAACCATCCCTAACCCACCTAAACCATCCCTAACCCACCTAAACCATCCCTGACCCTCCACTAACCCACCTAAACCATCCCTAACCCTCCACTAACCCACCTAAACCATCCCTAACCCACCTAAACCATCCCTAACCCACCTAAACCATCCCTGACCCACCTAAACCCTCCACTAACCCACCTAAACCATCCCTAACCCACCTAAACCATCCCTAACCCACCTAAACCATCCCTAACCCTCCACTAACCCACCTAAACCATCCCTAACCCACCTAAACCATCCCTAACCCTCCACTAACCCACCTAAACCATCCCTAACCCTCCACTAACCCACCTAAACCATCCCTAACCCACCTAAACCATCCCTGACCCACCTAAACCATCCCTAACCCACCTAAACCATCCCTAACCCTCCACTAACCCACCTAAACCATCCCTAACCCACCTAAACCATCCCCCCTGACCCACCTAAACCCTCCACTAACCCACCTAAACCATCCCTAACCCTCCACTAACCCACCTAAACCCTCCACTAACCCAGCTCCACCAGGCTAGCGATAACCTAGCGACATTAACCTAGCAACGCCGCTGGTTGAGCGCCCCTCGTCCGTCGTCCTCCCCGAGGCCTCCAGGCCGCCGATGAGACACCCGGTTAGTGGCGGGTGGTGTGGTGACCGGGGTTAACCCGAGGTAACCAGGGCGGACCGGAGGCGGGCTGGGTCCCGCTAGCCGCGCTAGCCCCGAGCTAACCCCGACACAGAGGCCGTGAAACGCAGGTCGCCGCTGCGCGTCCCCGGGCCCGGCCGCGGGGCCCCAGGGCCCGGGGACGCGGCCCGGCGGCCCGGGGACGCCCGCGGAGCCTCACCTGTCCGGCCGGAGCGACGGGAGGTGCGGGGCGACGGAGGTAGCGGAGCCTGGAGCCTGGCTCTTTATAGACAAGCTGCCGCCGAGACGCCGGCACGCTTCCGGTACAAAATAAGACCGGCTCCCCGGGAGCGCTCACTCCGACATTAGGCCCGCAAACAGAGCCCGGCGGCGCGCTTAAGCGAGTTCAATCACGAGATAAACCGTTTTAAACTCCGTGTTTTACACTGTGTGCGCTTTCTGCGGCGTGACCGCGGCGTGCGGTGCTTTTGTTTTGGTGAGCAGCTTCCGGTCGGTCTCGGCTGATGATGTCACGCTTGTCGCATCTTTTTGAAACGACTCAAAGAGCGGAGCTGGCGGGGGGCGGGGCCTCGGACACCACCCTAGCGACGTCACCGCCCTGACGTCACGCCCTGTTTTGATGCGCGTTAAACCGCGGACGCCAGACGCGAACGTCAAAACGCGAACGTCAAAACACGCGGCGGGCCTGACCTCTGACCTCCAGCCGCTCTGACCTCTGGCCTTCGGCAGCTCTAACCTCTGACCTTGTCCCTTTGTGCGAAGGAGCCAGCCATTGGTCAATTTTGAATTGGCCCCACCCACTCGGTAACCTGATTGGATGACTGGATTAAACCCCTCCTCTGAGCGGCGATGATTAGCTGCTCTTCAATTCAAAAATCAGCCTCAAACGTGAAGTAAACACTGAACCGTCATATTACAAACCTGTCTGGACAGATAATAATAACAATAATAATAATAATAATAATAATAGTAATAATAATAATAACAGTAATAACAATAATAATAATAATAATAACAACAATAATAATAATAATAACAACAGTAATAACAGTAATAACAATAATAATAATAATAATAGTAATAATAATAATAACAGTAATAACAATAATAATATTATTAATAATAATAATAATAATAATAATAACAACAGTAATAACAGTAATAACAATAATAATATTAATAATAATAATAATAATAGTAATAACAATAATAATAATAATAATAACAACAATAGTAATAGTAATAATAACAGTAATAACAATAATAATAATAACAACAATAATAATAATAATAATAACAACAGTAATAACAGTAATAACAATAATAATAATAATAGTAATAATAATAATAACAGTAATAACAATAATAATATTATTAATAATAATAATAACAACAACAATAATAACAATAATAATAATAACAGTAATAACAATAATAATAATAATAACAACAATAGTAATAGTAATAATAACAGTAATAACAATAATAGTAATAGAGAGGAAAAG
This sequence comes from Lagocephalus sceleratus, assembly GCA_911728415.1. NCBI lineage: Eukaryota > Metazoa > Chordata > Actinopteri > Tetraodontiformes > Tetraodontidae > Lagocephalus > Lagocephalus sceleratus. The sequence continues at coordinate 835,629 of CAJVRN010000116.1, forward strand.
GCTGCAGACCAAACGCTCGCGAAAACGCAAATAAAGTCAGTATATATAAGTAAATCAGTACATATCAGATTATCAGTTCAGTCATAAAATGAGTTTATTTCACCTTCCCTTGATCAAAATGTGGATTCTGAACGCAGCAACAGCGCGGAACCTTTGTGAGCCGTGTGTTTCTGGGGGGCGTGGATCAACGCGACTCACAACACTGCGGTGTTTCCACCATGTCAGGACGGTTAAAGGTGTGATTGCAGCCACCGGCGTCGCCTTGACAACCAGCCCCGACCCTGGTTAACCCAACCAGCTGGTTAACCCCGGTCAACCCAACGACGACAGGAGGAGACAATGAGCCGTTTCGGGTCGACGTCGGCGGAGGAATACCTGGGTGAGTTCGCCGTGAGGAGGCCTCCTGAGGAAGGTCAAGGGTCAGGTCAAGGGTCGGGTCAGCTTCAGTCATCACTGACCCGCAGGGGCACCTGCTGACGTCACTGTTGTGTGTCCGTGTGTGTCGCAGCCAGCAGCAGTGTGTTGTTTTACCTGAGCGACGCCGTGACTCAGCTGCTGGAGCACAAGCAGGAGTACACACAGTTCGGGCTCGTCCGCTACTTTGCTGAATAGTAGGACACACACACTCACACACACGCACACATACACACACACACACACACACACACACACACACACACACACACACACACACACACACACACACACACACACACACACACACACACACACTCACACACACACACACACACTCACACACACACACAGTCAGACACACACACACACACATACACATACACACACACACACTCACACACACACACACACACACACACACACACACACACACACACACACACAGTCAGACACACACACACACACATACACATACACACACACACACTCACACTCACACACACACACTCACACACAGTCAGACACACACACACACACACAGTCAGACACACACACACACACACAGTCAGACACACACACACACAGTCAGACACACACACACACAGACAGACACACACACACACACACGCACACACACGCACACACACACACACACACACACACACACACACACACACACACACTCACCCACACACACACACACACACTCACACAGACAGACACAGTCACACACACACACACCCTAACCCACACTCACACGTAAATACAGAAATACACTTGGATGTATGTATTTGTTCATCGTGTATCTGTGTGTGTGTGTGTGTGTGTGTGTGTGTGTGTGTGTGTGTGTGTGTGTGTGTGTGTGTGTGTGTGTGTGTGTGTGTGCGTGCGTGCGTGCGTGTGTGTGTGTGTGCGCTCACAGCTTCAGCAGTGTGAAGAACGGGAACCACGTGCTGTTCAGAGAGCACAGCTACGTCAGGGCGACCCCTCACAACAGGGCCTCCTTCATCAGGATCTTCTGGAGGTGCTACCGGCAGATCGGCAAGAGCGGAGGTGACCTTCGCCGCTCTTTGACCTTCGACCGCGGGACGACGACCTCCTGGGTCCGACCGTACGAGCGTGGGCGGTCCCGGAGGAGACGCTGACGTGTGTGTGTCGTCCCTCAGACCTGCTGTCCTCGCTGGAGTACCGCTCCCTCCTGCAGCTCCTCTGTCCAGACTTCCCAGCGGAGGTGGTGCAGAACGCCGCCAGGTCAGCTGATCCCTCCATGACCCCCCCAGGGACCCTCCATGACCCCCCCAGAGACCCTCCACCATGACCCCCCCAGGGACCCTCCATGACCCCCCCCAGAGACCCTCCACCATGGCCCCCCAGAGACCCTCCATGACCCCCCAGAGACCCTCCATGACCCCCCCCAGAGACCCTCCATGACCCCCCAGAGACCCTCCATGACCCCCCCAGAGACCCTCCACCATGACCCCCCAGGGACCCTCCATGACCCCCCAGAGACCCTCCATGACCCCCCCAGAGACCCTCCATGACCCCCCAGAGACCCTCCACCATAATCCCCCCAGAGACCCTCCACCATGACCCCCCCAGAGACCCTCCATGACCCCCCAGAGACCCTCCACCATGACCCCCCAGAGACCCTCCATGACCCCCCAGAGACCCTCCATGACCCCCCCAGAGACCCTCCACCATGACCCCCCAGAGACCCTCCATGACCCCCCAGAGACCCTCCACCATGCCCCCCCCAGAGACCCTCCATGACCCCCCCCAGAGACCCTCCACCATGACCCCCCCCAGAGACCCTCCATGACCCCCCCAGAGACCCTCCATGGCCCCCCCCAGAGACCCTCCATGACCCCCCAGAGACCCTCCATGGCCCCCCCCAGAGACCCTCCATGACCCCCCCAGGGTCTAACGTCTGCTCTCCTGTAGGTTGGTGCTGCTGGACGACTCTGTGGACGGTCTCATGTCCTTCTCTGACTTCATCTACGCCTTCCAGCTCCAGTTCTACTACCAGGGTACGACCCCCCCCCCTTTAACCCCCCTTTAACCCCCCCCATGTCTCAGGTCACGTGACGGCCTCACGACTCTCCCGTGTCCCCAGAGTTCCTGGACAGCGTCCTGCTGACCTACCAGGACGTGCTGGCTGGGAAGAGCCCCAACACCGTGGTGGTCCCCACGTCCAGCTCCGAGGAGCCCCCCCCGCTGGAGGACGAGCTGGAGCAGCAGGGGGGTGGAGACGGCGGTGCTGGCCCAGTGTGTCCACGACCTCTGTGACAGGGTCAAGCTCAGGTAACGTCCACCTGGTCTGGGGGGTGTGACTGGTTGAACATCTGGATGTGTATCTGGGATTGACTGGGACCAGGCCCCAGTGTACTGGGACAGGCCCCAGTGGACTGGGACAGGCCTCAGTGTACTGGGACAGGCCCCAGTGGACTGGTCCCAGTCCAGCCCCAGTCCCCCCATGACCCTCTGAGGAGAAACAAGAGGAAGAAAGGGATGGATGGATGGATAGATGGGTGGATGGATGGGTGGGTGGATGGATGGATGGATGGATGGATGGATAGATGGGTGGATGGATGGGTGGATGGATGGGTGGGTGGATGGATGGATGGATGGATGGATGGAAAGATGGGTGGATGGATGGGTGGATGGGTGGATGGAAGGATGGATGGAAGGATGGATGGATGGGTGGATGGATGGGTGGATGGATGGATGGATAGATGGATGGATGGATGGGTGGATGGATGGGTGGGTGGATGGATGGATGGATGGGTGGATGGATAGATGGATGGGTGGATGGATGGATGGATGGATGGATGGATGGAAGGATGGATGGATGGATGGGTGGATGGATGGATGGGTGGATGGATGGATGGATGGATGGATGGGTGGATGGATGGATGGATGGATGGGTGGATGGATGGATGGATAGATGGATGGATGGGTGGATGGATGGATGGGTGGATGGATGGATGGATGGATGGATGGGTGGGTGGATGGATGGATGGGTGGATGGATGGGTGGATGGATGGATGGATGGATGGATGGATGGATGGATGGATGGATGGGTGGATGGATGGATGGATGGATGGATGGGTGGATGGATGGATGGATGGATGGATGGATGGATGAATGGATGGATGGATGGGTGGATGGATGGATGGATGGATGGATGGATAATAAATCAGCTCAATAATAGACCGCTCAAGAATGACCTGAGGACGGTTCTGAAAGATCTTTCAGTGTTGACGTGGTTTTCAAAATCTACCTGATCAAACTCTCCTCTCCTCTCCTCCTCTCTCTTCTCTTCTCCTCCTCTCTCCTCTCCTCTCCTCTTCTCTCTTCTCTCCTCCTCCCCCCCCCAGTCACCCCCCCAGGTCCTGTATGCTGGAGGTGTTGCACCAGGCTGATACAGTCTCCTACTACACTTTCTTGATGAATCTGTCTAAACATGATGTGGTCAACCAAGCAGTCGGTACGTTGAGGACCCTCACCCTCATCATCCTCATCCTCACCCTCATCATCCTCCTCACCTTCATCATCTTCATCATCCTCCTCCTCCTCATGGTGGCTCCTCCCCAGATGTTTGTCTGGGGTGCCTGAGCGGGTGTCTCAGGGTTGTGTAGGTGTCACACCCAGCCTGTCTCCCTGCAGGAGTTCTCCCCAGCCCGGCCGAGCTGCTCATCGACCCCGAGATGGACCAGGAGCTGGAGAAGCTGTAAGGCGGCGGCGGCGGCGGTCCCGCGCCCGCCGGCCGGCGCCGCGCTCACGCTCTGGTCTCGTTGCAGCATCTCTCAGATCTCGGTGAGCCCGGGCAGCAACAGCAGCGGCAGCGCGGTGGGGCTGAAGGAGGCGCAGAGGAGGGCCTCCCCCAGGAGGAACATCCACCACCGGAGGAGGATGGAGGTGGAGAGTGACGGCTCCACCGAGGAGACCGACTCCTCGGAGAACTGAGGGGGGCCTGGCGCCGGCCCGGGGGGTCACGTGTTAGGTCACGTGACAGGTCAGGTCACGTGTTAGGTCACGTGACAGGTCAGGTCACGTGTTAGGTCATGTGACAGGTCGTCCGTGCTCGCTGGTGCAGATGTTTACTGTTGCTGGACGCGCATGAAGGTGCTGATGTTGATGATGCTGCTCACTGATGCTGTCCCAATAAATGATCCAACCAGAGGCGTCACTGGTGGTGATTAATAAAGAGTAAAGAACACAGGTGTGTGTGTGTGTGTGTGTGTGTGTGTGTGTGTGTGTGTGTGTCAGTTGTCTGTATATCAACCTCTCCTCTCTTCTTCTCTCTCCTCTTCTCTCTCTTCCTCTCTCTCTTCTTCTCTACCCTACTGGTCTTGATGGTCTCTCCATATCAGCTGGGTTCTGCTCCAGGTTTCTTCCTGTTCAACGGACTGGTCTTGTACAGCGTCGTCAGACAATTTCTATTGATATTGAAGCTTCATCAATATAAATTGGATTGATCGACGATCACTGATTCTAAGTCGCTGATCCTGGATCAGTGAGGTGCTGAAGGAAGCGCGGGGCCTGGAGAGGACCTCTGGAGATACTGTTTTTATTTCACTATTTTATATCATGCCAGAATGAACCACGTTGACATTTCATCCCCAGTGGTGTCCTCAGAACATCTGGAGTGTGGGACCGCTGGTCCTGTGATTGGACGGTTACTCTCGTTACATCACTTGATAAAAGAGGCACTGTTGTTCAGACGTAAAGGTTCCCCAGCTCGTGTCCTCGTCCCCCACGTCCCCCCCCCGGCCCGTGGCCCCGCTCCTGCTCCCTTCGGCCGACTCCTCCACGCGAGGAGGACCTTCGCCTTCTCTGGAACCCGCCCGGAGGTCCGGCGGCGCCACAGAACCAGCGAGAGCCGCTGGGGAAGATGGGGTCGGGGTGGGGTGGCACCTGGTGGTGGGGAGGGGAAGGGCGGGGTTAAGGCTGCTCCACATCTGGAGGAGGAGACGGCGGGACGTGAGCTGGACGTGGACGGATGTGGACGGACGCGCGGACGCCGTCCGGGCCTGATGCTGCTGGGGGGCGGAAGCGTCCAGCAGCAGGGCGCGGCGCCTCGTCCACGTGTGCGGAGGGACGGAGGGACGGAGGGACGTCCCTCGGTGACGTCCCGTCTCTGGAGGAACTGACACACACGCGTGGCCGGGACACACTAACACACTCATGTTGGTCATGTGACATGTACAGAACAACGTGATGGCCTCCTGGAGGACACACAAATGAAGAGCCGCCATGCAAACGCTCCACGGGCCGGACCAGGACCAGGACCAGGACCAGGACCAGGACCAGCTGAGGGGGTTAGTCGATGAAGATGTCCTCGGTGGGACAGAAGACGCCCACGTGTTCTCTGTAGTACTGCTGGAAGGCCCTCCTGTGGAGGACACGCAGGTCTGAGAGGTGAAGGTCACTCAGAAGGTCAAAGGCTGAAGAGTGTGAGGAGAACCATCCTCCCCTCCATCTCCTCCCCCTCCCCTCCATCTCCTCCCCCATCCTCCATCTCCCTCCCCCTCCCCCTCCACCCCCCTCCATCTCCTCCCCCTCCCCCCCCCCCCCTCCATCTCCTCCCCCCCGGTGTCCTCTCACCCTAGGGACTGGGCCAGGGGGTGTAGCGTTGTCTCTGACACCATCACGTGACAGGCGAAGCGCTGCTGTTCGGGGTGTTTGGTGATGAAGGCGAAGTACCTGGAGGAAGACCTGTTAGAGCTCACCTCCACATCTCCTCACCCTCCACCACCTTCACTCACTTGCTGTGTTTGGGGTGACAGCCGCAGAACGAGATGTTCTTCAGGTGAAAGAAGTGGAAACACTGGTCACCCTGACACACACACACACACACACACACACACGTCCAGGTCAACATCGAATCTTTGGTGGAGCTGCTGGAGGACCTGTTGTGGAGGGTCAGGTACCCGGTGGGCCGAGTGGCACTGGTCCTGGACGCTGATCTTCACGCCCCTCACGCTGACCTCCAGCACACAGGCGGATGGAGGCTGGCCAGAGACCTGCCTGTTCCCCACCACCTGGAGGAGACACCAAGGAGAAGGTTCAGGTCTGCTCCTTCAGGTGAGCCTCCTTCAGCCTGCTGGTGCAGAGTCACCGAGGGAAGCTGGAATCAGACACCTAAACTCTTAAGGAACACTTCTTCAGCAGCTAAAGCTAAGACGTGTTTCTAAGGAGGATTTGGAAGCTGAGAAGGTCTGAGATTAAACCCCACGACGGGCCCCAGCAGCCTCAGCAGCAGGCAGGAACCTCCACCAGGTTTTGCTCAGTCTAGGACGACTGAGCTGGGGAACCTGGAGGAACCTGAAGGAACCTGGAGGAACCCAGAGGAACCTGGAGGAACCCAGAGGAACCTAGAAGAACTCAGAGGAACCTGGAGGAACCTGGAGGAACCCAGAGGAACCTGAAGGAACCTGGAGGAACCCAGAGGAACCTAGAGGAACCCAGAGGAACCTGGAGGAACCCAGGGGAACCTAGAAGAACTCAGAGGAACCTAGATGAACTCAGAGGAACCTGGAGTAACTCAGAGGAACCTGGAGTAACCCAGCAGAACCTGAGGGAACATGGGGGATCCTGAGGGAACCTGGATCTGGACTAACTTGCAGAACTATGCTGATCAACATTCGACACCTTCCTGTGTTTATTCCTGCCGACCCACATCAGTACCTCTGACTGGGCCGATGAAGGACCTTTGAGGACCTCTAAATGTCATAATCAGCCAACCTTAGCTCTGAGAGTCCCATTGAAGCCTGGAGCTCCATCACGTTGGGGCTGGTATCTACCTTCTGCATGGCAGCACACATCACGCTGTTGCCTTTGTGGATGGGGACCTGAACCGAGCCCAGGAAGCGCACCAGGAACTGCTCTGTCCAGCCTTCGTTCTGGGCTGAGACAGAAAGGGACACTTGAGAGGTCATCCACGGAGCTCCTCACCCAACCTTCTCCTACCTGGCTGGGGCTCCTTGGCCACCTCCACGGTGTAGAAGGCTGGAAATATGCCGGTGGAGCCGCTCCTCATGTTGTAGCCGTGGCACCACAGGTCCTCGGACTGGTCCATGATCAGCACGGGGTCGTCTATCTCCAGGTACAGCTCATCCTCGTGTCGAGGGACGAACCTGGGAGGAGACAAACATCTCTGCTTCTGCTTGTGTGGCTGCAGTCGGCGTGTGTGGGCACGTGTGAGCTACCTGTAGACCGCTCTGTGGCTCTGCTGCCGCTCTGCTCCGTCCAGCACGCAGGAGAAGAGCCCAAAGGAGCCAGCGCCTGAAGGACACGGACCCAGTTAGAACCTCAGACCAGGACCTCCTTCAGGAGCCGGTTTGAAGGAGACCACAGGAGTGACCGTCAGAGTGAAGAGAGTAGCTTCAACGTGAGCTTCTGATCTCACATCTGGTCAAACTGCTGCAGATGTTTGCTGCTCTCTGACCTGAAGAGCAACCTTCACGCATCCTCCTGAGGGAACTTCTACACAATCCCCCATCACGTCTCCACAACTGGACATTTGGACAGACCCAGGACCTGTCTGTAGACCTCTGAGACCACATCTGGAGGAGGCCACAGAAAAAGCTGAAGGTCCCAGCCAGCACAGCGACCTTCATCATCTGGAAACAGTTTGGAACCACCAGGACTCTTGCCACCAGAAGGTCTGAGCAGCCACAGTAGGAGCCACTAATTAGCTACGTGATGCTTGGAGAACCTTCCAGGAGGACAACCATTTCTGCAGCTCTCCACCAACCAGGTGGAAGCCTCACCTGAGGAGGAGCCCCCTGAGGGGTTCTGCTAAAGAAGACCAACTGTCTCCTCAGAGGCCCTGTGGGACCCTCAGCTGCAGCGCTGTGTCAAAAAGTGGTCGAAATGTACCGTAAAGGCGTTCTGAAGGCGTCCTAAAGGTGTCCTAAAGTTGTCCTAGAGGTGTTCGGAAGTGTTCTGAAGGTGTTATTCTAAAGGAGTTCTTCTAAAGGCATTCTAAACGTGTCCTAAAGGTGTTCTAAGGCATCCTAAACGTGTCCTAAAGTGTCCTAAAGGTGTTCTAAGGCGTCCTAAGGTGTCCTAAAGGCGTTCTAAGGCATCCTAAAGTGTCCTAAACGTGTCCTAAAGTGTCCTAAACGTGTCCTAAAGGCGTTCTAAGGCATCCTAAGGCATCGTAAAGTGTCCTAAACGTGTCTTAAAGGTGTCCTAAGGCGTCCTAAGGCATCCTAAAGTGTCCTAAACGTGTCCTAAAGGTGTCCTAAGGCGTCCTAAGGTGTCCTAAAGTGTCCTAAACGTGTCCTAAAGGTGTTCTAAGGCGTCCTAAGACATCCTAAAGTGTCCTAAACGTGTCCTAAAGGTGTTCTAAGGTGTCCTAAGGTGTCCTAAAGTGTCCTAAACGTGTCCTAAAGGTGTTCTAAGGCGTCCTAAGGCGTCCTAAAGTGTCCTAAACGTGTCCTAAAGGTGTTCTAAGGCGTCCTAAGGCGTCCTAAAGTGTCCTAAACGTGTCCTAAAGGTGTTCTAAGGCGTCCTAAGGTGTCCTAAAGTGTCCTAAACATGTCCTAAAGGTGTTCTAAGGCGTCCTAAGGTGTCCTAAAGTGTCCTCAAGGTGTCCTAAGGCGTCCTAAGGCATCCTAAAGTTCTAGGAGCATGTCCACGTGGTGTGGGACCCACCAGCTGCGCTGTAGTGGCTGCTGTCTTTGGCAAACAGGTTGAGGAACTTCCTGCTGCGGTACGCTCTTCCCCCGGTGGCCTCGTCCTCCTCTGACGTGGTGGCGGACGTGATTTTGGGCTGTTTGCAGATCCTCGCCACCACCTCCCTCCTCCTCTTCACCTCTTCCTCCCTCCTTCTCTTCACGTCCTCCTCCCTCCTCATCTTCACCTCCTCCTCCTCCTTTCCTCTCCTCTCTCCAGCTTTCCTCCTCTCTTGAAAGGACAGGACAGGACAGGACGGCGTTGGAGCGGGGACGTGCTGAGGAACTCCGGCGAGGCTCCAGAAGGTCCGGGTCCTCGCCGGAGCTCCTCAGGGTCCACGCCTGGGACCTGCTGACATCCCCCCGGCGACCGTTACCTTGCTTCTTCTCCTCGTCCCTCCTCCTCTCCTCCTCGTACTCTGGGTCCTCCTCCTCGTTGGCCGACTGGTACACCGTCTCTGTGTCGCTGTCATCGTTGTGCTTGTTGCTGTAACCGTGGAAACAGTCCTTCAGGCTGACCAGCTCCAGCCGAGCGTGCTCGTCCACCACCAGGGTGTACTTGACGGCGTCGTAGCACAGCCCCGCCGCCGCCTGGCTCTGCGGCCCTCCCTGGGCGGCCCCCGGCGGGCCCCCGCGGGGGGCCGCACCTCCGCCCTCATCCACCTCTGACCTGCTCGAGTCCATCTCCGTCTCGTCGTCGTCGGCGGGGGGGCGGGGCGGACCTGTCTGGAAGTTTGTGCAGGGTGTGGGGTCGCCCTCGCCCTCCTCCTCTGTGATGTCGGGGTTCCGTGGATGGGGTATGGAGGGCTGCGGGGGCCCCGGGGGCGGGCCCTCTGTGTCTGAGCTGAGGGACATCCTGTTGGACCCCCCCTCGCTGCTGGACCTGGACAGGGCAGACACGCTGTCCGGGGGCCTGTCGTGGTTTTGACCTGAGCACACGTGAGAAGGGGGGCCGCTTAATACAGGCAGACCCCCCAGAAGCCCCGCCCCTTGTCCAGAAGCACCGCCCCTTGTCCAGAAGCACCGCCCCTTGTCCAGAAGCACCGCCCCTTGTCCAGAAGCACCGCCCTCACGTAGAGGTCCGCCTCTTATATAGATGCCCTCAAACGGGCCCCGGCCCTCACGTACAGGTCCTACCCCCTCCCCAGGCTGGGGCTAGTCCCTCACCTAGCAGCCCCACCCCTTGTCCAGAAGCCCCGCCCCTTGTCCAGAAGCACCGCCTCTCTATAAAAGCCCCGCCCTCACCTAGCAGCCCCATCCCTTGTCTAGAAGCCCCGCCCCTCATGTAGAAGCCCCGCCCCTGTGGTTCGACCCTGCATCATTTAGAAACACCTCAGGAGATCTGGTCCACCAGTCAGATCAAAGCATCAACAAGATCAAGAGCCTCTGAGCTGATGCTGATTAATTATTGACTGATTGATTGACTGACTGACTGACTGATTGATTGCTTGATTGATGGATTGATAGATTGATTGGTTGGATGATTGATTAATTGTTTGACTGACTGACTGACTGACTGACTGACTGATTGATGGATTGATTGATTGATGGATTGATGGATTGATAGATTGATTGGTTGGTTGATTGATTAATTGTTTGACTGACTGACTGACTGACTGATGGATTGATGGATTGATGGATTGATAGATTGATTGGTTGGTTGATTGATTAATTGTTTGACTGACTGACTGATTGATTGATTGACTGACTGACTGGCTGACTGGCTGACTGACTGATTATTGATCACAACCCCTCCCCCTGCCGGTGGACCTCACCTTGGTTCTGGGCCATGTCCTGGTTCCGTGGAGCTACGGGGGTCCGTGGGACCACCATGGCGGTCAGGTAGACCTCCTGGCTGCAGGTCATGTTGGCGGACTTGACTCCGCCCCCTCTGTTCGCCCCCTTGGCGCCTACTTTGGCCTTCCCGTCAGCGCCGCGGCTCTTGGGGCCGTTGGCTTCCCTCAGTCTGGAGTGTGCGCTCCTGTCCTTGTCCCTGCCCTCACACAGCCGTCCTCCCTTCCTCTCGTCCCTCCCCGCCGCCGCTCCATCCTTCCTCCTCACGTCCCCCTGGCTCTTTTCCCTCGCCGCCGCCCCTCCTCCCCTCCCCCCCCTCGCTGGCCCGGCTCCGCCCGCCCCAGCCCTCCGCTGGGCCCTGGGCGTCCCGGAGGGCTGCGGGTGGGCGGCCGGCGGCGGCTGCTTCTCCCGTGTTCGCACACGTGCGTCCGAGGCGTTGGTTCTGCCGATGGCTCCGTTGGTGACGGGCGGTTTGGGGGCCGGGCGTCGCGTGGCGTGGCGGACTTTGTCCTCGGCTTTAGCCGGAGGGATTACATCACCTACCGCAGATTAGGGTGGATTATGAGAGGACCGGAGGAGGAGGTGAGCACGTGAGGACATTCCGAGGGGTTCAGAGCTGAACTTTGACCTCGGGGAGCAGAAGGTCGTCCTACCTGTGATCTGTGGCGAGGCCTTCCAGCTGTCCTTCTTGCCTAAAGAGTTGTTGTTGATGGAGTCCTGGACAAGCGGAGACAGGCAGAGTGAGGACGACCCTCCACAGACCACCAGTACGAAGGACCAGTCCCAACTGGGACTCAGACAGGAGCAGTGGTGAGGAGGACCCCTCAGCCTGGAGGTCAGGGTGGGAGGTCAGCAGCAGCCCTGAGGACCTGAGTGAGAACACCTCAAGGTTCTGGAGGAACAAGCCCTCAAAGACCAGGAGGCTCCATCAGGCCACCGCTGCTCCTCCTCCTCCTCCTCCTCCTCCTCCTCCTCCTCCTCCTCAGCACTGAACCTCAACCTCTTCACTTTCATCTGACCTTTGACCTTCGATCGACCACTGCTGCCATCATCTCACTTTCATCCAGATGTTGCACAAACATCTGGAGGAGGAGGAAGTGGAGATGTGATCATGTGACACAGCCTGAAGGTCCTCAACATCCCCACAGACGCTTCCTGACAGTGATGGTGGATGACAGAGGGGCCGATGGGGGGACACCGGGGGGAGAGGCACCGGGGGCCACTAGGGGGGCACCGGGGGAGAGGCACCGGGGGCCACTAGGGGGGCACCGGGGGCCACTAGGGGGGCACCAGGGGAGAGACACTAGGGGGACACAAGGGGGACACCGGGGTGACACCAGAGCCCAACCGGGGGGCACCAGAGTCCAACTGGGGCCCGCAGGGGGCACCAGGAGGACACCAGGGGCCACCAGGGCCCAACCGGGGGGGCACCAGAGTCCAACTAGGGAGCATGAGGGCCATAGGGGTAACCAGGGGGCCACTAGGGGGACACAAGTGGCCAACTGGGGGAGACCAGGGGGATGCCGAGGTCCACCAAGGGGCCACCAGGGGGATGCTGTGGACCACTAGGGGCCACCAGGGGGCCACCAGGGGACCACCAGGGGGTCACCAGGGGGTCACCCGGTGTCACCAGGGGGCCACCAGGGGGTCCCCCGGTGTCATGGGGGCCCCCTGTAAAGTGGGGGTTGGTGATGAAGATGAGAACGAGACAGTGAGATGGAGTGGAGTCAACATCTGTGTGGCCCCGGGCTTCAGGCTGAGGACGACCCACTAAGCTGCTCACACGGGCCCCGGCCCTCACGTACAGGTCCTGCCCCCTAGGGGCTAGTCAGCGGGGGGGGGTGCGGGCCCCGCGGCCCCCCCGGGGGGCGATGCTGTGACGGCAGCAGAGTTCTCGACCTTCCGCTGCTGCTGGAGAGCCAGGCTCTCGACGCCCGTCCACCATCTTGTGTGGACCAGCGGCGGGGTGGGGGGGCCGGTGGGGGGGGGGCGAGGGTGCTCCTCCGTGGACGTGGCTCCGACGCTCCCGCACGTAAACAGGATGCAGCTGGTTTAAAGCCACAGCTCCTTACAGCTCAGCACTTTCACCGTCCAGCTGATGGCTCTGCCCCCCATCCCTGCCCCCCACCCCTCGCCCCCCCCACCCCCACCCCTCGCCCCCCCCCCATATAAAAATGTAGAAAGTGTCCTTGAGCAAGGCAGCAGGCGGCCGTCGCGGCCGTAGCGGTGGAGCATCAGGAGACGCCTCCTGACACATCCAGAGGGATCCACCCATGGAGACGAGGACGCTGCCCCCCCCCTACCTGTGAGCCCGTCTGGGCCTGTCGCCGTGGGAACAGATCCAGGGTGGTGGGCCTCTTTGGTCGGTGCTTGTCCATGATGCCAGCGCGCTCCTGGTCTGGCGGAGGACGCCCTCCTCCTCCTCCTCCTCCTGTCCTTTATCACAGCAGCGCAGGAGCTCCACGGCGCCGACAAGGCCCCCCGTCCTCCTCCTCCTCCTCCTCCTCCTCCTCCTCTTCAGCATCACCGGGCTCCACGCCCCCTCCGCTCCCGTCCTACGTCAGTATTGGCCGAGCGGGCTGTGACATCATTATCATCTTCCTGGCAGGAGCAGGGAGGAAGACAGAGGGAAGGGAGAGAGCCACCAGAGAGAGGAGAGAGAGGGAGGGGGGGCAGCCAATCAGAGGGAGCCATGACATCATCAGTCCATCTGTGGCTCTCTGGCATTTGAGGCTAATCAATGGTGTGTGTGCGTGTGTGTGTGTGTGTGTGTGTGTGTGTGTGTGTGTGTGTGTGTGTGTGTGTGTGTGTTGTGTTGGGGGGTTCATTTAACAGTATTAACGTTTTTATTTTTTAGGGGGAATATTTGGACAGAGATAAATCTAACTGGTTCTTTTCAGATGCCATCACCTTGTTTTTGTCATAAATTATATTAAATTATTGAATTATCTCACTTTTAAAATAGCATGCTGGCTAACGAGCCCATTTAGATGTTCTCATCCTGATCTGCTTTCTTGGGAAACAAATACAATCATTCAATTTTAATGGTTTTAATTAAATTAAATTTAATTATTAACAGGTTAAAAGAAAAACAAAAAATAATTAAATATGCAAAAAATGTTGTGTATGTTGCTCTGTAACAGCAAAAATAACAATTCCATTATTATTATTATTATTATTATTATTATTATTATTATTATTATTATTATTATTATCTTTTCTCTCGTAAAGCTGTATTCTTCATAATAATAATCCTAATACTATTACTACTACTACTAATAATAATAATAATAATAATGATGGTGATAATGATGTGGTGCTGGTTTGCTTTGTGGATGATTTTGTTGTTTTATCGTTTTGAGTTTGATCCTTAAACCGGATTGAATCCTTCCGTTTTAGTTGTTTCTTGATTAAGTTTGAGTTTGTTGGTTCTCTGAAGGTGCTTTTATTCACATTTCCTATTGCACTTCTTTGAAGTATGAATATTGTTTCCTGCTTTCTTTTCTGTGTCCCCACACTTTCACACAATGAGTAAAGCGTGGGAGGATGAAAGACCACAAGGTGTAATATTGCAATTGACTTTGATGTTTTTGCTTTAATGTGGCCTCTACGTGGTTTTCAACTACCGCATATATAACTCCAAGTAAATGAATGTCATGAACACTGAAATAAAAGCATACTCTCTCAATTTGTCATTTGTCAGACCTTCTTCTTGAATCCACGTGTCACTTGTTAAAAGTTGTTTCAAATGAGCTCCACAGCAAAGTCAGTTAGTGGGCAAATAAAATGATTTTGAGTGTATTAGTGGCCTCATATATTAACACACAGTGGCCCCATCACTGAGCCCTGAGGAACACCTCACCTGCATTGAGATGTATTGTTATTTAGTACGTACTGGTCTGTTGTTTAGGTATTTAGATATCTAAGAACGTGGTACCGCTCTGACTTCTGTAGTTTTATAGCGACACATCAGGATCAACTGTTGAAAGCTTTCAGTTTAAAAATACTCTTATTTTCTGTTGCAGATGTTTTTCACAGATTCTGAGAGCAAATGTTCCATATTGTTGTTCACACAGTAGATCGTAGTAATGAAATCCTCTCATCTTGAAGAGTATTTTCCACTATTTTAGAGAATTGTGACAGAACAGGCAGACCTGAGTCTCACCATAGTTCGTCTTCTGAGCGTCCAACCACACGTGCTATTAACCAGTTACTGGTAATGCTCAGACCAGATGAGCCTTCCACACACTGACTCACAACGGCACCGTGCTGATAAGCAGGCTTTCAACCCAACACGTGAGTGTTAAGCAGCCTTTGATCAGACAGGTTTACCTGGTTAACCTAACCTGCTCACCAGTAGCGGGAGCCCACAAACCGGTTCAGTGCTGACGCGTGACGTCCCGTGACCACCGAGGAGCGCTGATCAGGACCCCGAAGAAACTCGCACACACCTTCGCTTAATCAGGAAAGATTTTATACAAAAAAACACAAATAAGCAGACTCTAACTGCAGCGGGGCCGGTCGGCCCCCCCAGGGAAACCTTCACCCAGAGTGGATTGTGCTGGTTTCTGTCCCCCTCTAGTGGACAGGAGCAGGAGAACGCCCCTCAGCCCCCCCCACCTTCGGCCTCCTCTCCCTGGACGTCCTCCCGTCTTTGTCCTGTACGTTCAACGCTCAGACGAGTATTTACAAGAGCGGACGTCCCTCCCCCGTCCTGCTGGTCTGGGGGTCCCAAACAGAAACTGTCCCAGCGGGACGCCGTGAAGAGACGATAAAGATGCGAGGAGAGCTCAGCCTCAGCGCGGCGAGCGTCCTCTGTTCTATAAAGATATCACATGACCTCAGGAGGCCTCGCCCCCCCGCCAGGTGGCGTTCAACGTCCCTCCTCCACCTCCACACCTGTGTCTGCGGCCTCCTGCAGGTCCACCGGTCCGCTTCCTGAGAGGTCTGCAAGACAAACCAGAGTGTGTCACACCTCCTGGGGGGGTCACCGCGGGGGGGTCACCGCGGTGGGGGGGGTCACCACGGGGGCGTCGGTCTGCGTACCGAACCGGCAGCTCTACTTATTGGCGACCGTCTCCGCCTCCATCTGCTCCTCCTCCAGCTCCGCGTCTTCCTCCATCCTCTCCTCCTTCCCCGCCTTCCTGTCCCCGTCCCGGGGGGCCGGGGGGGCGCCGGGCCGGCCCCGGGCCCGCTGGTTGCGGCGCACCTTGCGGCCGAGGCCCTTCCTCCTCTGGCCCAGGGAGGAGGTCTGGACGGAGGAGGAGGAGGAGGAGGCGGGCCCCGTGGACGCCGAGGACAGCGAGGAGGGCTTGGACCTGGACAGACCCTGGGTCAGCAGGGACGAGGACATCCTGGCGGCCCTCTCCCCCAGGGCCGCGCGGGGCGACGCGCACACGGTGGACGAATCGGGGACGGCGTGTCCGTCGGGGACGCCCCTGGGGGGAGAGTCTGGAGGAGTGGAGACAGGACAGGGTCAGCCTCGGACAGGGTCAGCCTCGGCCCCGTGGCCCCCCCCCCCCGGCGGCGGCGGTCTCCCACCGGGGTCGCTGCTGTTCTGCAGCTCGTCGGTCATCGGCGGCTCCGCCTCCTCCTGGATGGTCGGGACCGACGCCAGCAGGCCTGAGGGGAGCGGAGAGACGGGGGGTGAGGCGGCGGCCCCTCAGGGGGGGGGGGGCGGGGGGGGGACTCACTCAGGCCGCGGTAGTGGGACAGCTGCTGGTACACCTGCTTCATCCTCTCGATGTTGAGCCGGCTGCCCTCGGCGTGGTTGATCATGGGCTTGGGGTAGTCCACGCCCACCACGCAGCCCGCCGCCTTCTGGACCGCCTCGGGGGCGTTCCACGGCTCGTAGATGTACCGGTTGGGGAAGTCCTTCAAGATGGGGATGTAGCGCCTGCGGGGGGGCAGCGGGGGGGGTCAGGGCGGGTCCAGGGGAGGGGCCCTCCCCGAGGTGCGCTCTGACCTGATGTAGTCCCCCGACGGGTCGGTCCTCCTCCCGAAGCCCACGGGGCAGTAGCACTTGAAGAACTGCTGGAAGAAGGCGCTGCAGGACAGCCACATCCAGCTGCCGGCGTTCACGCTCCAGTCGGCGTCCAGCAGCAGCTCCTCGAACACCTGAGGACGCACGCCAGCGCTCAGCCCGGACCCCCCGGGGGAACCGGGCCGAGCCCTCTACCTTCATGCCGCACTCCCAGCTGATCCACAGGTCCCCCCGGGTCAGGAAGCAGGCCACGGCCCGCCGGGCCTGGTGGTGGATCCAGCCCTCCTGCCTCAGCTGGGTCATGATGGCGTCGATCCAGGGGAACCCCGTACGACCCTCGGCCCACTTGGCCAAAGCCTCGGGGTTCTGGTCCCAGGGGATCTGGGGGCAGACGGAGACAACGTCACGGCCCACGACGGAGGGGACGGGGCGGACGGTCGCTCCACCACCGGGGGGCGGGACCACCACGAGGGGGCGGTACCACGGGGGGGCGGGACCACCACGAGGGGGCGGTACCACGGGGGCGGGACCACCAGGACCCACCTGGACACAGATGGGGTTCCCCTCCATGCGGTCAAAGTTGGGGTTGTTGGTGGCAGCCGTGTAGAAGAACTCCCTCCACAGCAACTGTCCAAAGAGGGACAGAGGGGGGCTGCAGCCTTTACGCAGCTGAGGACAGAGGGTCAAACCGGTTAACCAACTAACCAACTGACCAGGCAGTCAACTAACCAGCCAACCAACCAGCCAACCGACCGACCAAGGGCAGGCCTCGTACCTTGATGTAGAGCTCTCTGAGGTTGTAGTACAGAACCCGGCAGGACAGGCATCCGAAGCGCAGGTAGGGGCTGAGGCCCGCCGGGCTGGCGTACAGGGAGCAGGTGTTGACCCGGGAGTGCTCCAAGGTGGCCACCCACACCTGGAGACAGCACACAGGTGGGCCGGCGCCAGGTGAGGCCGACAGCCCGGCTCACACACCAGCACCTGCGGTTTGTACCTTCTTGTCCAGGTGTTTGTGGAGCCTCTCCAAGGCTTCAGACTCTCCTCCACGCCACACAGCTGGAGGTAAACCTTCAGTCCTGAACCCTACACACACACACACACACACACACACACACACACACACACACACAAACACACACACAGACACGGACACACACACACACACACACACACACACACACACACACACACACACACACACACACACACACACAGACACGGACACACACAGACAGACATACACAGACACACACAGACACACACACACACACACACAGACACGGACACACACAGACAGACATACACAGACACACACAGACACACAGACAGACACACACACACAGACACACACAAACACACACACACAAACACACACACACAGACACACACACAGACACACACACAGACACACACAGACAGACACACACACGTCAGAGCCTGAGGAGGTGGGAGGAGCCACCACGGACAGACGGTGGTACCTAGTTCCTCCAGCGAGGGAATGCCGTAGATCTGGTCGTGGTTGTCGGCCACGGTGGTGCCACACTTGTTCATCTGCTGCTGCGTGACGGTGGGCAGGGGTCGCCTTGGCAACTCCAGCCTGCTCACGATGGTCTGAAAGCGCTTAAAGGTCAGTGGAGGACTGTTGTTGTTCATCTCAATTATCCTGGGAACCACAAGAGAACAGAGAGAGCACACCTTATGAAACACGGCCCTGCGGGGAAGAGGGGGAACCGGGGCAGACGAGGAGCCACGAGAGCTCAGGAGGAGCTGCCCCTCCACGTCCTGACCCCGCCAGGACCCGCGTACTCGAGTAATCTGATTACTCTGAGTACTCACAGCTGGTACAGCTGAGTACTCATTTCTGTGGTCTCGTGTAACAACATTCGTTTTATGAGTCAAGTCCTCAGTTATCTTTAAAAGAGTAACGGGTCACTTTAAGAACTTCTCTGGGTGACTCGAGGAAGATCCCGACTGCGTCCTGGACCTGCACTGGCGTGGCCTCATCTCATCGGGGCCCGCGTCCACCCCCCCTCACCTAACACGTGTGCTTACTAACGCTGATGGTCACACCCTGGGCCCGCGGGCCACGTCCTTCAGCACACCGGTGGGTGGCCTTTCATTTCCGGTCCCGGGTGAGTACTCCAAGTCTTAAATCAGGTTTAAACCAGGCTTAGATCACATGGAGCGTGGGTGGCGAGCGCCGAGGACCACAAGGCCTTCATCTTTGCTTCCATCTGAACTTCTAATCTACGGGGGGGGGCCGTGCGGTGGATTTGTAGGCAGAGCGGCCTCCTATTGGTCAACTCTCTGAGCAAGACGCAGGCGTCCATAAATACCTGCTTAAACCCTCCAGCTGTGAGAGCCTCCCTCCCCCCCAGCGTTATGCAACAGTCTTCACCCCCGGCACATGGCCACTCACGGGGGCTTTGATGCAGATCAAAGCCATTAGAAGTGTGGCCGAGGGCGGCAGAGGAAGCCGGGCGGTCACCTGTCCAGGTTGTAGAGGGTGTGGGAGTTCCTGATGATGGTCTCCACCCCAAACTGCTGGGCCATCTTGATGATGGCGCCGTCCCGCTCCTTCCCATAAGGCTCGGGGTCGTACTCGAAGGTCAGCCTGGTCACTTTCCACTCCTGCGGGAGGCGCACGGAGACGCTGAGCGAGGCAGGAAGCACGGCTGGGCGCACCGTCAAAGTCAAGCGAGCGGAAAATGTGTGCGGTTTAATAAAGGGCACGGACCTTCAGGAGCCTCGGGAACACGTCGGTGGGCTGTCCTTTGACGACAAACAGCCTGGAGTTGAGCTTCTTCAGGCTGCAGTCCAGGTCCTCCAGGGCCTCCAGCAGAAACCTGCAGCGCGCAAACACACACACACACACACACACACGCTCAGCCTGGAGCTCTGGGCCTCCCCAACACCACACACACCCCACCCCATCAGCTCAGGCGTCTTTCTGATCACATCAGGATCTTGTCAGAGGTCTGTGGAGGGCTCACCAACGTTGTCAGAGCTGAGGGTGAGTCCAGCACCTGCCTGTATTTCCAGTGACTCACTTAAACTGGACATTCCATCTGACCAGAGACTCCTGAAGCCTCCATGTCAAAGCATCCACATCATCCCTGATTAATCTCTCTGAATTAAGAGGATTTTAAAAATATGGCCACGTTTTAGTTATTTTTGCAGGTCAAGGGCAGATGTTACCTTCACAGGAACCTTTAATCAATTTATGTGTTTTAGAGTTATTGCCTCTATCATCTATAGTTATTGATTATATTATTGGTAACATTAATAATAAATGATAATATATATTGGTTATATTATTTGGAGATATATTATTTAGCGTTAATGTTCTCTTATTGTTATGTTATTTAGGTGTTAATGTTATTATCATTATGTTATTTAGAGTTAATGTTCTCTTATTGTAATGTTATTTAGGTGTTAATGTTCTCTTATTGTTATGTTATTTAGAGTTAATGTCATTATTGTTATGTTATTTAGAGTTAATGTTCTCTTATTGTGATGTTATTTAGAGTTAATGTTCTCTTATTGTTATGTTATCTCGAGTTAATGTTCTCTTATTGTGATGTTATTTAGAGTTAATGTTCTCTTATTGTGATGTTATTTAGGTGTTAATGTTCTCTTATTGTTATGGTATTTAGAGTTAATGTTCTCTTATTGTTATGTTATTTAGAGTTAATGTTCTCTTATTGTGATGTTATTTAGAGTTAATGTTCTCTTATTGTTATGTTATCTAGAGTTAATGTTCTCTTATTGTGATGTTATTTAGAGTTAATGTTCTCTTATTGTTATGTTATTTAGGTGTTAATGTTCTCTTATTGTTATGTTATTTAGAGTTAATGTTCTCTTATTGTGATGTTATTTAGAGTTAATGTTCTCTTATTGTGATGTTATTTAGGTGTTAATGTTCTCTTATTGTTATGTTATTTAGAGTTAATGTTCTCTTATTGTTATGTTATTTAGAGTTAATGTTATTATTGTGATGTTATTTAGAGTTAATGTTCTCTTATTGTGATGTTATTTAGAGTTAATGTTCTTATTGTGATGTTATTTAGGAGTTAATGTTCTCTTATTGTGATGTTATTTAGGTGTTAATGTTCTCTTATTGTGATGTTATTTAGAGTTAATGTTATTATTGTGATGTTATTTAGAGTTAATGTTATTATTGTGATGGTATTTAGAGTTAATGTTTATAGGCCTCAGGTTTTTAACTTCGTTTGCTGTCTTGCCGTCGTGTTTATTTGGTGATTAAAGTGCTACCTTTGATGCCAGGAAGGGTTTAAAAGCCGCCGAACGGGCCAGCGGACGGGCCCGGTCGGGTTTAGTGGTGGTTAGTAACCAGCCTGCGGGTTACTCGCTGGTAAAGGACGACTTAGTTAAATCGCCGGTTTCTCCAGCGGGCTTCTTCACGGTTAGCCGCCGGCTAGTTAGCGGCGAGCAGGCCGGAGCCCGAGTGGGCCGGTTCCGACCCGGGACCCCCCCAGCCCCTGAGCCCCCCCCCCAGGCCCCCAGGCCCCCCGGGCCCCCCGGGCCCCGGTGTAACCCACCTCCATCGGTTGATGCCCACGTTGGCGGCGCCGGCGAACCAGGGGTCCAGCACGTAGACGCAGCGCAGCGAGTGGGCCCCGGCCAGGGCCTCCTGCAGGGCCGGGTTGTCGTGCAGCCGCAGCCCCTTCCGGAACCAGTGCACCGAGTTCACCGCCATGGCCTACTCCATCGCGGCCAGACGCACCGACAGCGGGGCGAACCGGAGCCCGAACCGAGCCGGGCCACTTGGGAGAGACGGCGGGGGGCGGGGCCAGCCGGGGGGCGGGGCCGGGCCCGGGGATCAGCCAGCGGGAGCTCTCCGATTGGACATGGCCTCTGACGTCACAGCCCCGCCCCCAAGAGACGTGGCTGTGAGGCTGTCGCCCCCGCGGATGTGGAGCCAGCTGACCCCCCTGTTTAACTAGTTGTGGTCATTGAGTTACTAGTGTTTAAACTAGTGGTGGTCATTGAGTTACTAGTGTTTAACTAGTTATGGTCATTGAGTTACTAGTGTTTCAACTAGTTATGGTCATTGAGTTACTAGTGTTTCAACTAGTTATGGTCATTGAGTTACTAGTGTTTAAACTAGTGGTGGTCATTGAGTTACTAGTGTTTAAACTAGTTGTGGTCATTGAGTTACTAGTGTTTAAACTAGTTATGGTCATTGAGTTACTAGTGTTTAAACTAGTTATGGTCATTGAGCTACTAGTGTTTAAACTAGTTATGGTCATTGAGTTACTAGTGTTTAAACTAGTGGTGGTCATTAAGTTACTAGTGTTTAAACTAGTGGTGGTCATTGAGTTACTAGTGTTTAAACTAGTTGTGGTCATTGAGTTACTAGTGTTTAAACTAGTTATGGTCATTGAGTTACTAGTGTTTAAACTAGTGGTGGTCATTGAGTTACTAGTGTTTAAACTAGTTATGGTCATTGAGTTACTAGTGTTTAAACTAGTGGTGGTCATTGAGTTACTAGTGTTTAAACTAGTTATGGTCATTGAGTTACTAGTGTTTAAACTAGTTGTGGTCATTGAGTTACTAGTGTTTAAACTAGTTATGGTCATTGAGTTACTAGTGTTTAAACTAGTTATGGTCATTGAGTTACTAGTGTTTAAACTAGTGGTGGTCATTAAGTTACTAGTGTTTAAACTAGTGGTGGTCATTGAGTTACTAGTGTTTAAACTAGTTATGGTCATTGAGTTACTAGTGTTTAAACTAGTTATGGTCATTGAGTTACTAGTGTTTAAACTAGTGGTGGTCATTGAGTTACTAGTGTTTAACTAGTTATGGTCATTGAGTTACTAGTGTTTAACTAGTTATGGTCATTGAGTTACTAGTGTTTAAACTAGTGGTGGTCATTGAGTTACTAGTGTTTAAACTAGTTGTGGTCATTGAGTTACTAGTGTTTAAACTAGTGGTGGTCATTGAGTTACTAGTGTTTAAACTAGTGGTGGTCATTGAGTTACTAGTGTTTAACTAGTTATGGTCATTGAGTTACTAGTGTTTAACTAGTTATGGTCATTGAGTTACTAGTGTTTAAACTAGTGGTGGTCATTGAGTTACTAGTGTTTAAACTAGTTGTGGTCATTGAGTTACTAGTGTTTAAACTAGTTGTGGTCATTGAGTTACTAGTGTTTAAACTCGTTATGGTCATTGAGTTACTAGTGTTTAAACTAGTTATGGTCATTAAGTTACCAGGGCTACTTTATAGATGTACAAACTAAAAACTCCTCTTGGTCAATTTAATTCAGAGGTTTTTTAATGACTGTTGAACTAATTATTATTTTATTATATTTTTATTAATAATAATAATTATTACTATTATTATAGTAGTAGTAGTAGTAGTCGTAGTAGTAGTAGTAGTAGTAGTAGTAGTCGTAGTAGTAGTTGTAGTAGTAGTAGTAGTAGTATTAGTACGGTTCATCTCATCTACAATTTGGGGGTCGTAGTAGTAGTTTGTAAGTAGTAGCCAGTAGTAGTAGTAGTAGTAGTAGTAGTAGCCCCGTAGTGGCCCCGTAGTAGCCCGTAGTCGTGGCCCCAGTCGTGGCTAGTAGTAGCCTAGTAGTAGCCGTAGTCGTAGTCGTAGTCGTAGTAGTAGTAGTAGTAGTATTGGACGGTTCATCTCATCTACAATTTGGTGGGGTCTCAGTGTAGCCCTTGTGTAGGCCCCATTATGGGCCCCAGTGTGGCCCTGTGTGGCCCTTGTGTTGGGCCCCATGTGCCTTGTGTGGCCCCAGTGTGGCCCTTATGGGCCCCAGTGTGGCCCTGGTGTGGCCCCATTATGGGCCCCAGTGTGGCCCCAGTGTGGCCCTTGTGTGGCCCCATTGTGTGGCCCCAGTGTGTGTGGCCCCATTATGGGCCCCAGTGTGGCCCCAGTGTGGCCCTTGTGTGGCCCCATTGTGTGGCCCCTGTGTGGCCCCATTATGGGCCCCTGTGTGGCCCCGGTGTGGCCCCAGTGTGGCCCCTGTGTGGCCCCATTATGGGCCCCTGTGTGGCCCCTGTGTGGCCCTTGTGTGGCCCCATTATGGGCCCCAGTGTGGCCCCATTGTGGCCCCTGTGTGGCCCCATTATGGGCCCCTGTGTGGCCCCGGTGTGGCCCCTGTGTGGCCCCATTGTGGCCCCTGTGTGGCCCCTGTGTGGCCCCGGTGTGGCCCCCAACAGGAGGATTTAAACGTGGCAAACCCTCCGAACGTTCACAGAAATTCAGAGTGGAGAGAGCGCACCACAGGAAGTGACGTCAGGAGGTGACGTGTCCGCTCGGGGAGTGCCGGGCTCGGCCGCTGGGGGGCGGCAGAGGGAGGCGTCTGAGCTCAGGTGAGCGTCTCAGGTGAGAGTCTGGACCCCCCCACAGTAAACACGTGCTTCAGGCTGGGGGGGTCATCACGTGACCAGCTCAACAGATAGGAACAGTAACCGGACTGGTTTAGTGTTTACTCACATTAACTTGTTAGTATCGATCATCAGTCAGGTGACCCCCCCTCGCCCCGCCCCTCGCCCCGCCCCCCCACAACTTCAGCCGCTCCGCCTCGGTGCTTTTACTCTGAAGGCGTGACTTCTCTGCGCGGCGCGCGCGGGCTGGGCACGCGGCGGCACGCTGGTGCGTGACTGCAGAGGCGGCGTGGAGCTGCGGGAGGGCGGACGGAACCGCCGGGAGGTGCGTGAGGCACAGCGGGACCCCCCAGCCTGGGGACCGGGGGAGGGCCACATCTGGAGGGCCACGTCTGGAGGGCCACGTCTGGAGGGCCAGAGCTGCAGGTCCACGTCTGGAGGACCACATCTGGAGGGCCACGTCTGGAGGTCCACGTCTGGAGGACCACGTCTGGAGGGCCACATCTGGAGGGCCACGTCTGGAGGGCCACATCTGGAGGGCCACGTCTGGAGGTCCACGTCTGGAGGGCCACGTCTGGAGGGCCACGTCTGGAGGACCACATCTGGAGGTCCACGTCTGGAGGTCCACGTCTGGAGAACCACGTCTGGAGGGCCACGTCTGGAGGACCACATCTGGAGGTCCACGTCTGGAGGTCCACGTCTGGAGGTCCACGTCTGGAGGGCCACGTCTGGAGGGCCACGTCTGGAGGACCACATCTGGAGGTCCACGTCTGGAGGTCCACGTCTGGAGAACCACGTCTGGAGAACCACGTCTGGAGGGCCACGTCTGGAGGTCCACGTCTGGAGACCACGTCTGGAGGGCCACGTCTGGAGGGCCACATCTGGAGGTCCAGAGCTGCAGGTCCACATCTGGAGGGCCACATCTGGAGGGCCACATCTGGAGGGCCAGAGCTGCAGGGTCCACGTCTGGAGGGCCACATCTGGAGGGCCACATCTGGAGGTCCACATCTGGAGGTCCACATCTGGACCAGGGTGACAGGTGTCCTGAGGTTGTTTCTGATGCGTGAGTAGTTCTAGAGATACTTTTATAACACAGATAACCTGAACCAGATGACTAGAAGTGTTAACTAGAACCAGATGACTAGAAGTGATAACTAGAACCAGATGACTAGGAGTGTTAACTAGAACCAGATGACTAGAAGTGTTAACTAGAACCAGATGACTAGGAGTGTTAACTAGAACCAGATGACTAGAAGTGATAACTAGAACCAGATGACTAGAAGTGTTAACTAGAACCAGATGACTAGGAGTGTTAACTAGAACCAGATGACTAGAAGTGATAACTAGAACCAGATGACTAGAAGTGCTAACTAGAACCAGATGACTAGAAGTGATAACTAGAACCAGATGACTAGGAGTGATAACTAGAACCAGATGACTAGGAGTGATAACTAGAACCAGATGACTAGAAGTGATAACTAGAACCAGATGACTAGGAGTGTTAACTAGAACCAGATGACTAGGAGTGTTAACTAGAACCAGATGACTAGGAGTGTTAACTAGAACCAGATGACTAGAAGTGTTAACTAGAACCAGATGACTAGGAGTGTTAACTAGAACCAGATGACTAGGAGTGATAACTAGAACCAGATGACTAGAAGTGATAACTAGAACCAGATGACTAGGAGTGATAACTAGAACCAGATGAGTGGATCCAGATAACTGGGTATTGATAACTAGGTTTAAGTAACTAGATGTTGATAAGTACATGTAGACAAGTAGATACAGATAACTAGTTGTCCGTATCTATCTAGTTATCAATGTCTTCAGGTATCCTCAGACCTGGTTAACTAACCAACCCTAACCCGAGTTAACCAGGTCTGAGCCTCGTCCTCCTCCACTCGTCTCTCAGTTTCTTGTCCTCCGTCAGCGTGGTTTTATTCTGAAAGGGTCTTCCTGGTGGACTGGGTTTGACCCCGAGGTCGCCCCCCCCACTGGCGCCTCCTCCCACCAAACTGGTTCCCGACTGG
This sequence comes from Lagocephalus sceleratus, assembly GCA_911728415.1. Classification (NCBI taxonomy): domain Eukaryota; kingdom Metazoa; phylum Chordata; class Actinopteri; order Tetraodontiformes; family Tetraodontidae; genus Lagocephalus; species Lagocephalus sceleratus. The sequence continues at coordinate 861,905 of CAJVRN010000116.1, forward strand.
TTGCTAACTGGTTAACCCAGAGCGGGCGAGCGTGCGTCTGGCGAGGGGAGCAGCACGATTCGTTTTTGCTCGCCGCCGTCCTCGTGTGTGGGCGTCGCCCTCGGAGGAGCTGCTGTAATTAACCTCCCCGACCTCCACCGCGGATCCTCAGCTGCTGGGGGGAGGTCCCTCTCCCACCGCCGCGCGACCGACAAGCCCCGCCCCCCACCCCCAGGAGCCAATCAGGGAGCGCGCGTCTAACCCGGCAGGCGGAGACAAGGGGGAGGACGGTGCGCTGTGATTGGCTGCCGGCGCCTGGGGGCGGGGCTTAACTCACCCGTCACCCTTTCTCTGGCTGCAGGTGAGTCCCCGGCGGCGCCGCGTCGTCGCCCCAGCCAGCGGACAGGCCCGGAGGGGGGCGGGGCCATGTCCGGGAACGCCACGGCGGCCGACGCCCCCCCGGGGGCGGAGTCTCCGGAGTACAAGGCGGTGTCGGCGCTCCTGGTGCTGCTGGTGTGCGGCGTGGGCATCGTGGGCAACGCCATGGTGGTGCTGGTGGTGCTGACCGCCCGCCACATGCGCACGCCCACCAACTGCTACCTGGTCAGCCTGGCGGCGGCCGACCTGACGGTGCTGGTGGCGGCGGGGCTGCCCAACGTGGCCCACAGCCTCAGCGGCGCCTGGCTCTTCGGGCACGCCGGCTGCCTCGCCATCACCTACCTGCAGTACCTGGGCATCAACGCCTCCTCCTGCTCCATCAGCGCCTTCACCCTGGAGAGGTGAGACGGGGGGCGGGGCCTCGCGCCCTGACATCACCACACCTGGGCATCAGAGGTGGGACAGACCTTCAGTCAGAGGCAGGAGACACAGACCAGATGAGAGGGTGAGGGGTGAGAGGGTGAGGGGGTGGGGGGTGAGAGGGTGAGGGGGTGGAGGGTAAGAGGGTGAGGGGGTGAGGGGTGAGGGGTGAGAGGGTGGAGGGGTGAGAGGGTGAGGGGTGAGAGGGTGAGGGGGTGAGAGGGTGAGGGGGTGAGGGGGTGAGAGGGTGAGGGGTGAGGGGGTGAGAGGGTGAGGGGGTGAGAGGGTGAGGGGGTGAGAGGGTGAGGGGGTGAGAGGGTGAGGGGGTGAGGGGTGAGGGGGTGAGAGGGTGAGGGGGTGAGGGGTGAGAGGGTGAGAGGATGAGGGGTGAGGGGGTGAGAGGATGAGGGGGGGGGGGTGAGAGGATGAGGGGTGAGGGGGTGAGAGGATGAGGGGTGAGGGGTGAGGGGGTGAGAGGGGAGGGGGTGAGGGGTGAGAGGGTGAGAGGATGAGGGGGTGAGGGGGTGAGAGGATGAGGGGGTGGGGGGTGAGAGGATGAGGGGTGAGGGGGTGAGAGGATGAGGGGTGAGAGGGGTGAGGGGGTGAGGGATGGAATCATTGGTGGATGGATGATGGTTGGATGGATGGATGAGCCGCGTGTCCCTTCTGCTCAAGAAGAAGCAGCTGTGTTGAATTATCAACTCCGAAGGTGCTGAGATGTTCCTCAGGGCTGAGATGTTCCTCAGGGCTGAGATGTTCCTCAGGGCTGAGATGTTCTCCAGGGCTGAGATGTTCTCCAGGGCTGAGATGTTCCACAGGGCTGAGATGTTCCACAGGGCTGAGATGTTCCTCAGGGCTGAGATGTTCTCCAGGGCTGAGATGTTCTCCAGGGCTGAGATGTTCCTCAGGGCTGAGATGTTCCTCAGGGCTGAGATGTTCTCCAGGGCTGAGATGTTCCTCAGGGCTGAGATGTTCTTCAGGGCTGAGATGTTCTCCAGGGCTGAGAGGTTCCTCAGGGCTGAGATGTTCCTCAGGGCTGAGATGTTCCTCAGGGCTGAGATGTTCTTCAGGGCTGAGATGTTCCTCAGGGCTGAGATGTTCTTCAGGGCTGAGATGTTCTCCAGGGCTGAGATGTTCCTCAGGGCTGAGATGTTCTCCAGGGCTGAGATGTTCCTCAGGGCTGAGATGTTCTCCAGGGCTGAGATGTTCTCCAGGGCTGAGATGTTCCTCAGGGCTGAGATGTTCCTCAGGGCTGAGATGTTCTCCAGGGCTGAGATGTTCTCCAGGGCTGAGATGTTCCTCAGGGCTGAGATGTTCTCCAGGGCTGAGATGTTCTCCAGGGCTGAGATGTTCTCCAGGGCTGAGATGTTCCTCAGGGCTGAGATGTTCTCCAGGGCTGAGATGTTCCTCAGGGCTGAGATGTTCTCCAGGGCTGAGAGGTTCCTCAGGGCTGAGATGTTCCTCAGGGCTGAGATGTTCTCCAGGGCTGAGATGTTCTCCAGGGCTGAGATGTTCCTCAGGGTTAGGGTTACCTGATGGACCAGGTGGTCCTGATGGACCTGGTGGGGTCTCCCTCAGGTACATCGCCATCTGCCACCCCATGAAGGCTCAGACGGTGTGCACGGTGTCGCGGGCCAAGCGAATCCTCGCCGGGCTGTGGAGCTGCACCTGCCTGTACTGCACGCTCTGGTTGTTCCTGGTGGACATCCAGGTGAGAGACACCTGTGTCTGCGTCTCCAGATGTTCTGCTGGTCCTCCAGCTGCTGGCGTTCACCACCCCTGTGCTCCCCAGGTGAGCCCAGGAGGACAGGTGCAGTGTGGCTACAGGGTGAAGAGGGAGCTCTACCTGCCCATCTACCTGTTTGACTTCGCCATCTTCTACGTCGTCCCGCTGCTCCTGGCCATCGTGCTCTACGCTCTGATTGCGCGGGTCCTCTACCTCAGGTACGGTCCAGGTGATGACGAGATGTTGGCTCCTCCAGGTGTGTGCACGAGGTCCTGACTGGTGTCTGTGGAGCAAACACTCACTGGGCCTCCACCTGATCCAGATGTTCCTCCATGTACACGCACACACGTACACACACACTCATACATACTCGCACACACTCACACACACACACACACACACACACACACACACACACTCACACACACACACACACACACACACACACACCACACACACACACACACACACACACACACACTCACACACCACACCACACACTCCTCACACACACTCACACACACTCACACACACACACACACACTCACACCCTCACCACACACTCACACACACACTCACACACACACACTCACTCACACACACACACACACACTCACACACATCTCACTCACACACTCACACACACACCACACACACACTCACACACACACACACACACTCTCACACACACACACTCACACACACACACACTCACACACACACACACACTCACACACACACTCACACACTCACACACACTCACTCACACACACTCTCACACACACTCTCACACACACACTCACACACACACACACTCACACACTCTCACACACACACTCACTCACACACACACACTCACACACACACACACACACACACACACACACTCACACACACACTCACACACACACACACACACACACACACACACACACACACACACACACACACACACACACACACACTCACACACACACACACTCACACACACACACACACACACACTCTCACACACACACACTCTCACACACACACACTCTCACACACACTCACACACACACACACCTCACACACACACTCACACACACACACACACACACACACACACACACACACACACACACACACACACACACACACTCACACACACACACACACCTCACACACACACACACACACACACACACACACACACACACACACACACACACACATGTTCAAGTGATTGAGGAGTATCGATGTTTCCGCCTGTAAACGGCTCTCGAGGGCTGAATCTCAGCAGGTTTCTGTTGTGACACGCGACTGTACCTCACAACTGTTGCCATGGCGATGTAAATTCCATAGATCGATTCGATCACTTCAGAACGACCTCGGAGCAGGTCCCTCTCTTTCTCGTCCTCGTTTGGCGAGGCGTCGCCGGGGGGGCTATTTCAGAACACCGGCAGGTTGCTACGGCGACGTGACACTGGGGTGGTTCAACAGTGTTACAGGGGGGTCGAGGGGAACCTCCAGAGAGCGGGGGGGCCGGAGGGGGGGGGCACGTGGGGGGGTACCAGGAGGGGGGCACGTGGGGGGGTACCAGGAAGGGGGGCCGTGGGGGGTACCAGGAGGAGGCCTTGGGGGGGGCTGGGTTCTCCTCTGGTGGTCCTAACATTGTCCTCTCTCTCTCTCTCTCTCTCCCCCCCGTCACAGCCCCCTCTCCGGTCGCCCCAACACCAGCACCGCCTCGCCGGGCCGCGGCCCCCACGCCGGCGAGGCGGGGAGGGGGGGGCGTGGACACTCCTCCAGGAAACAGGTTTGTGCCCTTGACCCCCCCCCTGACCCCTCCCCCCGACCCCCCCATGTGGTCTTCCTGTGATCCCCTCTGGAGATGATGGAGTGCTGATTTCAGGGGGGTCTTGAGTTGTCCTGGATTCCCAGGTTTTCCAGGTTTTCCAGGACCGAGCGCCCCCGTTAGCAGATTTGCGTAATGATGAGCGACCCACTCAGGTGTGCTTAATACCTCAGACGACGCGACTCAACTTCCTGCTCTTAGATTCCGCGCTTGATCGACCAATCAGATAAGCTTTAATAAACTCTGACAAGGGGGTGAGGGGGTGAGGGGGTGAGGGGTGAGGGGGTGAGGGGGGTGTGGAGATAGCGGGGCTTTGCCAGCACCTCGTGGAGGAGAGCGTCTTGTTCTCCGGCGGCTGAACCGTCCAGGATGCTGTCACGGGGAATACCACCGCAGCCCTCGTCCCCACGCCAACAAGCCCCGCCCCCTTCTGCTGTCCCATCAAAGGTGCCGTGGCCCCGCCCCTCAACCTGTCAGAGAGGCGTCGGGCCACGTTCATCCACGTTACTAACGTGAGACGATTCATACGTACGACGTTACAGCAGCCCGTAGTACGACCCAGACCCCCGTTGATGTTACCGTTATATATAAACGTTATTAATGTGGTTATTAGTGTTATTAACGTTATTATTAACGTTATTAATGTTGTTATAAACGTTATTAATGTGGTTATTAGTGTTATTAACGTTAATGTGGTTATTAGTGTTATTAACGTTATTAATGTGGTTATTAGTGTTATTAACGTTGTTATTAACGTTATTAATGTTGTTATTAACGTTATTAATGTGGTTATTAGTGTTATTAACGTTGTTATTAGCGTTATTAATGTTGTTATTAACGTTATTAATGTTGTTATTAACGTTAATAGCGTTATTAATGTTGTTATTAACGTTATTAATGTTGTTATTAACGTTATTTACGTTATTAATGTTGTTATTAACGTTATTAATGTGGTTATTAACGTTATTAACGTGGTTATTAACGTTATTTACGTTATTAATGTTGTTATTAGCGTTATTAAGGGGGTTACTAATGTGATTAACGTTGACGTGGTTATTAACGTTATTAAGGGGGTTAGCCACAGCCCGGTTCAGACCGGTTCATCCCGGTTCAGCCCGGTTCAGACAAAAGCTCTAACGTCGTGTGAGAGGTCACTTGAGCACGAGTGAACGTCCTGAAGCGGCCGACTGAGCGTTTTCATTTCCGTCACTTAGCGGAGCGGCGGAGGAAGGCCGTCGATGTCAGAGCTGATTCAGACACTACAGAGCAGGAACAGTCCAGAAAACACAGGTGACCCACCTGAACACAGGCGACCCACCTGAACACAGGCGACCCACCTGAACACAGGTGACTCACCTGAACACAGGCGACCCACCTGAACACGGGCGACCCACCTGAACACGGGCGACCCACCTGAACACAGGCGACCCACCTGAACACAGGCGACTCACCTGAACACAGGCGACCCACCTGAACACAGGCGACTCACCTGAACACAGGCGACTCACCTGAACACAGGCGACCCACCTGAACACGGGCGACTCACCTGAAGCAAACATGATTCATGTTATTACTCTGATCCACATTATTCTGATCAGAACCTTCAAACCAGGACGACTAAAAGCTTTCATGACTTAATTCACGACCTCGACTCTCCGTTATCAGACGAGACGACACTCAAAGATTCAAGGTCGTTACTTTGTCCTCTACTGACAACCAATCAGAGGAGAGGAGGAGAGGAGGAGAGGAGGAGAGGAGGAGAGGAAGAGAGGAGAGGAACAGAGGAACAGAACACACGAGGGCCAGAACAGAGCCGGCGTAGGGTCGGAGGTGTGGTGGACCCAGACCTGCTGAGGAGGCCTCAGGACCCTCTTGAGGGCCTCCAGCTGGTCCTGCAGGTGTGCCCACATCTGGTCTCTCTGTGGTCCTCAGGTGACCAAGATGCTGGCGGTGGTGGTGGTGCTCTTCGCCCTGCTGTGGCTGCCCTACCGCACGCTGGTGCTCATCAACTCCTTCGTGGCCACGCCCTACCTGGACGCCTGGTTCCTGCTCTTCTGTCGCACCTGCGTCTACGCCAACAGCGCCATCAACCCCGTCATCTACAACCTCATGTCCCACAAGTTCCGCTCCGCCTTCCGCCAGCTGTACCGCTGCCGCCGGACCGAGGGCTACCTGAGGACGCTGTCGCCGCTCCAGACAGGCTTCAGCGCCGGGCGGGACCCTCGGTCAGATCCGCCCCCAGGGAAGGGGGGGCCGAGCCGTCGGGGGGCGGAGAGAAGAGAACCTCCAGCAGCTCCTCAGGCCCCCCCCACCAACCCCCCAACCCCCCAACCCCCCCAACCCCCAACCCCCCACCAACCCCCACCAACCCCCCAATCCAACCACCCCCCAACCCCCCACCAACCCCCCCACGGAGGAGCCTTCCTCAACCGTCTGAGGCTGTCCTCGTCCCAGGATGTGGAGGGTGTTCAGTCGCTGGGACGTCCGTCCAATTCGAGTGACGCGAGCAGACGTCCAGATGTAGAGAGAGACGAGAAGCACGACAGTCGTAGAATGTTCGGGGAGTCAGTCGTATAATTATAATAATCGTATAAACCAGAGTCAGAGGACGTCAGGAAAACACATCCGCGCTTCTTCGTGCCCACTTAGGCCCCACACCCTGTAAAAAGATCAAAGCACTTTGAAAAGAGGAGTGAAACTGCAAACTCTGTGGCCACAGTGCTTTGATGTTTGCTTTGAAGTGCAGAGGAGCCAGTCTGTGATTAACTACATGAAGGCAGTTATTGATCAAAGCTCAGCTGTGGTTGTTCTGACCTGTTGGTCCAGGAGCTTCTGGGACCTTTACTGGGAATAAGGAACAGTTGAACTGGTTTAAGAGACTGGTTTGAGAGGGATCCTCATTGGTGGAGGACCGATCCACAGGTGCCATCAACCCATCAACAAACGCGCTCGAATCGGCGTGTTCGCTTCTCCGATCCGCGACAAACGCTGACGGAGCAAAAGCTGGTGTTCCTAACGTGTTAGCATGACACAAACATAAGCTTGCGGTCTTTGATGTTACTTTGATTCACAAGCCTGTTTTGTTAGTGTAAAGTGGCTGACTTCTTTGATGTGAGCTTTTATGAGCTTCTTGAGGAAACGTGAACCCGAAAGTTAAAAAAGTACAACAGAAACGAGTGTTTTTAAAGACACCTTCGACTCAGGCCAAATAAAAGCACACCTTTTATCTATAGAGACTTGATTAAAAGCAACAATGCATCATCAAAGAAGCCTGATTTGCTTTGATGTAGGTGTGATGGTGTTTAGCCGTGCAGAGCTGCTGACCGTTGACCTGCTGTAGCTGGACGTGACGGTGATCGTACGGTGTTCTCTCCCCTTTGTTCCTTTGATCTGCGCTTTCTTCTGCATGAAGCAGGTTCTCTGTTGGGTGAATAAAGTCTTTGAAAGCAGCGTCAGCGAGTGTGGTCTGTGTTCTCTGAGCCCTCCAGAACGTCTGGTCTGGACTTTTGAGGGGCCGTTCCCGTGGCAACGGAAAACCAAGAAGTTGCTGTTTTTACAGCAGAATGAAACACATCAAAGCAGATGGGGAGCTTTGATTCTGGAGGCACAACGGAGGCCTCAGCAGCACAGAGGGACTGAAAGTTAAATGTGACTTTGGTTCTTTGATCAGATCAAAGACAAGCGTGTTGAGGACCCCCGCTGCTGCGTGAGGGGTCTGAGTTCACGTCATCACGGCGGCGGTGGGGACGGCCGCTGCCT
>CAJVRN010000116.1:875000-942500 GCA_911728415.1 Lagocephalus sceleratus
CACCGGCCTGCTGGGGCAGTAGGGGCACACCAGCCGGGGGGGGGCGCCCTCGGGGCCGGGGGGGGAGGGGGCGGGGCCGCGGGGCCCGGGGGGGCGGGGCCTCGGGGGCCCTCTTGAGGCGCTGCAGCTGCTGCAGCGTGGTGGCGGGGCAGTAGTACGCCTTGTGGGCCAGGTAGTTCTCCAGGCTGGTGAAGCTGATGCTGCACGCCGTGCACTTGTGGTAGTCGCTGAGGGGCAGCACGGCGGGGGGGGCGGGGCCCGGGGGGGCGGCGGCGGGGGCCGGGGGGGGCGCGGCGGCGGCGGTGGCGGCGGCGGGGGCCTCCCGCAGGCGCGGGCGCTTGCTCAGGTCGATGGGGCCGTCGCCCTCGGGGCTGGAGCTGCGCGCGCCGCCGGGCGACGCCTCCTGCTTCACCGGGGGGGCGGGGCCGGCGGCGGCGGCGGCCAGGGCCTCGGTCCTCGCCATGTGGATCTCGTACATCTTCTTCCTCTTGCGCGTGCGGATGGGCTGGGGCAGGAAGGCGCCGGCGTTGGCGGCGGCGGCGGCCTTGGTGGCGTGGGCGGAGCGCTGGTTGGACGGGTCGTGGCGCGAGGCGCAGTAGAAGCGCTTGTGCACGGTGTAGTTGTCGTGGCGACTGAAGCGGATGTTGCAGGCCTCGCAGAAGGTCCGGTTGGGGTCGTCGTCCGACTCCTCCACCGAGCCGCCGGCGGGGCTCTGGCTGCCCTCGCTCGCCCGGCCCCCGCCGCCGCCGGGGCCGCCGCCACCGCCCCCCCCCTCGCCCTCGGAGGACGACGACACGCCGTCCCTCCCCGTCGGCGTCTCCGCCTTCACCTCCGCCGCGGACCCGCCCCCCGCCTGGGGGTCGGAGCCCGACGGGGAGGCGGAGGCGGCCCGGCTGACCACGGCGCCCTGAGGGGAGGAGGCGGAGCCACGGGTGGCGTGGGGCTCCCTGGGGGGGGCGGGGCCGTCGCCGTGGTGACGGCTGGAGCAGTACAGCCGCTTGTGTGCATAGAAGTTGTTGATGTTGTTGAAGGTGATGTCGCACTCGAAGCAGGTGGCGCCGGTGTGGGGGGCGTGGCCGCCGCGGCGGGGGGCGGCGCCCCCGGGGGGAAGAAGGCGGCGGCGGCGGCGGCGGTGGCGGCGGCGGCGGCGCCCGGGGGCCCGCCCTGGCCCTGCTTCAGCCGGCTGTGCACCATCTCCGACATCTTGGCCAGGATCTCGGAGGCCTGAGGCAGGATGGCGGCGTCAGGGTTGAACAGGTACTGGGGCAGGAACACCGACCCCGCCCCCCCCGCGGGGGCGGGGCTGGAGCCCGGCGTGGGGCTCGTCGGCTCCGCCTTCACCGCCGAGGGCACCGGGCTGGCCGGGGAGTTCGGCGCCCCGCTGGAGGAGGCGAACGTCTGCCCCGCCCTCGTCCTTGTGGCCCCGCCCCCGGCGCCCTCCGGCTCCTCCCCCCCGTTCTGGACCGCCCGGAGCTCCTCCCCCTCGTCGTCGGAGCGCGGCTCCTCTTTGATCTTCAGCGGGCCCTGGGCGGGGCTCCGCCCCCGCGGCGTGGCCGAGCCCCCCGTGGGCCCGGGGCTGGACGACTCGGGCTGGGGGAGGCACGCCGGCGGCTCCCGCTCCGCCGAGGACGGCGTGCTCTGGCGGGGGGCGGGGCTCCTCTCGGCGGGCACGCGCACCTCCAGGTGCGTCCTGACGTGCTGCTGCAGCTGCGACGGCGAGTCGGCGTTGTGGCCGCACACCTGACACTTCAGCACCACGCCGAGGTCGCCGGGGCCCAGGCCTGGGGGAGGAGGGGGCGGGGTTAGAGCGGCGGCGGCGGCGTTGGGGGGCGGAGGAGGAGGCGGGACCTACCGGTGGGGGGCGGCGGCTTGGGGGAGTAGAGGTCGGCGTGGGAGCCGGGCTGACACAGCATGTGGGTGGTGACCAGGTGGGTGTACAGGATGTCCCGCGTGGGCGACACGAAGCCGCAGCCGTGGCACGCCCCGCTCAGCGCGTCCACGTGCACCTTCAGGTGGCGCTCGCAGTTCGCCTTGGTGGTGAAGGCCGACAGGCACACCAGGCACACGAAGGGGCGCTCACCTGGGGGGGGGGGGAGAGGGGAGAGGTGAGAGGCCTGGGGGGGAGGGGGGAGAGGTGAGAGGTCTGGGGGGAGAGGGGAGAGGTCTGGGGGGAGAGGTGAGAGGTCTGGGGGGAGAGGGGGAGAGGGGAGAGGTCTGGGGGGAGAGGTGAGAGGTCTGGGGGGAGAGGGGAGAGGCCTGGGGGGGGGAGGGGGGGGGAGAGGGAGAGGTCTGGGGGAGAGGGGAGAGGCCTGGGGGAGGGGGGAGGGAGAGGCCTGGGGGGAGAGGGGAGAGGCCTGGGGGGAGAGGGGAGAGGGAGAGGTCTGGGGGGGAGAGGGAGGGGAGAGGCCTGGGGGGGGGGGAGGGGTGAGAGGTCTGGGGGGAGAGGGGAGAGGCCTGGGGGGGGGAGAGGGAGGTCTGGGGGGAGGAGAGGCCTGGGGGGAGAGGGGAGAGGTGAGAGGCCTGGGGGAGAGGGGGGAGAGGCCTGGGGGGAGAGGGGAGAGGTGAGAGGTCTGGGGGGGAGGGGAGAGGCCTGGGGGGAGAGGGGAGAGGTGAGAGGTCTGGGGGAGAGAGGGGAGGAGAGGTCTGGGGGGAGAGGGGGAGAGGGGAGAGGTCTGGGGGAGAGGGGGGGGGAGGGGGAGAGGTGAGAGGTCTGGGGGGAGGGGGGAGAGGTGAGAGGCCTGGGGGGAGAGGGGAGAGGCCTGGGGGGAGAGGGGAGAGGTGAGAGGTCTGGGGGGGGGGGAGAGGCCTGGGGGGAGAGGGGGAGAGGTCTGGGGGGAGAGGGAGAGGCCTGGGGGGAGAGGTGAGAGGTCTGGGGGGAGAGGGGAGAGGTTGGGGGAGAGGTGAGAGGTCTGGGGGTGAGGGGGTGTGGGGGAGAGGGGGAGGTGAGAGGCCTGGGGGGGAGAGGTCTGGGGGAGAGGGGGAGAGGGAGGCTGGGGGAGAGGGGGGGAGGAGAGGCCTGGGGGGGGGAGAGGCGTGGGGGACAGGGGGGAGGTCTGGGGGGGAGGGGAGGGGGTCTGGGGGGAGGCGTGGGGGAGAGGGGGGCGTGGGGGAGGCGTGGGGGAGAGGGGGAGGCGTGGGGGAGGCATGGGGGAGAGGGGGGGGGGGGGGCTCACCGCTGTGCGTGCGCATGTGTATCTCCAGAGAGCTGGCGCTGGGGCAGCTCTTGTGGCACTGGGGGAAGGGGCAGACGCGCTCGTGGGGGTAGGCCTCCTTGGGCTTGTCCTGGGGGGGGGACGCGGCGGGGGGGCCTTCTGCCGGCTGGCGCAGTAGTACAGCAGGTGCGCCTGCAGGTTCCTCTCGCTGCGGTACCAGATGCCACAGTCCTTGCACGGGAAGATGTCCTCTGGGGGGGGACAGCGGGTTAGAGGCGCCCCCTGGCGGCCGCGGCCGGTACCGGCCCCCCCCCCACACTCACTGTTCACCACCGCCGTGGCCAAGATGGCGGCCATGCCCGCCTGCTGGGGCAGCAGCTGGATGTCCGAGTGCAGCGCGGCCGGGTACGGCGGCTCCTCCTTCACCGGGGGCTGGGGGGCCAGGCTCGGGGGGACGGGGGGCCCCCCGGGGACCCCGACGGGCCCGGCGACGACGGCGGCGCCGCCAGGGACGCCAGGAGGGCCTCGCCGGGGGAGAGCGCTCGGCTCAGCGTGCAGAAGAGCGCCCCACCTGAGACACACACGGCCGTCAGTCGGGGGGGGGGGGCAGGGGGTGTAGGGGGGACGGGGGGGGTGAATGGGGGGGCTCACCCACCTCGACTGAGGACGGTGCAGTTGGAGTCGGAGCCCCGGGAGGTCAGGGGGAGCAGAGTGATCCAACAGTCTGGGTCTTCACACACCACCTTGGAGCTCTGCACACACACACACACACACACACACACACACACACACACACACACACACACACACACACACACAGGTTTTGTTTAGGAACTTCTTATTAATCTGACTAAGTTTAATCATGCCCCCCCCCAGGGCTGCCCCCCCCTCCACATCAGCTACAAGCAAACACAGATTTAGACAGAGAACCAGAGGGGTGTGTGTGTGTGTGTGTGTGTGTGAGTGAGTGTGTGTGTGTGTGTGAGAGAGTAATGATCTGAAAACGACATCAGAAGTGAAACCATATGAAGATCATGAATGAATGAATGAATGAGACCTTTACTACCATCAACATCCTCCACAGACATCATCATCTTCACCCTCATTATCATCATCTTCATCACTGCCCTCATCTTCATCACTGCCCTCATCTTCATCATCATCATCACCATCACCATCACCATCATCATCATCATCACCATCATCATCATCATCATCACCATCATCATCATCATCATCTTCACCACCATCATCACCATCATCATCATCACCATCATCATCTTCATCACTGCCCTCATCTTCATCACTGCCCTCATCTTCATCATCATCATCATCATCACCACCACCATCACCATCATCATCACCATCACCATCATCATCATCATCATCACCATCATCATCATCATCATCTTCACCACCATCATCACCATCATCACCATCACTGCCCTCATCTTCATCATTATCACCATCATCACCATCATCATCACCATCATCACCATCATCACCATCATCATCACCATCATCACCATCACTGCCCTCATCTTCATCATTATCACCATCATCACCGCCTCTCCATCGGTGCAGTCCCCTGCCTGACCACCAGGGGGCGGTGTCGCACCACATCTGAGCCTCAGTAGACTCCTTTTTCTCTTTCTGCTTCAATCAAACTTAAAAAACAAACTCTTCCTCCCTGTACGTGTATTGTCCCTACACCTGACCTTTATTTTGAAAGGGTCCCGTAGGTCAGAGCGGAGGGGCTGTCCCAGCTGTGCAGCGGAGGTGTGCTGGTCCAGGCTGGGGGGGGGCAGGTGAGTGCCCTCGCCCCCCTCTGGGGCAGATGTGAGTGTGTGCCCCCCCCCCGCTGGGGCAGGTGTGAGCCCCCCCCCCAAGTGCTGCTGCACACCTATCTGACCTCCATTCTCTCCATCTGTAATAACAGCCCAACCCTGGGCCCTCTCCCGCTCCACCACGGCTCCGTCCAGACAAAGACCACAATCTTGGTGTGTTTTACGCCCCTTATCTGGTTGCCTGGTAACCTTTGTGCGTCCTCCACAATCCCGAGGACGGCGCGGGCAGACGCACACAATTAACCAGATGTTCCGGCATCGAGGAGTCGGCCCGTAAACGGCGCGGGGACCCGAGGGAGGGTGGTCCGAGGCAGAGCCGAGGCAGAGCGCATCGGATTTCACAGGGAAGCGGCGCTGATGCGCAGATACGCCGCTTTTGTTTCCGCGTGTGGCGGCGGCGAGGAGGAGCGGCGGCGGCGAGGAGGAGCGGCGGCGGCGAGGAGGGCGAGGAGGAGCGGCGACGGCGAGGAGGAGCGGCGATGGCGAGGAGGCCGCTCCTCGACTCACGCCGCTTCATCAACGGCAGCGCTGGAATTCCCTGTTGGGGGGGGGGGGCTGGACACGGGGCCCGGGGCCCCCCGTCTGAGTGCGAGCGGCGCCTTAAGCCCCCCCCCAGCCGGAGGAGCGTTCGAGCGGCGTCTAAGCCCTCGCAGACCCCGTCCCCTCATGAATATTAACCAGCCCCCCCGCTTTAATCTGCCTGATCCCCACACTGCTGCCGCCAACACGATAGCGAATCTAATTATTTGGTCTGATATTAACCCTCCACTCCTGCCCCCCCAACACACACACACACACACACACACTCACACACACACACACACACTCACACACACTCACACACACACACACACACACACACACACACACTCACACACACACACACACACACACACACACACACACACACACACACACACACACACACACACACTCACACACACACACACACACACACACACACACACTCACACACACAGCTACAAGTCTTCCTGTTTTCCTCACCGTGTGTTCGTGTTCGAGACAGACAGCAGCTGCCCTCCTTCACCAACCCTGACCCCTGACCTCAGCCTAGACCCAACTCTGACCTCGACCCTCACACACACACACACAAACACACACACAAACAAATGCACACGCACACACACACACACAAACAGGTGATGCTGAGAGGACCAGAAAATGTCCTCATCTTGATAGTGAAATGCTTATTGGGTACTTCCTGTGTAGCGTGTACAAAAACACACACGCTCACACACACACACACACACACACACACACACACACACAACACTCACACACACACACACACACACACACACACACACACACACACACACACAAACACCCCCCCAGCCTGCGACACCCTCTCCTTATCAGGCAGAAAAACGCCCTCCTCCTCCTCCGCCGATAAAACTTGAATGCAAATGATGCCGGGCTGATTTCATTTCTTCATTTTCTACCTGCGCTGGTTCAGTATCACAGCTGCTGCTCTTCCTCTCCTCTTCCTCTCCTTTCTTCTTCCCTCTTCCTCTCCTCTTCCTCTCCTTTCTTCTTCACTCTTCCTCTCCTTTCTTCTTCCCTCTTCCTTCCCTCTTCCTCTCCTTTCTTCTTCCCTCTTCCTCTCCTCTTCCTCTCCTTTCTTCTTCACTCTTCCTCTCCTTTCTTCTTCCCTCTTCCTTCCCTCTTCCTCTCCTTTCTTCTTCCCTCTTCCTCTCCTCTTCCTCTCCTTTCTTCTTCACTCTTCCTCTCCTTTCTTCTTTCCTCTTCCTCTCCCCTTCCTCTCCTTTCTTCTTCCCTCTTCCTCTCCTTTTTTCTTCCCTCTTCCTCTCCCCTTCCTCTCCTTTCTTCTTCCCTCTTCCTCTCCTTTCTTCTTCACCCTTCCTCTCTTCTTCCTCTCCTTTCTTCTTTCCTCTTCCTCTCCCCTTCCTCTCCTTTCTTCTTCCCTCTTCCTCTCCTCCTTCTTCCTCGCTCCTCTTGTCTCTTTCCCTCTTCCTCACCCTTCCTCACCCGTCCTCTCCTCCTTTCTTTCTTGTTCTTCCTAACCCTTCCTCACGTCTCCTCCCCTCTTCCTCACCCATCCTCACCCCTCTTGTCTCCTCACCCATCCTCACCCTTCCTCAGTGGGACCATGGGTGAGGATGATGATAGCTGTGATGGGAAGCCCAAGAACTTTCCCTCACATGACCCCCCCCCACATGACCCCCCCCCCACATGACTCTCCACTTCCCAACAGTCAGATACAGAGGGGGGGGGCAGATTACCAGATTAGGATTACAGCAGCTGTCACCTGACCGATGTGCTGACGGGCCGTCTTCAACCCCTCGTACCTGCTGAGGCAGCGGTCACGTGACCTGCTGTGGCCCCGCCCCCTCCCCGGGCCTCTCCTGGGAACCCACCCTCCCCTGACCTCTGCAGCCAGACGCTCGTTCACTCGCCCCCGTCATCACTCATTCCTCCCCCCTTCCCCCCCCTCCGTCTCCAGTTCTCCTCATCTCCCGTTCCCAGCCCGACGCGCCGCCACCGTTCCCGCTCCGGGAAGCGGCGCGTTCCCAGATCCGGGGGGCACTGCTGCCCCGGACAAAGAGGTCACTGTGCGAATCCCCGAGCCACAAAGAACAAAAGGAGGCGGGTTAAATAACCCGTGCACCTCCGTGAAGCCGGGCTGGGGGGGGGCGTCCTGACGGGAGCACAAAAACAGAGCTTTGATGAGCTGCATGCAAATGACATGTAAAAATATAAAAGTGGCGCACTTAAACGAGCGCTGATAAGAGATGTGAAAATGAGGCCCTCTTGGAAAGACTGAACCACCACAGATGAGGCTCACAGATAGACCACGCTCCCCTCCTCTCCTCTCCTCCTGCTCTTGTCTTCTCCCCTCCTCTCCTCTCCTCCCATCCTTCTCCTCTCCTCCCCTCCTCCTCCTCTCCTCCCTCCTTCTCCTCTCCTCCCCTCCTCTCCTCCCATCCTTCTCCTCCTCCCTCCCCTCCCTCCTCTCCTCTCCTCCCTCCATCCTTCTCCTCCCCTTCCCTCCCCTCCTCCCATCCTTCTCCACCTCACCTCTCCTCCCCTCCCCTCCTCCCCTCCCCATCTCCCTCCCCTCCTCCCTCCCCTCTCCCATCCCCTCCTCCCCTCCCCTCTCCTCTCCTCCCCTCCTCTCCTCCCATCCCCTCCTCCTCTCCTCCCCTCCTCTCCTCCATCCTTCTCCACCTCTCTGATCCGGTGTGGATGACAGGGAGATGCAGATACCAGCCCTCCGTGTTCCTCTCTCTTCCGCCTCTCCCACTCCTCTTTCTTCCTCATCCGTCTTTCCGCTGCTCTGATGGACTTCCCCTCCGTCCTGGTTGAACCATATTTCAGGGTACGTCTGCGCCTCGTCCCTCAGCCCTGCCGTCATTACTCCGCTGCTCGGGCAGGGTCAGGTCAGAGATTGAGGCGATGAGGGGAAGTCATACGACGCCATCCTCTCAGTGAGCATCGATTTCATCGCAGCAGACAAAAGCGAGCCTGTCCGACAGCCGGGATGAACGGGGGCCACGTCTGAGAACACACTCACACACACACACACACACACACACACACACCACACACACACACACACACACACACACACACACACACACACACACACACTCACACACACACACACACACTCACACACACACACTCACACACACACACACACACACACACACACACACACACACACACACTCACACACACACACACACACACACACACACACACACACACACACACACACACACACACACACACACACACACACACACACTCACACACACCGCTCCACTAATCTTTAGCTTCTGGACTGAGCCGGGTATGAAAACATCCCTAAATTAAAGCACGCTTGGCTGCACCCATCCGTTGTGACCAACTTGGTGATCTGACGCGGACTTGTGCGACTCCTTCAGACACACTCGGACGGTGGCGTTACTCAAGCTCTTCTCCACTGGTGCAGACGAGATTCCCAACCGGAACCAGGAACATCAGGAGGGATCAGACTGGTGCAGAGTCCATTAGTCACGTCTGCTCTTTGAACCACAAACGTGGAGCCGCAGGGCCCACAGAGAGACTCAACACAGACCTACAATACCCTCACTAACCCTCCTGCTAGGGACCACTGACCCATCGGACCTGTGTGGGGGTCTGATCCTGTATCACTCTGGTCCGTGCTCTAACGTTGTCCACTGGCATCAGGGAGCCGTGGCTATCACGAGAGGCGGTCGCTCCGTCTCCAGACTCCTGAAGCTCCAGGAGAGAGACCTGAGGAAGAACTCAGGGGAGCAGCAGAGGTCCTGAGAAGCTGCTGGACTTCAGCGTTGACCCTCGGTCCTCCACGAGGGGGGGTGACTGTGGCAGCAGTGGTCGGGGCCCCAGGGATCGGCCTGACCTGATTTACAGTCCCATCTGTGCTCCTGCCAACAGGAAGTCCTGTGGTGGTTCCTGTATTTGTGTAGACGTTTATGAGGCCTGGTGTGAAAGCAGCAGGAACATGCTTTAGAGCAGCAGCAGCTCTGGTATCAGCAGATATCCAGCTTTGGGGCCTCCTGGTGTGTGTGAGTGAGTTACAGTTTCAGGCAGCTCTGGTGGAGTTAACCTGCCTCCTCTCCTTCTGATGAAGAACCACGCATGTTGTGCTCCTCAGAGGGCATCGCAGAAGGTGTCTGAACGCTCGCCGTAATCATGGAGTCGTCATCATCTGAAGGAGTGCCATTTTAATTAACATTCTAATTTGATGGGCGGAGGAGGAAGAGAGGAACACAGTTGATGAGTCCAGATAGAGTATGAAGATCCCAATCAGGATGTAAACAAACCAGCTCAGCGTCAGTGAGAAAGAAAACAGCTTCAGAGACGGCGATCACCTTCACTCGTCCTTCCAGCGGAGAGCAGGATGGAGACGAGAGGAGAGAAGGTAAAGGGCAGGAGAGATAGAGAGTGAGAAGAGACTACCCAAAATGTGTTTGAAAAGCCGTGGGTGGCGCTCCTTATCGTCCCAGTTCTCCTGGAGAGATTATTGGGGGATTAGCGCAAACGCTTGTTTCTAAAACATGATGAAAAGACGTTGGGAGCGTGATAACGCTTTGAACTCCCCTACTCTGCTCCTTCTAGGATCACGCCTTCGGGCTGCTTTTCCACGAAAGACAAGATTGGGGTGGGGCGAGCTTCCGGGTGCCGCTGAAGGAGAGGAAGCGGAGGTTGTGAAGAGGGACGCGTCCGGATGCACCAGAACTTCCCCACAACTTTGGCTCTGAGTTCAGGCAGCCGAGGAGGTGCTCCCGTCCCGCCCCAGGAGGCCCCGGTCCTCCGGCTGTAAACATCATCACACCTTGTTCTAAAGTCCAGCCGCAGTATCGAGCGGCCGCATTTAAATAGATAAAGGCCGGGCTGCGCCGATGCAAATGGAGGCATTTCCATATGACTCAGCGCGGTCGAGGCGGCTCGGGTCGGGTCCAGGAGATCCGAGCGAGGGCGAGCAGATCCCATCTGCTTCCCTCTGCTGCTGCGCTCCTCCCGACCCGGCCCGATAGCGCCCGGATCCGGGGCGATCCCGCCACACCACAGAGGAACCCTCCTGCTCTCACTACACTAAACCCCGACGTGAGGCCGAAGACGAGCAGATCTGTCGGCTCGCCGGGCGGAGAGGACAACCCTGACCTGAGAGGATGGAGGGATGGAGGGATGGAGGGATGGAGGGGGGTGGGGAGTGACAGCGGAGAACGCAAGAGCAATGTGAGATTAAAGCTGCTATCTCTGCAGATACCGAAGGTCCATCTCCTCACTTCTACAGTCCGCAAATAGAAAAGAGGAGGAGGAGGGGGGTGAAAGAAAAGAAAGGGAGGAAAAAGAGGAGGCAGAAGAGAAGGAAGACAAGGAGGAGGAAGAGGAGAATATCAGCGGTTCAGAACCAAACACCTTCAGCTTAGGCTCCCAGGCTCCGCCTCCTCCTCAAAAACACTCTGACGGATAAACCAAGGGTCACGCATGGTCTCACACTGATGGAGGGAGAGGAGGAGGAGGAGGGGGAGGAGGAGGAGGAGGAGGAGGAGGGAGAGGAAGAGGAGGAGGAGGAAGAGGGGAAGGAAGATGGGAGGAAGAGGAGGAGTATTAGAACAGAAATGTGAAGAATGCACACAGAGGAGAGACGGACGGTACGGACAGAGGCAGGAAAGAACAAAAGGTGATGGATGTGCACGCACACACACGCACGCACACGTGCACGCACGCACACACACACACACACACACACACACACACACACTTATCTGTACACTCAGAACCTCACTGATAATAAATGAAATCTTAGAAATGAGGGCCTATCAAGCAGGAATCAATCACTGGCGTTTGTTGTCCAGGAGGATGGCGCCATGTGGAGATAAAAGACAGGCGGACGTCTGGGGAGAGCTGGGGGGGTGAGGGGGTGAGGGGGGTGAGGGGGGTGAGGGTGAGGGGGGAACAGGACTCTGCAGACGCGGAGTCCTCTCCTTCTCATCGTGACGCCCAAACTACCCTGGACGGCTCAGTGTAATTAACGTCTTTGCATCCTGATGTGTGATGTGCACCTCTATCCTCTCCTCCCTCTGGTCTTCCCTCCTTCTCCTCCTCCTCCACTCATCTGTCCATCAGCAGGACCCCCCAGGAGCCTGGTCCTGCTCCAGGGTTTCCTGCTGTCAGGGGTCTGGCCCTGGGTTTGTGACTGACACACACTGACTGTAGCAGACGCTGGTTAACAGAAGAGACACAACCTGCACCAGTATGACTCCACCAGTATGAGTCCACCAGTATGAGTCACCAGTATGAGTCACCAGTATGAGTCCACCAGTATGAGTCACCAGTATGAGTCCACCAGTATGACTCCACCAGTATGAGTCCACCAGTATGAGTCCACCAGTATGACTCCACCAGTATGACTCCACCAGTATGACTCCACCAGTATGAGTCACCAGTATGAGTCACCAGTATGACTCCACCAGTATGAGTCACCAGTATGACTCCACCAGTATGACTCCACCAGTATGAGTCCACCAGTATGAGTCACCAGTATGAGTCACCAGTATGAGTCACCAGTATGACTCCACCAGTATGACTCCACCAGTATGAGTCCACCAGTATGACTCCACCAGTATGAGTCACCAGTATGAGTCACCAGTATGACTCCACCAGTATGACTCCACCAGTATGACTCCACCAGTATGAGTCACCAGTATGAGTCACCAGTATGACTCCACCAGTATGACTCCACCAGTATGAGTCCACCAGTATGACTCCACCAGTATGACTCCACCAGTATGAGTCCACCAGTATGAGTCACCAGTAACTCTAACCTTAACTCTCAGCACAGAACACTCAGATGAGACCCACATGGTCCAGCTACCAGGTAGAATATCTCACCTCTTCATACTGGGCCAAATGACTGAGAGTGTGTGTGTGTGTGTGTGAGTGTGAGTGTGTGTGTCTGTGTGTGAGTGAATTCATGTGCATGCGTGCATGTGTGTGTCTGTGTGAGAGTGTGTGTGCGTGAGTTCGTGTGTGTGTGCATGTGTCTGCGTGTGTGTGTGTGTGCATGTGTGTGAGTTCATGTGTGTGTGTGCATGTGTCTCCGTGTGTGTGCATGTGTGAGTTCAAGTGTGTGTGAGTTCATGTGTGTGTGTGCATGTGTCTGCGTGTGTGCATGTGTGTGTGCATGTGTGAGTTCTGTGGTGTGTGTTTGTGTGCATGTGTTGGTGTGTGATGGTGTTATGTTTCATGTGTGTGTGTGCATGTGTGAGTTCATGTGTGTGTGTGCATGTGTGAGTTCATGTGTGTGAGTTCATGTGTGTGTGTGCATGTGTGAGTTCATGTGTGTGTGTGCATGTGTGAGTTCATGTGTGTGTGAGTTCATGTGTGTGTGTGCATGTGCATGTGTGTGTGTGCATGTGTGTGTGTGCATGTGCGTGTGCATGTGTGTGTCCAGGAAGCCCCTCCCAGTGCTGTGGTGTGATTAGATGCTGTAACAGCGGCTCTGATAGAGCAGCATCCGCTCATAGAGCTGCTGTTCACAGGCCCGGGTTGTTGACCCCTGACCTCTGACCCCTGACCCCAGAGTGCCACCTACCTCCGACTCCTCCTCGGCCTCTGATTGGACGATCCCCGGGTACGGGCCCCACATGGTGTCCGGGTGGAGGTCGGCGGCGGCCACCACGCTCCGGTCGTCTCCTTCCCCCCTCAGGTGCAGCTCGTCTGCAGACACACAGGGGTCACGTGAGGTCGCCGCCCCCGGCCCGCAGCGCCGCCGCTCCGGCCCGGGGGGCATCAGTACCACGTCTGAGCAGCAGGGGGCGTTTGGACCCAGCCCAGCACGCCGCGGCCCCGGTGGGAAGTTTTTGGGGGGGGCGGAGCCAGAGGCTAGGGGGGGCGGAGCCGGGGCGGACGCGGCGTCCTGGGAGAGACGAGCGGCTCCCGGCAGGGCGATCCTCGCCGCCCCGTGACCCCCTGACCCCCCCGGTCCAAACAGGCGGACGCCGCCTCCCCACCGGCCTGGGCTGGAGCACGGGGGGGGGGCGTTTGGTGGGGGGGTCAGGCTGAAGTGGCGGGTGTGATAAGAGTGTTTGTCTAACACTCTCCATGTCAAAACACTCATCTATCTTCTCTGTATCTGTCCCCACCAGAGAACAACGGACAGCCGCTGATAAAATGGCTTTCCCACAGCGAGCGTGGGGGGGCCCGGCGTCACGGGGGGGCAGGAAGTGGTGCGGTCGGAGGAAGGTGAGAGAGGAAGACGTGTCTTCTGATAAAGGAAGGTCTTTTATTGGCGCGGAGCCGTTGAGCACACGCAGGAAGGTCGGGCTCACCCGCCAGTCAGGGATCAAACTACAGACCCAGACCCCCCCCACACACACACACACACACACACACACACACACACACACACACACACACACACACACACACACACACACACACACACACACACACACACACACACACACACACACGCAGTCCCAAGTCCGGTCTGCCCAGTCTGACCCTGCTTATCACCGCTCCATCATCGTCCGGCCAGGGCTCACCAAACAGGCCCATGACCAGCCCGCCCACCTCAGCTGACCCCCCCCCACTCCCGGGGGGGGCAGAGTGGGGGGGGGGGGCAGCGCGGCGGCTCGCCAGATCACGTCTTCACCGTCACGGAGGATGGATTGTGTAATCAGCGAGGCCAGAATCAGCGTTAATCCCAGCAGGTCAAGTGTGGTCACCGTGGTAACCAGACCCCCCCCACTAATGGTCGTCCTGGTTAATTGGCCGAACACGCGCGGGATAACCAGCGCTGCTTATCGATAACGCCTCCTGACCCCCCCGGCAGGGACACTGTTACTGAGAGACCCCCTCAGACACAACTACACAACATCTACTACACACCACATTTATACGCTCTACACCCCATCTACACATCTACACACATCATCTACACATCTACACACACCATCCACACACCCCATCTACACACCCCATCTACACACCCCATCTACACACATCATCTACACATCTACACACATCATCTACACACATCATCTACACACACCATCCACACACCCCATCCACACACCCCATCTACACACATCATCTACACACACCATCCACACACCCCATCCACACACCCCATCTACGCACATCATCTACACACACCCTCACACCCCATCTACACACATCATCTACACACCCCATCTACACACATCATCTACACACCCTCTACACATCTACACACATCATCTACACACCCTCTCCACATCTACACACCCCGTCTACACACACCCTCACACCACATCTACACACCACATTTACACACCCCATCTACACAACATCTACAAATCTACACCCATCTATACACCCTCTACAATCCATCTACACACACCCTCACACCCCATCTACACACTCCATCTACACACACCTCACACCCCATCTACACACTCCATCTACACACACCCTCTACACATCTACACACATCATCTACACACACCTCACACTCCATCTACACACACCCTCACACCCCATCTACACACCCTCTACACATCTACACACACCTCACACCCCATCTACACACTCCATCTACACACACCCTCTACACATCTACACACACCTCACACCCCATCTACACACTCCATCTACACACACCCTGTACACATCTACACACTCCATCTACACACCCTCTACACATCTACACACTCCATCTACACACACCCTGTACACATCTACACACTCCATCTACACACACCCTCACACCCTCTACATGGAAGGGTTGTCAACATCGTGTTCTCTCCATCTCGCCTGTATTTGTGTCTGAGTGACGACCGAATGTTCGTCCTGACGTTCCGTAACACCACTTCCTCCTCCAACAGGCGATTGGGGGTCTGACCGTTTCCGGGGCAACCGGTCGTCAACAGCCACCTAAAGGTGACGCGACACCCGCAGCAGAAGTAGCCGGTCATGGTCAGGACGCCGCCCCCGCCAGCTCCGCCCACGATGCCCCTCTACCCCCCACAGGGGGGAGTCCTGCCGCGGTAGCCATGGTAACGCTGATGCTGGGGGCGGTGTCCTCCGTCCAGGCTAATTGATTTTTAAAAAGACTATTGGTGATATCAAATGAGCGCATCGCCGAGCAACTATTGATTTTTTGACGCCGCGCAACAGGAAATCGTTATCTGGGCGCTCGCCGACCCCGTGCTAATGGGAGGGGCTTAACCTCCGCTCAACGATAAATCCCAACAGTGCCGTCTTTAATCGCCTCCTCGCCCTCCCGACAGCGAAGCTCAACGGGCAAACTCAAGTCCACGCGTCTGGGTCGGGGAGACGGGTCAAAGGTCATATCGGTTCCATCCCGTCTACACCCGGGGTTAAAGGGGCCTAGGATGGGTTACATATATATTACACATCAAAGCATCAAAGACAACAATGTTCACGCCATTTGACTCTTCATAATATAATAAAACTTCTAAGACCAGCAGGAACCAACCATACTGACCAGGAACCATCTAGAGTGACCAGCTGGACTAACCAGGAACTATAAAGACTGACCAAGAACCATTTGACTCTTCATAATATAATAAAACTTTAAAGACCAGCAGGAACCAAGCATACTGACCAGGAACCATCTAGAGTGACCAGCTGGACTAACCAGGAACTATCCAGACTGTTCAAGAACCATCTAGGAACCATCCAGACTGACCAGGAACCATCCAAACTGACCAGGAACCATCCAGACTGACCAGGAACCATTTGACTCTTCATAATATAATAAAACTTCTAAGACCAGCAGGAACCAAGCATACTGACCAGGAACCATCTAGAGTGACCAGCTGGACTAACCAGGAACTATCCAGACTGTTCAAGAACCATCTAGGAACCATCCAGACTGACCAGGAACCATCCAAACTGACCAGGAACCATCCAGACTGACCAGGAACCATCCAGGAATTGTCCAGACTGACCAGGAACCATCCAGCCTCCATGGGGAGGAGCCTCCTGTCCCAGCAGCTGTCCAACAGACAGACCTCTTCCCTGAGGAGCACCTGCTGCTCCCAGTTCTGGACAGGCTTCCTTCGACACCCACCAGTGGCGCTGAACTGGTCCCAGTCCCCCCCCGTCTGAGAGCTTCTCCTTCAGGTCCTCCCCGCCCTGCTGTCTCAGCCCCAGCGGACCGGCCCGGTTAACGACAGGTTAATGAACGCACAACGCCGTCTGTCTGCTTCACTTTGACCTGAACACACAGTCTGGTCCCCTGACCCCCCCGGGCATAAACCGGCCCCGGGCCCCGGTCCAAACGGACCCAGCCGAGCGCCGGGACTCATCTGTTCAGGAAACCTGTGGCAGGCGATTCCCCCCGAGGAGTGTTTGATGTTGGCGTAACCTCGCTAATCTGCCCCCCCAAACAATAAAAAAACCTCATTTCTGTCCGGTTTCCCCCCCGACCGTCTCAGACGGCGACGGCGGGCGCGGAGGGCCGGTCCCTGGAGTCCGGCGGGCCCGGCTCACGGCAGATAGACATTTGTGGGATAGGCATCTCCTGCTCAGGTCCACGTAATCATTTCCATTTTACCCTCTGTTGCACAGGCGAGATAAGACACCTGCGTTGGCCCGCTAATCAGATGAGCTCCAACAGAACTTTATCATTGACATTTACCACTGTTTACCTAACTAATTTCTCTTAACTGCACTGCTGAACTTTTATCTACAAAATACATACAGCAGCAGAAAAGAGCAAGAAGCAAACATGCAAATTCACAAATATGCAAAGAAAGATAAAGCTGACGGGGAGAAAAGGAGGTGAAGCAGGAGGTGAGGACGGAACAAGCGACAGGGCTCCTGTTGATGAGAGGCCCTTCCTCCTCTCCTCATCCTCGCCCAGACAAAGAACGCTGGTATTCACGCGCAGGACCCGTCCTCGGCTCAATCGTCTGGCCTTCACACACACACACACACACACGAGGGGAACCCCAATAAGGGAGGGAAGGTTTAACAAGGCCGCTTCTGGGGCAGCGCCGGTCATGTGACCCCGTCCTGGCCTCTGATTGGAGGACGGAGGAGCGGTGCCGGCCGCCCTAAACTGGAACAAGTCCGCCGAGAGCGAGGGAGACCGGCCCCCGACCCGTTTGGGGGGGGGGGGAGTGGAATCAGTGGAAGTCCATCTCTCAGAGCGGCGTCTCGCTCCCCCACCGTCGCCTGTCACAAATTAAAAGTGAAGACCTTCCAGAAACTCTCCTGATAACCACATAAATTAATTAGAAAGCTGTTTCTTGACATCCTGCGCACGGACGTGAGGGAAAGAGACTGAGGCAAGGCGCCAATTAATTGTGAGGAATGTGACTCCGATAATTAATTCAACCATTAACTCACGCCCGCCTTAACAAGTCCTTCTGGCTCCGGCGAGGCGGGACGTTTCAATCAGGTCGGTATCGGGGCCGAGCGAGAAGACGGGGGGGAGAGAGAGGACGGGGGGGAGCGAGAGGACGGGGGGAGCGAGAGGACGGGGGGGAGTGAGAACACGGGGCCGAGCGAGAAGACAGGGGGAGAGAGAGGACGGGGGAGAGCGAGAAGACGGGGGGGAGCGAGAGGAAGGGGGGGAGAGAGAAGACGGGGGAGCGAGAAGACGGGGGGAGAGAGAGGACGGGGCGGAGCGAGAAGACGGGGCCGAGCGAGAAGACGGGGGGGGAGAGAGAAGACGGGGGGGAGAGAGAAGACGGGGCCGAGCGAGAAGACGGGGGGGAGAGAAGCGGGGGGAAGACGGGGGGAGAGAGAAGACGGGGGGAGCGAGAAGACGGGGGGGAGAGAGAAGACGGGGGGGAGAGAGAAGACGGGGGGGAGAGAGAAGACGGGGGGGAGAGAGAAGACGGGGGGACGTGAAGACGGGGGAGAGCGAGAGGACGGGGGGGACGTGAAGGAGGGGGAGCGAGCGGGGGGCTCCTCCGACACTCCAGGGTCACCGAGAGGTTTGACGGCCCGGCGAGGAAGAGGGAGCGAAAGGGAGGAGAGCGTGGCGAGCGGCAGGGAAGCAGGAAGCCCGGCGGTTCTGCTCCCGTCTTCTCTGGATGACGCCGAGGAGCCGAACGCTCAGAACGCCAGGACGCGTTTATCTGGGCCGCCCGTGTGACGGGGGAAGGAAGCTGGCGGGGGGGCGATAGCGAGGGTGACAGCCAGAGAGGACACGACCAGCCTGGGCCCGGGCGGGCGGAGGGGGAGGACCCGACGAGGACCGAGGTCCAGACGAGGACCGGGGGCCTCCAGCAGCGCCTCGTAGACCCCCCCCCCGACCGCCGGTCCTCAAAGATGTCACAGACGTCAGAGGAGCGAGCCCGGGCGCGAGGAGGCGGGACGGCGTCGCCTGAGACAGGACGGGCCCTCCGGACAGACGACCACCTCCAGACTGACGGCTGAGGCCCACGGGGCCTTCAGGGACACGCTGCTGTCTGGAGATACGGCCGCCGCCCGGCCAATCACGGCCCGCGGCTCGCCTCAGCCCCGCCCCCTCCTGTGTGACGTCACGTAAGGTCACCTGGACCCGAGCGTCACTCAGGTGGATTAATCACCTGAGTGACTAAGTAGAGAGATCACCGGGGACCCCCCCCCACACACACACACACACACACACACTCACACACACACACACACACACACACTCTCACACACACACACACACACACTCTCTCACACACACACACTCTCTCTCACACACACACACGTCTCATTGATCCCTCACCCTTCCTTAGTCACCTCTCAACTCGGTGCTCTTCCTCTTTATTCCTCAACACTTCAGGAATGTTTTATTCCTCCCCCCCCTCCCCCCGCCTCCTCTTCCCCCTTTCCTCTCCTCCGTTAACATCGACCAGCCTGGTGATGACATCTCATCTGGTGTTGGGAGTTAACCGTCTTGGCTCCTGCTTCTGAAGATAACAGATAAGGCGCTCCGTAACGTAACGCTGCCACATATTTAGCTGTCGGGAGACCTTTATTCCTGCTTTTTTTCCACCTCTCTCACGTGTGTCTGGCCTCCGGGCCCGCCGAGCACAGGTTCGTCGTTTAAAAAGGAGCGGCGTTCATTAGAGCTCCGCCCACAGACGAGCTGGAATTACTGGAGCCGTTCCACCAACACCTCACTGCTGCCCGTGACACGAGGATCAAAGCCAGGCAGAGAAGCTTTGATCAGGGCTGGACTGAGTGATGAGGACACAGCTCTCTCTCTCACACACACACAAATACATGCACACACAAATACATGCATGCACACACACACACACACACACACAGACACACACACACACACACACACACACACAGGTGAATAACAGGCACCAACACTGTGGCCTTGTTGCTCCACATCCACCAGGGAGGATAAGGAACAAAGCATTTTGGGTAATCTTGATATTTTTTAGCAGAATGGGAATACTCGATATATATGGACATTTTCCCATGACACAATTGGGGCTTCCCCCAAAGGTCCCGTTCATTTTTGTCCTGAGAAAACCCAAAAGAGAAACAGTTCTCAGTCACACAGCACCTCCGTCATTCATCCGCACGATCTCAACGTGTAGTAGAGAATTAAACCAAAATACAACGCCTGCACATGTACAATACATGTAGAATACATGTAGAATACATGTAGGATACATGCACAGTACATGCACAGTACATGTAGGATACATGTACTGTGCATGCACAGAGCGAGAGAGGCGGGGCTCAGTAAACTGGCGTAAGACAGAGACATAGCTGCACACCGGTAGCTCAGCAGAATAAATATATGAGAACTTTAACGCTAAATAAATGATATCAATATAAACGATATTGTCTCACGCTATATCCTGTTTGTCCTGATATATATTAGAGTGTCCACACGTGGCCCAGCCCCAGTGTGTTTCTGAAGGTACCCACCATCCCCCGTGAAGAGCGCTGACCATCGCCACCGTCGCACCGGTCAAGCGCCGTAGCCCTCGCCATCAGCCACCAACCACACACCTTATTTCTAATAACCACGAGCTCATTACTTAATAAACGCTGATAACTCCTCGTGAGGAATGCACAGGTTCAGACGGCGGAAGCTCGGGGAGAAGGAGAAACCAGCCGCCCTCTCACGGTGGCCACCGACGCCTGGTCCCCACCAGCAGGGGAAATGTGTGAAGATGGCCAAGCAGCCAGCCAGCAAATGACATGGGATTACTGTGACACCCATTTGCATATCAAGAATTTTAAGCAGCAAGGGAGAAAATATCGAAGCCTCCAGCCTGCAAGGTCATTCAAGAGATATTTTTTCTTCTCCTCGTAATTTATTTTGCATATCATGCAATATGGACACACTGTAGATTAAAAAAAGCCGCTTTTGCATATCACACCATCCCTGATAGGGACAAGCTCCCCCACCTAGACACCCCCACACACACACACACACACACACACACACATCAGCACAGAGCAACAGACGTTTGCTGAAGCCTCTAATTCTGTTTTAATTAGGATATTTCTGAGTCCACAAAGGTGATGTTTTGGTAACTAATGGTGACGCGCGCTCTCATCTGATACGTCAACAGTGATGGCCCTCCTAATCTTCCAGGGGAAAAAGATGTGAATTAAAATGCTCTGGCATGGACGTATAGTCTTTGTGGGCAGTAATTAAGCAGACAAACAATTAGCCAAATACATTTGATGAGGATCATAATGAAGCTGCACCAGGACACGAGCAGGGGGCCTTTGAGAGAACCTACAGTCCAGATTGCCTCATGAGAAATGCTGAAAATTGGGAAGAGCAGGAAGCTGAGTGAAGAATAAAAGTTTAGATCCTGCGCTAGATTTGTGGACCACATATGGAAACCCAGTACAGAGGAGGAACTTCTACACCCCCACCTATAGAAAGATCAGTGGATCAGGCTTCCACAGATGTGGAGGCTGAGTTAACCTGATGGTGGTGGTGGTGGGGGTCCAGCACCAGCGTGCATCCACAGAAAAGAGAATAAAAGCGCGCTCAGGTCAGCAGCAGGTAGGAAGTAAACCAAACTGGAGCCTCTGGGCCCAGAGCAGAAGGCTCCAGGCAACGGCGGGAGGGACGAGTGGAATGCCAACGGAGGAGATAAAGGCCTGTTTATTTCACACGGCCGCTCGTCCCGTCGGCGGAGGACGGACTCCTTCGCTCAGGTGGGGGGGGGGGAGCGGAGAAGGGTGTGTGTGTGTGTGTGTGTGTGTGTGTGTGTGTGTGAGAGAGGCTGGAGGACAGGCAGCAGAGAGCCGCTGGAGTTGTTAGTGGTGATGGAGAGACCAGGGGAGGACAAGGTGGATGGATGAAGGGAAGAGCGAAGCGAGGGGAGGAGGGGGGAGGAGGGGGGAGGAGGGGGAGGAGGGGGGGGGAGGGGAGGGGAGGGGGGCTTGACGATAAGAGAAAAATTCAGACCGGTCAAAGTTTCCTTTTTGCCAATCGTGCTTCTGATAAAGACAGCCTGCTCCGGCGCTGATAGAAGGGCTATCTCTCTGCTATACCCCCCCATCTCCCCCCTCCTCCATCCGCACGCCTCGCTCCAGTTTGTGAGGAGGAGGGGGGAGGAGGGGGGGGAGAGGGGGAGAGGGGGGGGGGGTGTCGGGCCCTATCAGCGCGGCATCGTGGTGCTACCATCAACCAGCCACGGCGCAGCAATTAATATGGCTCCAATTACAGTTAAGGGGGGGGGGCGGTAATGAACCCGTCCTGCCCCCCCCGAGGACGCACGCACGGCCACGCCGCCGCCCGTAAACACGCGCGTGCGCCCACGTGCACCCGCGCACGCCGCTCCGCGAGGAAGAGGCGCCAGATAGCGGCAATCTGGCCGCGTTGTTTAACCGTTGAAGGGAAGTAAACACAAACACGTCGCCGCGGCGACGGAGGCAAATAAGGGGGCGGCGCTCGTTATCTCCGCCCCGGCGTCTCCCGACGGCGCCGCGTTCAGGAGGACGTCTCCCAGGAGGAGAGCCAGCACCCACCTGGGAGTTTCCACGGTAACGTCTCCTCCTCCGCCGCCGACGCCGCTGCCTCCTCGTGATCTTCGTGCTCCGAGCCCCGCTCGCCGCCATCGTCCTCGTCCCCGTCAGGGCCTCTCTGGGGGTCCTGCGTCCTGGGCTCTACACACACACACACACACACACACACACACACACACACACACACACACACACACACACACACACACACAGTTAGGCCCACTCAAACCCAGCGGCGAAGGGCACCGTCCTGCCCCGACGGCCGAGGTCGGTCTCCACCTTTGATGCTTTGATGGTGGGAAGGTTCACGCTGCTGCCTCGTTCCTCTAATCAGCACTGATACCCCCTATTGATCCAGCTGATGAGACGCTGCTGCTGATCAAAGAGGCGTGTGTGTCTGTGTGCGCGCATGTGTGTTTGTGTGTGCACGTGTGTGTGTGTTTGTGTGTGCACGTGTGTGTGTGTTTGTGTGTGCACGTGTGTGTGTGTTTGTGTGTGCACGCGTGTGTGTTCGTTCATTCATGTTTGTGGGTATACGTGTGTGTATGTTAACTGTGTGTGCATGCGTGCATATGTGTGTGTGTTAACTGTGTGTGTATGTATAAGTGTGTGTGTGTTAACTGTGTGTGTATATATGTATGTGTGTTAACTCTGTGTGTGTGTACATGTGTGTTAACTGTGTGTGTATATATGTATGTGTGTTAACTGTGTGTGTGTATAAGTGTGTGTGCTGAACTCTGTCCAGCAGGTATCAGCTCCATCACTCCATCATGCAGCTCCTTATTAGCGGCCCCGTGATGAGCCAGATTAGATTAATAGTTACGTCAGAGGAACCGGGCCTATCGGGCCGAGATCTCTGCTGTTGCGACACCGCCGGGCCAAAGGTTAGGGCGGCGCTGGGGCCGAGTGTCGGAAACACATCGCAAACCTGTCACCTTAATCTCCCCGGAGCTGCGCTCTGATTGGCTGTCAGAGCGGAGCGAGGTTCTGAGCAGGTCGGGAGATTCTGACGCCCTGGAGCGGGTTCACCGGCTGGACCATCACTGAGGGCTATCTGGACCACTTCTGGACCCCTTCTGGACCCCTTCTGGACCATCTGGACCCTTTCTGGACTCCTTCTGGACCCCCTCCTGACCCACTCTGGATCCTTTCTGGACCCCTTCCTGACCCATTCTGGACCCCTTTGGACCTTCCGGTCCCCTTGGGGGCCCCTTCTGGACCCCAGGAGTGGACCCGTCCCTCCTGGACCCTCTGCAGCCCCCCTGGTCTCCGTCCTCTCTCTTAAAAAGCGTCCAGACCAAGCGGGACCTCTCCAGGAAGACGGCGTCCTCCTCCTGGTCACTTCTCCCAACTCTGCTCTCCACTTCCTGCCTTTGTGCCTCCCTCCCCCTTCATCCCACCTCATCTTCAGCCCCCACCCCGATAACACCTGAACAGCCTGCACAAAGCCCGTGTTTACCCTTGCATTCCTGCTCCGATAAACAGCGATAGCGCCCGATCGATAGCAGCCATAAACAGCTCACGTCCACGTGACGCCTTTACATTTCACCGTTATTACGCCAACATTTGGGATCTGCATCAGCGAGTCAACACACACACACACACACACACACACACGCAGCTCTGCACACAGAAACAGCATGTCCACCAATGTGACTCCCCAGCAGAGCGCGCACACACACACGCAGGCACACACCTCCCCCATTATTTTCAGCTATAAATCACATTGAATGGCACATTGATTTTATCCTGCAGGGGCTGAGCGGAGGGAGGGGTGCTGGAGACACAGTTATTGCGTTTAATATTATCAATATTATCTCCCATATCATCTCAGACAGGGAGGCAGGTATCAGGAGGAGTCGACAGACACTTTTCTGCCAAACCCCCCCCCTCCCGCGCCTCTCCCTCCCCCCATACCAGACAGTCTCCATCAATCTGATAAGCTGAACTTCCCCTGTCACACCTGCAGGGCAAAGTCACCCAACAATCTTGCCTGTTAAGTTCTCCAAGCCTCCGCTGGCCCCTCCCTCTCTTCCTGAGATCATAATGCTCCTTTGTCTCAGCGCCTGCTGGGTCCTACCTGCTGTTAACACGCTGACCCCCCAGCTGAGGGCCCCTCCACTCCCTGATCTTTGAGGCTGCAGGACCCGGGGACCCCCCCCCCCCGGCCCATCAGAAACACCACCGACACGTCGATGCGTCCCCTCATCCTGCCGACGAGGGGACGTATCGACGTGTCGGGACGCGATCGGACTTTGTGGGGCTTCCGTTTGGGAGCTCCTGGGTGGAGGAGCTCCGCCTCCAGATGGAGCTTTAACGTTCTCCGTCAGCGGCGGGCCGACGGCGCGGGCCGCTTATAGGTAAAACGGGCTGTTTCGTGTTAACTTATCAACGCGGTTATCACGTGTGTGTGTGTGTGTGTGTGTGTGTGTGTGTGTGTGTGCGTGTGTCTGACTCTTCCAGATGGTGGATAAGAGGCCCTGCCTTTATTAGGCAGAGCTGGCCAGATAAAGACCTGGTATTGATCCCAGGTTGAAAGAGCAGGTTCTTCAAACATGGCTGATTTACAGAGGACTGATAATGACATCGCCGGGCAACCGAGGAACCCCGGGCTGGGGGGGCAGGCAAATCAACAGCGCGATGGAGGAGGGGGGGGGCGCAGAGCGAAGGTGGGGATTTGTCAGCCCGCCTGAGTTTTCTCATCTTTTTTTTTTACACAACCTAATACACACGTAACCCGCTCCTCACCTCAAACACACGCGCGGGCCTAATCTCTAATCTGGTCTCGATTAGCACCTGACAGAATTTCCATGGGTTTATCAAACTGAACCAACCAACAGACGCTTATCACTCCCGGCCCCAAAAATTTCACAAGAGCAGGAATTTTTTTTTTTTTTGAGATTAAAAAAAAAAAAAACAGACGCGCAGCTGGTGAAATCTCGAATAAGTCAAAAGAATATGACTTGAGACTGCGCTATCACACGGGTACGAGGGGGGGGTCGGGATAAGACGTGCATGAGGAAGCAGATTCTCAGGAGCCGGGGCTGAACCCGGCCCTTTCTCCGCCGCACAATGGAGATAAAGCGGGGGCAGAGCGCACGGGGGCGGCGCCCACCTCGCGGAGGTTCTCCAGGCTGGGATCTGGAAGCCTCTCCGATAACGGGCGGCGGCGATGGCGCCGATTTTCCACAAAGACCTCTCACCGATGACCCCGCTGAGGCTGGGCCCAAACACGCCGAGGGAGGGGGGCGTTAGAGCGCGACGGCGTCCTCTCTCACCTTCGTGCGGCGCCGTTGACGAGGGAGGGCTGGGCGCGTCTCCCTCGGCCGAGTCGTCTGGGTCCGAGGCCCCGCCCTCCTCTCCCGACAGGCTCAGGTTGTCAAAGCGTTCTTCCTCGCCGCCGTCCGGGTCGCCCGGGGAACCTGCGGAAGGCACAGGGGGGGGAGGCGTCACACAGGGGAGAAGCCCGCTTGGGCCGACCCCCCCCACAGAAATGTTCTTCTGGGAGAAGCGGATGGAGGGGGAGGGGCCAGACGGGCTTGGACCGGAACCAACGGGCTGGAGGGCTCCGTCAGAGAGGAGCTCAGGTCGGCGAAGACGCTCCCCGCGCCCGCCCCTCTCTCCAGTGGAAATCCTTTAAAGGGAAAACCGGTTTCAAGCGTTGGACACGCTGAGCAGTCTAATCCAGAAGATTAATGGCAAGTAGCCAAGAGGGACCTCAAAGCCAAATTACAGTATACCTAAAATTGTAGCTAAAAGAGTGATTAGTGTCGGGCTGATCAGTATCAATTACACTTCCATAATCCCCACTGACCACAGTAATTATATAGTACTTTTGATCTATTTTAGCCTGTTTGAAGATTACCCACCCCTGAAAAATGGAACCAGTTAATGTGGCTTTTTTAATGGCTTCATTATAAACGCTCCCTCTTTAAGATGAATGTGCCGTATCGCCTCGTCGCCGGCCCTCCGCCGCCCGCCTCCCCTCCTCCGAGGCTGAGGTGAGCGGCGAGCGTTCCGGGGGGACGCCTTCTGCGTCCCGTCGGGCTCGGGACGGAGGGTCGGCCCGGGTGGGCCCGCGTCGAGCGGGTAAACCGAGGCGGCAACAGGCGGGAAAAACGTTTTTTTTTCCTCTCCCCGTTCCACCTTTCCACACAGGTAGTAAATTAATTTCCACGAGGTTGCGGCGTGTGAAGCGGGGATTGTTCCGGAGCTAAAGCCATGACTGGGGGCGTGTATATTTACAATGCTGGAACAAAAGGAGCCCATAATCTATACAAAGCACACAACAATACCCGTGAATAAAGACGCTTGTAGAAGAAGGGAGAGGCAATTTTTCTAATTCTGTTAATTTCACTTCCAAAGCAATTAAAAGCAGGCAGAGATAATGCCGGGAAACAATCGCTGGCTGACAAAGTGTTTCTGTCTTTGTAAAAGAAACATCTTTAGGCTAATTTCAACTTCCACGCCTGCACGGTTCACTCTAATTTCAGATAAAATTAACACGAGTCGATTTGGACCTTACCGAAACAGGAGAGGAATCGCGATCGATCCGCTGCTCCGTATTTTTAGAACGAGGCCCGTGTTGCCCGAGCTCCGCCTGATCTAATTTTCAGTATCTGTGAGGACATTTTCATACAATTAATTTTCCTTTAATCATAATTGTACAAAAGGACTTCTGGATATAAAATTCCAATTATAGTTCCTGTTTAAATTGTACGTTTGGACGGCGCCGTCTTTGCCCATTAGGGCCGGGCTTTAATGAATCATTTACTGCATCGCTGCGTTCACACATCAAAAGATGCAGAAAAGTTTCCGCCGCCCTCCGCCGGCCCGTTTATCCGCGGAGACGCGCTCTGCCTTTCCTGCTGCAGATAGTTGGCAGGAAGGACCCCGGCCTGCACGATAAGTGCGCCTCGCTCTGCCTGCCCCCCTCCCCGGTTTAGAAGCCTTGTTAATTGTTTAAGTCCGATATCTGCGGCGAGGAAGCGGGTCGGACTCGCCGAAAAGATGGCCGACGTGTATCTGCGAAGGGAGGATCTCAATTAAAAAGCCACATATCCGACAGCAGCACTCAACTCTGTGGCGGGGGGGGGCCACGAAGGAGGCCCCGAGCTCCCACTTTCCTATCTGGACCCCCGTTTCTCAGGCCAACACGTGCTGGAATGAGGACACGAGGAAGCCGACTGCAGGGCTGAAAGTCTTGGAAGAACAAACGGGGAGTTGAAACAATCCTTTTGTTTCAGCGCTACACTTTGAAATTAAACAACCGCAACTACCAACAACCTGAAGCACCTGGGGTTCCACAGAGAGTCTCCTAAAACGCCTCCTTCAACCTCTCCTAAGATGCTTCCTCAAACCCCTCCTTAAACCTCTTTTCAACCTCTCCTCAGATGTTTCCTTCAACCTCTCCTCAGATGCTTCCTTCAACCTCTCCTCAGATGCTTCCTTCAACCTCTCCTTAGATGTTTCCTTCAACCTCTCCTCAGATGCTTCCTCAAACGTCTCCTTAAACTTCTCTTAAACGTCTCCTTAGATGTTTCCTTCAACCTCTCCTCAGACGCTTCCTCAAACGTCTCCTTAAACTTCTCTTAAACGTCTCCTTAGATGTTTCCTTCAACCTCTCCTCAGATGCTTCCTCAAACGTCTCCTTAAACCCCTCTTAAACCTGAACCCCCCCTTAAACCCGCCCGTCTAGTCTTCAGGTTTTAGGCCCTCAGTCTTCTCTCTGAGCGGCGGTGACGCGTGGGGGCCGGGCCCCCGCCTGGCCGTGGCGCAGACGTCTGAGCTGCAGCAGGAGCATGCAGGCGTGTGTGTGTGTGTGTGTGTGTGTGAGAGAGAGAGCCAGAACAAAGTGGTGTGTGATGAAGGCGGCAGAGATACTGCTTTATTAAGTGCGCGTCCACATCAGACCTGCAGCGAGCGGCTCCCTGATTAAACACGGAGACAACACACATCAAACCTGCGCTCAACACGCCTCATTAAACACACACACGCACACACGCACACACACGCCTCAGAACCAGCAGACCTGGGAGACGCCTGGATCACACAATCACACACTTGTGAGGACTGAGACATTAAAAGAGCGCTTTAGGAAGAGGAGAGGAGAGGAGGAGCCCACTCCAGAGGCACACGGGCTCCTGACACGGGCCCCACTGGAGAGGCCCTCCCCATCACAGACACCTCCAGCAGGCGCTGGGAGCAGCACGGCAACTGTTCATCCGCTCATACATCTGTTCATCCGCTCATACATCTGTTCATCCATTCATCCATCTACACATCTGTTCATCCGCTCATACATCTGTTCATCCATTCATCCATCTACACATCTGTTCATCCGCTCATACATCTGTTCATCCATTCATCCATCTATACATCTGTTCATCCGCTCATACATCTGTTCATCCGCTCATACATCTGTTCATCCACCTACACATCTGTTCATCCATTCATCCATCTACACATCTGTTCATCCACTCATACATCTGTTCATCCGCTCATACATCTACACATCTGTTCATCCACTCATACATCTGTTCATCCACTCATACATCTGTTCATCCGCTCATACATCTACACATCTGTTCATCCACCTACACATCTGTTCATCCGCTCATACATCTGTTCATCCGCTCATACATCTACACATCTGTTCATCCGCTCATACATCTGTTCATCCACCTACACATCTGTTCATCCGCTCATACATCTGTTCATCTGCTCATACATCTGTTCATCCGCTCATACATCTGTTCATCCGCTCATACATCTGTTCATTCATTCATTCACACAGCTGTTCATCCATCTACACATCTGTTCATTCATCCATCTACACATCTGTTCATTCATTCATCTACACATCTGTTCATCAATCTATAAAGCCATCATCTGTTTATCCATTCATTCATCTATACATCCCTCCATTTGTTCATCCATCCATTTATCATCCATTCATCTATCACCCATTCATCCATCCATCTATCATCCCCACACACACACACACTCACACACACATCACCTAAATGAAGAGCGGTATTGATCATTGATCACCTATTGATTCCCAGGACTGCAGTGTTCCAGGGACGACCGTGCTCTGCTCCGACAGCTGAGGCACGCCGGTCGTGCATCTACGGACGAACATCGGCGGGAAAACGCCGCGATTCAGGAAGAACCTGGGGGTGTGGGCGGAGCCTCTGCAGGTGAAGGCCAGGGCGGGCCATGCCCTCGCAGCGTCCAACCAGCAACCCTCCAACTTTGGAGGCCTCTGATACTTTTTAGGGAAAACATCTTTCCAGGAAAGACGAGATTCCATTTTTCTCGATATTGTTTTTCCCCGTCTCTTCCCGCTTTATCTCGCCCTCCCTCATCCCCTCTTACCTTTTGTCTCCATCCCTCCCCTATCTCTCCCCCTCTCCCTCACCTTCCCTCTCTCCTTCTCCCTTTTGAAAGTGGGAGCGTGGTGACTGGGAGCGTCACTGTGCGGATAGCTGGGAGCCGTTGGCGGTTATCGGCTCCTGCAGACTCTCTCTGCCGGTCTGATCTGTCTCCTCTTCATTAAGCAAATACGCCGACGTGGAAATGAAAACATAATAGCTATTTGATTTCCAGCAAGATATTTTGCATATTGGTTCGGAGCTGATAGCGGAATTTCATCAAGTCTTTTTTTCTCCGTCTCTCTTCCCCTCCCTCTCCCGCCGCCCCCCCTCCACCACCACACCCCCCCCCATCCCCACGCTTTAAAAACGGAATTACTGAGCTGGGCCAGCTCTCAGCCAGATTTCTTTACATTGCTGGGAAGAGAAAAAAGAGACGGAGAGAAATCTAGTTCCCCAGGAAGAGTACTTAACCGATTAAATATCCCCTCATTCCAATCTTTTTCCTCCCTTTTTGATAACAAGGGAGGAAATTTAAAGAATTCACAGTGCTTTAGGTTGACTATAGAAACGGGAGATAGCAGGAAGAAAATTAACTCCTTAATGGGCACGGCGGTGTCCACGATAAAGGCCAGCGGCGGGAGGAGGCCGCGGCTCGGCGCGGAGCGCTGGGAATAATTATCCCAGGCGGGATTTGGTTCTTGGTCGGAGCCTGGCCGCCGATAGCAGCAGCACCGGGCCTGCAGCGCCACAGATACCCCGGGTGCCTCGCCGCAGCCGCCGTGATTGATGGTCGGGGCATCCGGGCCCCCCCCCCGGGGGGGAGAGAGCGGCCCCGGAGGAGAGGATCGAGAGGATCGGGCTCGGCGCGGCGGGCCGATCTGATAGGCCGGCACCTTTCAAGAGGACGACTCAGCAGAAATAAATGTCCGGGCCGCCGCTCTCGGTGTTGGAACACCGTGTTGCTCCAGAGGCGATAGGGATCTGCAGCCCCACGTGTGCCGTACAGTCAGAGGGGCGGGGCATTTATCAGCGGGAAAAGGCGAGAACGGCCCCGTTAACCCCCCCAGTCAGACCCGAGACAGACACACACTCCCTCATCCCAGAATAAACTCTTCAAACTGAAGCTGCGTCCCATTGGTGGAGAGCAGCCGCGAGCTGTCATCAAAGACATCAAAGCCTCAGCAAACACGCCCCAACCCTCAGCCTGAGAGCCTCAGGAGAGGAAGT
The DNA here is from genome assembly GCA_911728415.1 of Lagocephalus sceleratus. Taxonomy (NCBI): domain Eukaryota; kingdom Metazoa; phylum Chordata; class Actinopteri; order Tetraodontiformes; family Tetraodontidae; genus Lagocephalus; species Lagocephalus sceleratus. The sequence goes on from CAJVRN010000116.1 coordinate 906,084, forward strand.
CGAGTGTATAAAAGCAAATAAAAGCATTCGGGTACCTTTCAAAATAAAATAAACTCCATTCAAAAGGCGATTGTTTCCAAATGGGGTCATAATGGGCGGGACCAAACCAAAGGTCAACGGTCTTTCAACGGTCGCTAACATTGGTCATGAGGATCACGGATGAAGAGAGCCTCGACCACAGCGTCATCCAGGACACCTCCCACCCTGTGAAGACAACGCCCGAGAGAGCGTGTGGAATCTGGATTGAATCCCAGGGTGAGCCCAGCGGTGCTACGCCCACATCTGGGGCCCGAACGCCAGCGGGACGCCCGGTGAGACGCCGTCCTCGTGGAACACCGCCACCCGGCGTCCGCCACGACGGAGGGAAACGATCGTGTGACGAGCGCGCGGCGGCGAAGACAGAAGTGGGATAAATGAGAAAACCAGCGCGGGTCACAAGTACCGACAACCCGCTCAAGTTCATAATCCTCGCGCGTCGTCCTGCTCGTGTTTGTTTCATTCAAAATGAAAATCAGACAACAGCGCGCGGCCTCTCCTCATAAGATCCGTATCCCTCTGTTGATAGCAGCTGATTTATCAGCACCTCTGCTGTTTTATATATTGAAATGGTGGAGGCTTTAGGGTGGGGGCCCAGCAATATTACTCCAGCGGGAATCCCAAAACCAGGAAGAGCGCCTGCCTGGTCTCAGGGAGCGGTCCGAGCCTCGCCCGGATCCGTCCCTCTCGGGAGGCGCGGCCTTCAGCGGATGGACGCACCCGTTTGACTGGGAAAGCGCCCGGAACAGCGAGCCGTGGGAGGACGGGGGCTTTCCTCCGTTCCCCTGGCAGCACTTCAGACGTGCTCGCCCTTTCATCTGCCCGGAGGACGCTCCGCTCCCCCTGACAGCCCTCACGGACGCGCCACGCTCCCTCGGAAAACAGCGCAGGGGCGCGTCTCGCCGGGAGCTGGGGGCGACGGCGGCGTGCAGAATTCCACCTCCACCCTCCTGCTGTGGGTCCCTCAGACCCCGGGACAGATGGGGGCTCTCAACGTCTACCAGACGGACACACGGCACCAGAGCCTCCATCACCAACACATCCCTCAGCAGCAGCTCGCTCACCACATCTGGATGGGACCCAGATGTGGTGAGCGAGCCCCCCTTTAACACAGCAGAGTCCTCCTTCCCTCACCTCTTTTCTTCTGTATTAACCAACATCAACTATTCAAAAGAGAAAACAGGCAGATGTGTGATTGATCTTCTGTGTTTCATTTAACAAAACATTGTTAAATGAACATTAAATGAACATTAGATGAACATTAAATGAACATTAAATGAACATTAAAAATGCTTCCATGAGGAAAACGCTGGTTTTTAAAGGGTCCTCTGCAGCCAGATCGAGACAGACGGGCTTTTTTTTGAGGTCATCTCCAGCGTGGATCTGCGTCCAGGGATCTGAGCAAACCCGATATCGGCACGGTGGAACAGACGCGAGCAGGTGCTTCGGGGGGGGACTGATGAGGAGGAGCGTGCAGCCGCGGCTAAGACCCTGGACTATTGAAGCCAGGCATGCAGACGAGAGAGCCAAGCGATAAGCCCGGCTGATAAAAGATAGAAAATAGCAGCAGATTTGAACTTTCCCACCGTCCTAAGATCCACGGGGGGGGGTGAGAGGGTGAGGGGGGGTTCAAATACTTAGTGAATCTCCTCATACTGACACTCCAACAGTACCAAAAAAAAAAAAAAAAAAGAGAAGAAAACCGCCAGCCTGGGCAGGATTACAAACACTCTTCATCGTTAAGAGCCCATCCAGAACCTGAACACACACACACACACACACACACACACAAGGTCAGAGAGTATGTGAAGTCTAATCATCTTCCTGAAATCATATCATCCACAGTGTTGCTGCTCATATCTGCGCTCCTCTCAGTCGACGCGAGGCCTCGGCCTTGAGGACGACGGTGAGAACTTTCACTTTCACACACTTGACTCCAAACACACAAAGAGCGTTTGTCTAATAAGGTCGTTCAGGGTTTGACGTGCCTTCAGCTGGGAAATTTACTGATGGGATTCTTTCACCAGTGTGACTCACTCTGACCAACGATGACCCACACCCACACGCACACACCCACGTGCGCGCACACACACACACACACACACACACACACACAGGTCATATCAGCTCACTGATCCTTCCTGTGGTCATACACAGATACGTCTGTGGCCCTTCCACCCTTCTAGAAGGAATGTTGGGTTGTTGTGGGCCAAAGCTGTAAAGCGCTGTCCCCTAGGTTGACCCCAATGACCCCCCCCATGACCTCAAGGACCACCCGATGACCCCGTCCTCAACTGGACAAACGTCAGTTTTATCTGCTGCGTGCTGGGATCAGCTGATCAGGACCTGCTTCCCCGTGACTCTGGAGGAGTCAAATCTCCCGGGGGGGGGCTGCATGGGTCCTGTCTGGACCCCCCCCCCAGCCCCGTTAAGGGATAAAGAAGTAGAGAATGGATGGATGAAGGGGCGGTGCATGTCTGGCTGTGTTCCTGTTGGTAATCTCTTCACCTTCATCTCCAGATGGGGGGAGTTTCAGATTGTTGTGGAATGCAGGCAGATGTGGAGACACTCCCCCCGCTGACCGACCCTGGACCGACCCACCGACCGTCCCTCCGTCCGTCCGTCCGTCCTTGACACCAGCCAGCTCGCCACAGCCTTCCCCAGCTGCCTCGCCCTCACCTTCTGCCCGTCTTCAGGGTTGACCTTCGGTGCCTTCGGAGTGAGGGTGGCAGCTTCTGCTGGGTCTGCAGACTAAACACGCAGGGCCAACACAAACAGAGACGTGTGTCGTCTACTCCAGGGGTCCCGAACTTCTCCATGTCAAGGTCGCCCAAACAGGCACACTCAGGCGTGGAGCCCTGTGGCCCCCCCACCGAACCCCCCACCCCTACGAAGGCCCTAATGAGACACTCTTACAGATTGTACAGAAAAACTGGATTCTATTCTGGATGTTCTCCGGCTGCAACGTGAGCAGGTCCAGCCTCTGGAAGACCTCCTCCTCTTCTGAAAACCACGTCCAGACCCCCCCCACACACACACACACACACACACAAACCAACGCCTGAGACCAACGTTTTCGTGGCAAACAGGCAAAAAAAAAGAACACAAAGTTTGTCTTGAATTTCAGGGACTGTGAACATCAGCCAGGAAGATGAGGCCTTTACCCAGAGACGACCCCCCCCACCCCACCAAGAGAGGGGGGGCGGGGCACGATAAAAGGCCAGAGGAGTGATAAAGATTAAGAGGCAGGCGAGCAAAGCAAACGGAAAAAAAACAAGAATAAAGAGATGGAAAAAGAGTGGAGAGGGGTTAAATTCTTTTGATAGAAAGAGCGCGGAAATAGAGCAACAGGGAGTACGCCACTCACCAGTTGGCTTTGCATCCGTTATCTCCGCCTCCTGTCACAAGGCTTAAAATAAAAATAAAAATAAAGTGTGATGGTGGCAGCCGTGCTGGCGCGATAGCTCCGTGGAGCATGAAGAGGGGATGTAAAGGAGATAACTGGTTAAATATAACCCGCTGCACGGCTGGCAGCAGCAAAGAAAGGGGGTATTTTCAAGAGGCCGGGCATCACTGGAGCCCTCAGTGCCCCGATAACATCCACCCGAGGAGCGCACGCGTGTGCGCGCGCACGTCAACCAAGACATACACAATTATCTTCTACGGGAGACGCACACGCATAATCCCAGATCCAAGAAAAGATGCACTCGCATCTATGTATCTCTCTGCCTCGCCAAAGGAAGTATCAGCAGCGCCCCCACCCCAACGCAAAAAGTCACGGCGGGATTTCTGATGGGAAAAATGTGCTTTCCTCAGATGACGGTCAGATAGAGGGGAGTACAGCCAAATGTCAAAGATGATAAATGGAAGGGTGGAGAGACAAGATCACACACACAAACACGCAGCAGAGAGCCGGCAGGGCGCACCAAACCCCCCTCACCCCCACCGCAACGTTCCTGAGGAATCTATCAGAAACCCCGGATCCCTCAGAGCAGGGTCAGGGCGCCGCTCCCACAGAAACCCCGCTCAGACAGGCCACAGCGCAGACGCAGCAACACTCGGGCCTTCAGAGGGCTCACAAGGTCCAGAAATCCTAAGATACAGGCCTCAGAAGGTCCTGGGCTCAGAAGGTCCTGGGCTCAGAAGGTCCTGGGCTCACGAGGTCCAGAAATCCTAAGGTACAGGCCTCAGAAGCTCCTGGGCTCAGAAGGTCCAGAAATCCTAAGGTACAGGCCTCAGGAGGTTTCATGGTGGTCCCATGGTCCTGGGTTTAGAAGGTCCCATGGTGGTCCTATTGTGGTCCCATGGTCCTGGGTTTAGAAGGTCCCATGGTGGTCCTATTGTGGTCCCATGGTCCTGGGTTTAGAAGGTCCCATTGTGGTCCTATTTTGGTCCCATGGTCCTGGGTTTAGAAGGTCCCATGGTGGCCCTATTGTGGCCCCATGTTCCTGGGTTTAGAAGGTCCCGTGATGGTCCCATGGTCCTGAGTTTGGAAGGTCCCATGGTCCTGGGTTTGGAAGGTCCCATGGTCCTGGGTTTAGAAGGTCCTATGGTGGTCCCATGGTCCTGGGTTTGGAAGGTCCCATGGTGGTCCTATGGTGGTCCCATGGTCCTGGGTTTGGAAGGTCCCATGGTGGTCCTATGGTGGTCCCATGGTCCTGGGTTTGGAAGGTCCCATGGTGGTCCTATGGTGGTCCCATGGTCCTGGGTTTAGAAGGTCCTATGGTGGTCCCATGGTCCTGGGTTTGGAAGGTCCCATGGTGGTCCTATGGTGGTCCCATGGTCCTGGGTTTGGAAGGTCCCATGGTGGTCCTATGGTGGTCCCATGGTCCTGGGTTTGGAAGGTCCCATGGTGGTCCTATGGTGGTCCCATGGTCCTGGGTTTGGAAGGTCCCATGGTGGTCCCATGGTCCTTGGTTTGGAAGGTCCCATGGTGGTCCTATGGTGGTCCCATGGTCCTGGGTTTGGAAGGTCCCATGGTGGTCCCATGGTCCTGGGTTTGGAAGGTCCCATGGTGGTCCTATGGTGGTCCCATGGTCCTGGGTTTGGAAGGTCCCATGGTGGTCCTATGGTGGTCCCATGGTCCTGGGTTTGGAAGGTCCCATGGTCCTGGGTTTAGAAGGTCCTATGGTGGTCCCATGGTCCTGGGTTTGGAAGGTCCCATGGTGGTCCTATGGTGGTCCCATGGTCCTGGGTTTGGAAGGTCCCATGGTGGTCCCATGGTCCTGGGTTTGGAAGGTCCCATGGTGGTCCTATGGTGGTCCCATGGTCCTGGGTTTGGAAGGTCCCATGGTGGTCCTATTGTGGTCCCATGGTCCTGGGTTTGGAAGGTCCCATGGTCCTGGGTTTAGAAGGTCCTATGGTGGTCCCATGGTCCTGGGTTTGGAAGGTCCCATGGTGGTCCTATGGTGGTCCCATGGTCCTGGGTTTGGAAGGTCCCATGGTGGTCCTATGGTGGTCCCATGGTCCTGGGTTTGGAAGGTCCCATGGTGGTCCCATGGTCCTGGGTTTGGAAGGTCCCATGGTGGTCCCATGGTGGTCCCAGTGTCGTAGGTTTAGGCGAACACAGCGCTGTCTTTGAAGCGGGGTCAGTCCACTCGGGGGCCCTCGTCCTTCCTGAGGTCATCTGTGGTCAGTATCAGGTCCCGCTGACGCCCGTGACACGGCGCTCTGAGCCGGGTCTGGTCCCGCTGAGCCGCGTGTGCACGTGCACGTGCACGAGGATGACTTAAGAGATTATTTTAATATCGGGCCGGTGTGGATTGCTGATAGTGTTTTAAGGCAGGGCCCGGTGGACCGAGTGCTGGTAGTACCTATCTGTAATTAGTAACCATTCCCTATCGCTGATAAGATAAACTGAGCCTGACCTTTTCTATTTGGTCACCATAGCAACCCTACACCCCCACCCTGGCACCGCCGCCCTCCCCTTCGTATTATTTTAGTGATTAAACAGCAAATAGCGGCAAAGATGTGAGGAGCTGATAGGATCATGATTAATAATAGTCCTCCAAACGCCTCTGAGTGTGTGTGTGAGTGTGTGTGTGTGTGTGTGTGTGTGTGTGTGTGTGTGTGTGTGTGTGAGCGTGTGTGAGCGTGTGTGAGTGTGTGAGTGAGTGTGTGTGTGTGAGTGAGTGTGTGTGTGTGAGTGTGTGTGTGATCGGGAAAAGGCCCGGCCTGGCTTTTGGTGGTGAATAATGGGAATTTCAGATGAATGTGGAATGAAAGCAGCGGGATGTGTGATAGATGTGTGTGTTTCCTGAGAGCTGCTCTCTAACGTTACCGTCACTCTCTCTTACACCCTCTCACCGTTCGCCCGCCGTGGCCCCTCGCTGCGTCAGGGGCCGCGGCGCGCTGAAGTGCTATCGCCTGATGAATAATGAATGCTGGATCCCAGGATTACCTCCTCCTGACTGGAAATCTCCTGGCTGTGGTTTTAGAGTGGCAGACAGAATTCCGTGATAGCACCTAAACTTCCTGAGAGAAAACTCCTGCATCCATGAGCTGCTGGTTCCACGAGGGGGGGGGCAGGTCGCAGGTAGCTATGCAAACTGGGACCAGTAGGGAAGGAGACCTGGGGCACTGAGGAGAAGGGGAGGTCCCTTGAACCCGGATGAACTAAGGACCCGGAACACGACAGTACCAGTCGATAGTGGGTCAAAGCCTGGGGCGGGGGCCAGAGGTAGCGCCCCCTGGTGGCTTCATACAGTTATCTAGGGTTGGGGGTGGGTTAGGTCAAGGTTAGAGTAGGGTTAGGGTTAGGTTAGGATTACAGTAGGGTTGGGGGTGGGTTAGGGTTAGGTTAGGGTTAGAGTAGGGTTGAGGGTGGGTTAGGTTAGGATTAGAGTAGGGTTGGGGGTGGGTTAGGTTAGGATTAGAGTAGGGTTGTGGGTGGGTTAGGTTAGGATTAGAGTAGGGTTAGGGTTGGGTTAGGATTAGAGTAGGGTTGGGGGTGGGTTAGGTTAGGAGTAAGGTTAGGGTAGGGGTAGAGTTGAGGTTAGAGGTGGGTTCAGCTAGGATTAGAGGTCAGGATTGGGATTTGGGTCAGGGTAGGGTTAGGTTGGGATTGGGGCTACACTACTCCTGACTGAAACAGGCCTCGGCTCTCCTGACACCGAGGTCGCTGGGAAGCCTCTGACCAGAGGAATGTGCCCGGAGGATCGGCCAATCAGATGAGCGCTGGCCAATCCGGAGATGTCTCAGAGATAATGAGCATTCTGGGATATCTCTGGAAAATTCCTGCCCCTCGATAATGGGTGCCATAGACTGTTGAGAGGACGGAGGCAGGATCAGATTTACACGCTCACGTGCGCGCTCCGCGGAGACGGGAACCTCGCTCCTCTCAGCCTTTTTTTTTTTTTTTTTTCCGAGGCTGAGCACACACGGGAACACACACACACGCACACGGGAACACACACACACACACACTGCTGGTCTTCGCGACTGCTTGAGTAAGGGAATTAGCCTCGGCAACGGCTGAGGAGGCAATAAGTTGGCAGAAAAGAAGGATAATCTTTTATCTTTCACCCTCCCAAATGATTTCTGAAAGTCTGTATCACTCCCCTGACAGTTGACGCTCCACTTTTTCCTCTTTCATTATTTATTTATCTATTTTTGCTTTGTGTGAATTCAGCTAAAATACTTCTAAAGCACTTAATGGCCCTATCTGCGGCTCAGATCTGCTGCCACATGCTGCCTTCTCCCCGCTTCCCCTTTTTCCCTTTTTTTTTTTTTTTTTTATTTTGGAGATATTCTCCAGCCCGGCCCCCGAAGAGCCGCCGCTTTATCAAGCCGGCTCGTGAGAATGACACGGCCAATTATTGACAAATTATTCCTTCACAGAACGGCGGTAAGACAAGGACGGGAGCGTGCGAGGGGCGCCACTGGAGAGCCGGATGAGAGGAACCCCCCCAAACAGGCCCGAGGAGACGCCGTCTATCTATCAGATTCTATTAAGAGCGCCGCACTTTGTGAACAAAGCTGCCCCCCCCCGCCACGCATTAGCTGCTATTATACGCTCATGAACTTTGTCACCGCCACAATGGCCCCCCCCATCCTGCCTTTTACACACTTCCAGCCCCTTTGTGCCTCTAACAGCTCCGGATCGCGCCGCTTCCCCTCTCGGAGGCGGAGGGAGCGGCGTGGACGTGGAGCGGGGGCCGTAAATAACCCGCAGCCTGGCGGGGGCGTCCCAGATCACACGGCCGGGTAATCGCCGCTCCGCTAATGACCCGATGTTCCATCAGTCGCCAGCGCCGCTGCCTCTTATCGCCCGCATCGCAATCAGGGGACTTTGAGGCCTGATAGCTCGATGGTGGCGAGATTACGGGACGTCGCTGCCTCGTCCCGACGTCCGCCGAAGACGGCCCTGTGCCCTCCCCCGCTCGCCGCCGTCCGGCCTACCTGGGACCGCTCGGACGCCGGACACGCCCCCTCCCTCGGCCCACGCTCAGACCTGGGTCTGGACCGAGGCCCGGGTCCAGGGGCCAGAACCACCACCCACCACCGGGGTCAGGAGGGCCGCGGCTCCTTGCTCCGCCCCCCCCTCCCTGTCTGCCCCCCCCGCCTGCCTCTCCCTCCCCATGGTGGGTAGCAAGGGTGCAGTTTCTTAACATTCATCTTTGCTGAACTCTGAAACTTTATCAGCCGCGGCGAACGGCGCCACGGGCCCGGCCCTGCCTCTCTCAGCTCTCTGATAGGCCGATAAGCCTCTGATAGATTACAGCAGATTGTTTTACTTCAGGGGACACCGCTGCTCCTAATACTAATACACTGACAGGCTGGCCCTGGCTGAGAGAGGAGCCGGGGGGGCGGGGGGGGCGGGGGGGGGCAGGAAACAGCCGCACATAAACGCCGCCTCACCTCGCCACTCAGGTCAGGGATTAAAGCTCCCGCACGTGAAGGGGCGGGGCCACGTGTGGCTGCAACAACGGTCCTCTACAGCCAGGACGGAACCAGCGCCAGGTGACCCAGGACCACCAGTAAGACCAGTAAGACCAGTAACATCAGCTATACACCAGCAACACCCGTAAACACCAGTCACACCAGTAACATCAGTAACATCAGTTACACCAGTAACACCAGTAAACACCAGTAACACCAGTAACATCAGCTATACACCGGCAACACTCGTAAACACCAGTCACACCAGTAACAACAGTAACACCAGTAACATCAGCTACACCAGTAAAACCAGTAACATCAGCTATACACCAGCAACACCCGTAAACACCAGTCACACCAGTAACAACAGTAACACCAGTAACATCAGCTACACCAGTGAGACCAGTAAACACCAGTAATATCAGTTTCACCAGTAAGACCAGTAAAGACCAGTAACATCAGCTATACACCAGCAACACCGTAACAACAGTAACACCAGTAACAACAGTAACATCAGCTACACCAGTAAGACCAGTAAACACCAGTAACATAAGTTTCACCAGTAAGACCAGTAACATCAGCTATACACCAGCAACACCCGTAACAACAGTAACACCAGTAACATCAGTTACACCAGTAAGACCAGTAAAACCAGTAACATCAGCTATACACCAGCAACACCCGTAAACACCAGTCACACCAGTAACATCAGCTACACCAGTCAGACCAGTAAACACCAGGAACACCAGTAACATCAGTTACACCAGTAAGACCAGTAAGACCAGTAACATCAGCTATACACCAGCAACACCCGTAAACACCAATCACACCAGTAACAACAGTAACACCAGTAACATCAGCTACACCAGTGAGACCAGTAAACATCAGTAACATCAGATACACCAGCAAACACCAGTAAAACCAGTAAACACCAGTAACACCAGTTACCACATACTTCAACAGGCGTGTTTCTGATGAACAAAGTTATTGTTCAAACACACACAAGCGGTCCCAGGATCTGAACGCTGCTGCAGCTACACACACTCAACACAGACCTTCCTGCCACACATCAAAGACATCAAAGCTGCTTCCTGTCTGAATGGGATCTGACTCTCACACACACTCTCACACACACTCACACACTCACACTCTCTCACACTCTCACACACACACACTCACACTCTCTCACACAGCTGGTGGGTAAGGTGCCGAACACAGGAGCCATTAGGGGTTCAGATGTAAAGTGGGGTCAAGCTGCTGACCCCCCCCCCATCAGCGTCTTCTGTTGGGACGCCACCGTGGACCAATCAGGGCCCTCCAGTCCCAGCGGAGACGCCTGGGCCCGTCACCGTGGACGAGGGCCTGTCCACCGCTGGTGCACGCCTCTCTATTAGCAACAGATTGAAGACTGAGCTTATCAGAGCCCTGCAGAAAGAGAGAGTGTGTGTGTGTGTGTGTGTGTGTGTGTGTGTGTGTGTGTGTGCGCGTGTGTGTAATAAATTAGTGTCATGCAGGGCAGATGGAGTTAAACAAGGCTGCTAATAGCAACCAACAAGGAGAAATTATCAACCAACACCTTCAGACAACGCAAAATCATTACACACACACACACACACACGGCAGAAACACACGGTGCCTGTATTGGTCTTAATTTCGGCATCAACATTTTATCAGACGAAGCCTGTGCATAATCCAAACGGTAATTTCTCTCTTTCTCCCCTTTTTGTTCCTGGCATTTTGGTGCAGCGAGATAAGAGCAGAAAAAACAACAGAAAAGCTCACAGAGTGGAAAAAAGGCAGATAGATAACATTGATATCAACTCCTACACAGCAGTGGCTCTCTTATCGGGGCTTTTTATCACTCTTTGGTTTTCTTTCTTCTGTTTTCTTTCTTTGCTTCTTTCTTTCTTTGCTCTCCACTTCCTGTTCTTTGTGGACTCTGGACAATAACTGGAGCGCTGCCCTCGCAGGCCGGAGCGGCCCCGCGTCACATCGGGGGCCCCCGCCGCCCGCCGTGGGCCGGGGCAGAGGCGGGCTCGCTCTCTCTCTGCCTCTCACACACACACACACACACTCACACACACACCTGACACAGGTCTCCCCTGAACCACGAGGCATTACCTGCCTCAATAATCTGGACAATGGGGGGGGGTGGAAGGGAAATAAAATCGGGTTCAATGACAGTGTTACGCCGCCTGTATGTTGCCTGTTGCCGTGACGACACAAGCGTTGGAGGGGGTCCGCGCTTGGGAACGGCTCCTGCACGGCCTTAAGTTAGAGGGCAGGGGGAGTTTGGGCCGGACCGCGGGGCCCAACCAGAGACTCCAGCCAACCTGGGAGTCTACAGGTAACTGGGCTGACCAGTGTTCCCAGTCAAGACCACCTCAGCCCAGTGTCAGAGGCCCCGCCCACACACAACCAAACGGTCCAGGAGAGGAGAGACCAGTGATGAAGAGCTCCATCAGTTAACCCATGAACATCCTCACATGTGTGAGCTGAGAAGGGTAACGTCATCAAACACCTACAACACCCTGAAGAGAAGGAGGAGGAAGAGCAGGAGGAAGAGGGGGAGGAGGGGGAGGAAGAGGGGGAGGAGGGATGGCACAATGATTGAAGACAGACAGGAAGAGGTGAGAAGAGGAGGAGGAAGGAGGACAGTAGTTCAGTTGGACAGACAGAGCTGGAGAGCTGAAGATAAGGGAGGAGAGCGAGATAGAGGTGTGTGTGTGTGTGTGTGTGTGTGTGTGTATGAACGTGTGTGTGTGAGTGTGTGTGTGTGAGTGAGTGAGTGGAGGGGAATAAAGAGTAAGAGGGTTGGAGGATGTGGACGCAGGGAGAATATCCATCAGGATCTTTGCTGGTATCAAAGTGGAGCGATGGGTGATAAAAATAAAGTCGACCTGGGAACATCTGTCCCAGACTCTCCCAGCGCCTCGCTCAGGACTCAGACATCCCATAATACCCCTGACGGACATTCCCCAGCGCCACTACGGGCAGATACGCGCCCCCCCCCGTCACATGACCCGAAGGCCCGCTGCACGGTTCTCCGCGCTTCGCCGGGAAAAAAGCTCCTCGGAAAAACAAAAGGGGTTTTCTTCCTTCTGTCCTGCCCCACCCTTTTCTAGATAGAGAGAAACGGAGAGAAGGAGGAGGAGAGGAAGAAAAAACATAATTTATCTGTGTATTATCAAGAAAGGCAGACACTTTAATCAGTCAGCTATGAAGTCAGTATTTCCATTCTTATCTGTCGCAGGAGTGGAAATGGAGAGGAGATAGCGTTCTGGGAGCCCATCGGTGGGCAGGAATGATAATGGTGGGGGGGTTGAGGGGTGAGGGGGGAGGGGGGCAGGGCTAGGCTATTGGACCGCTGTGTCAGCGCTATCTGCACCCATTATCAACAGCTTTATCTGCCCTGCCATCAGCCTCGCTGTAATGGGGCCAGTTCAACTTTCCACATTATCATACCGCCAAGACCTGGTTCGCCAAGGAAAGGGGTCTGGCTGGAGACACGGGAGGCAGGAGGTGGGGGCCGCCAGATAGAGAGAAAGAGGGGGCGATAAGGCAGCGCCGCCGCGGAGGGGGACGCCGCCGGAGCACAAAGTGAAGATGACGGCCGCGGCGCCCTCCCTTTCGAACCGACGCCAGGCTCCTCCCCTTCCCCCCCGCGCTCGCTTCCTGTCGCGCGAGGGCGCCGGGAGGCTTTGCCGGCCCGGACTCAAGGTCGGGAACGGGCGGCGGGGGCAGCCTTCGAGCGGACGGTACCGGAGCGGCGAGGTCGGCGGCACAAAGCCCCGGCGAACCGAGCGGCGCCCTTCGGCAGGGGTTAACGTGTGTGTGTGTGTGTGTGTGTGTGTGTGTGTGTGTGTGTGAGTGAGTGTGTGAGTGTGTGTGTGGCGAGGGCCGCAGCAGCGAGGAGGTCAGTGAAGCACCGGAACCGCGGTGTCCTCGATGAAGACGAGCATCGTTACGGTTGGGCCCAGACTGACCACCAAGTAAACCAGTTAAACCAGTTAGACCAGTTAAACCAGTCAGACCAGCACGGGCGTGCAGAGTCACAGACTGGCGCCACGTTGGAGGCTCCAGGAGCTCATGACAGGACCACCGCTGACTGGAACAGTCCTGGAGGGGCCAGCTGGGACTCCAGAACACACTGGAGGGGCCCCCAACACACACACACACACACACACACACACACACACACACACACACACACCCCACCATCCCACAGATGGTGTGTGTTACACCTGTGTGTTTAGAATCATTACATACCCTACCAGATACACTGTACCTGTGGCTAAACACGCTCTCTCTCAGACACAGACACAGACACACACACACACACACACACACACACACACACACCCTTGATTGGCAGTTGACTTATCAGTTGGGGAGCCAGAGCACCATGGTTTACACAAGCACAAAGCAATCCAAAGCCTTGGATCACTGCAACACCAGCAGCTCACATGACTCACAATGTACACACTGAGACATGAGAGGGGGAGGATACTGAGGGGGAGGGAGGGGGGAGAGAGGGAGAGAGGGGGAGAGAGGTAGAAAGACAGAGAAGGAGGGAGAGAGTTAGATACTGAGACAGAAATACTGTGAAAGAGCCAGAGCCACAGACAGACAGTCAGTGAGACAGACACTCAGACAGTCAGTCAGACAGTCAGTGAGACAGACACTCAGACAGTCAGTCAGACAGTCAGTGAGACAGACACTCAGACAGTCAGTCAGACAGTCAGTCAGACAGACACTCAGACAGTCAGTCAGACAGTCAGTCAGACAGACATTCAGACAGTCAGTTAGTCAGAAAGACAGTCAGTCAGACAGAAAGACAGTTAGTCAGACAGTCAGTCTGACAGAAAGACAGTTAGTCAGACAGACAGTCAGTCAGACAGACAGAAAGACAGTTAGTCAGACATTCAGTCAGTCAGACAGACATTCAGACAAGTCAGTTAGTCAATCAGACAGACAGTCAGTCAGACAGTCAGTCAGACAGACAGACAGTCAGACAGACAGTCAGACAGACAGTCATCACTGTCTGACCCTGGTCAGCCTCGTGCTCTCAGTCGTGTTCAATCACAATAACAGTGTTACCGCTTCAGCGCCCTCTGTTGGCCACCGGGGGAACTGCAACACACCACACACTCCTGCTGTGGCTGCTCACACACACAGGAAACACACCTGACCCGAGTCTGACACAGGAAACACACCTGGAGGCAGGTGGTCGGCCTGGAGGGACCTCCACCAGTGTCACCACCACAACCAGTAGGACCACTGGGAGTGAGGACAAACAAAGCTGGGATCAACCAGCACCCTCCACCTCACCAGACACCTTTAACACAGCTCAGAGTATGTGTGTGTGTGTGAGTGTGAGTGTGTGGGAGTGTACGTGTGTGTGTGTGTGAGTGTGTGGGAGTGTACGTGTGTGTATGGGAGTGTACGTGTGTGTGTGAGTGAGGTGTGTGTGAGTGAGTGTACGTGTGTGAATGTGTATGTGAGTGTGTGTGAGTGTGTGTGTGTGGGAGTGTTTGTTAGTGTGTGTATATGTGAGTGTATGTGTGTGTGAATGTGTATGTGAGTGTGTGTGTGCCTGAGTGAGGTGTGTGTATGTATGTGGGAGTGTTTGTTAGCGTGTGTGTGTTTGTTAATGTGTGTGTGAGTGTACGTGTGTGTGAATGTGTATGTGAGTGTGTGTACGTGTGTGCATCTGAGTGTGTGTGTGTGTGTGTGTGTGTGTGTGTGTGTGTGTGTGTGTGTGTGTGTGTGTGTGTGTGTTGTAAAAGCAGGTCAGGTGGTGTTATTTAGCCTGGTTGCCTTAACACCCTGGAACAGAGTGCTCAGCACAGTAGGAGCAAATGGACTGTCTTATCACCGGAGCTGGGGGGGGCTTGTCATAACACTGGCTCTCTTTCTCTTCCTCCGCCTCATAAACACACACACACGCACACGCACACACACACACACACGCACACACACGGTCAGAGAGATCAGAGTCACAACCACACATTTAATCTACAAACCCCAAATAACTGCCAGAGTAAAGACACTTGTGTGGCCCCCCAGCGCTGGCCTCTGCGGGTCCAGGAAGCCTTCTGAGCCCAGCACGAAGGGGGGGGCGCGTCCTCACGGGGGGGGTCCTGAGGGCCAGTCCTGAGGGCCCTGGGGGACCCTGCCCCCCCCGCTGGTGGGTCACCACCTCTCTTGGTTGATGTGCAGCCTGAAAGGCTCTGTGATTAAATAACGCCCCCCCCCACACACACACACACACACACACACACACACACACACACACACACACACACACACACACACATACACACACACACACACACACACACACACACACACACACACACCCCCACACACACACACACACACACACACACACACACACACACACACACACACCCCACACACACACACACACACACACACACACACACACACACACACACACACACACACACCCCCACACACACACACACACACACACACACACACACACACACACACACACACACACACACATACACACCCCCCTGGTGTCTGAACGAGCGTGTGAACTGTGTAAAGTCAAGGTCGAGCCTCCGTCTGGCACAGATCTCAGCCTCGTCAACGGCGCTGAGGCAGCAGCTGGGGCGGGGGCAAGGTCCAGGACCTTTTCCAGGTTTTCCAAACCCTGTCTTTAGGCCCCAGGAGGAGGAAGTCGCCCTGCGGAGGGCGGGACTTCCTGCCGAGGGCGGGACTTCCGGGTTCCCCCAACCCAACTAAATAGAGCATTTAACAATAAAATAAAAGAAGAAACGTAGATAATCATCGAGGAACTCCAGAATTTCCCGACATGTCGGGCGTATCTTACACAGTATCTGGAAGGAGTAATATGTGGTCTTAATTTTAATTAAATTAATCAATGACAATGCTTGTTAGGGGGGGGGGGGTTAAACAAGCGGGAGCGGCGGCGGGAGAAGAGAGCAGCATTCACACCTATCATCTAATTATACAACAACATTAATCCCATTAGGGCTGGAACTGATTGGCCGGGTCCAGAGCGGGCCCCGGCCGCCGCAGCCCGGGCCTGGCGGTGCCGCAGCCGCAGCAGCGCCGCCGCCACCGCCGCGCCCGCCTGCTGCAGCCTGATAATAACTCCAATCACACTTGGCGATCTCTATCTGCGCCGGAGATCGGGCCCCGCGGCTTATCAAAAGTTCACATCAAGCTAAAAGCAGAACAAAGGGGGGAGGGGGGGGACACGAGGGAGAGCCGCCGCGGCTCCGCACGAGTCTTCTGGGTGGGGGGGGGGCTGGAATTTACGCTCCACGAGCTTGTTTTTATTACACACCGCCGCCGTACAAAGACTGGATTAATTGTGCAATTGTGCGTCTGTAATAAAGTCACATGACCCGAGGTAAACGCACACACACACACCGGCTCTCACCGTGAAAACATCTGATGAAATGAATCAAAGGGATCAAAGGAGAGGGGGGGGTCAGTTTCCGCCGCCGCCCGTCCGGGGGAGGCGGGGCCTCAGCCGCGCTGACCTCCGGGCTCCGCCGGAGCGCGGGGGCCTCCATCGAGAGCGGGGATCTGCAGCCCTTATCCATCTCCCATCAGCAGGCCTCCTTATCGGCCCCAAACATCTTTCAGGGGGGGGGGCGGGGGCGAGCGTGTGGGGGGTGGGGGGCGGAGCCGGCCGGGCTGCCATTAAAAACACACGGCAACACATTCATCTGGCAGCGACACATCCTGCACACTTTTTCACTCCTCCTCTACATCCCTCTTCCTGCTATCTGCTCCCACCCCCCTCCCTGTTATCGCCCCCCCCCACGCCACCTCCCTCCACCTCGGCTTTTCTCTTGGTTTAATTATCTGGAGAGATCCTCCCTCAGTCAATCGCAAACAAAACCGGCGACAACAACCCCGACAATGGTGGGAAACGGCCACGCAACAGCCAGATGTAATTACCGCGCGCCCTCCATCCACCCCCCCCCCCCCTCCCCTTTCGCTTCCCGCCCTATCAGCGCCGGCGATCGCCGCCAAGTTTTATCACGTCTCCCATCTCAACCGCCAAAATATAAGCCCTGGGATCCAGCCTCCGTGGGCTTCCTGCCTGCCTGCCCGCTATCGCCGCATCTCGCAGAGGAGCCTTATCGCGCCCAGAGATCGCCAACCGTTGGGGAGGATGACGCACAAAGAGGCGCACACAAATATCTGCTGCTACGCAAGCGCGGGGGCGACCTCGGACGAGCGCCCGCCCCCTGCACCTGCGGACGCTCCGGCGTCACGTGACCCTCCGGGAGCCTCCGGCCCCCGCGGATCCCCGAAAGACGCGTTCTGAGGGGACGCCGTCCGTCCGCCGTCCCTCCGGGCGAACCGCGGCGAGGGAACCGACCCCGGGCGCCGCGGCGGCCCGACCGGTGACCCCGAGACAGAGGTCGTCCCCTCCTTGGCGGCCAGCCGAAGGCCGAGGGGTCACGGGGAGGTCAGTTATCGGGTTACCATGGTTTCAACAGTCGTCCCCGTGGGAAGAGACGGTGTAGCCGGACAACAGGAACCTAAAGGTACCGAGGGAAGACAACGATGACACAAACCGTCCTTGCTACAAATCAGTGCACGTTACATCTGGTTAACTACACCGGGTAACTACACTGGTTAACTACACCGGGTAACTACACCATGTAACTACACCAGGTAACTACACTGGTTAACTACACCGGGTAACTACACCATGTAACTACACCGGGTAACTACACCATGTAACTACACCGGGTAACTACACCATGTAACTACACCGGGTAACTACACCATGTAACTACACCGCGTAACTACACTGGGTAACTACACGGGGTAACTACACCATGTAACTACACCGGGTAACTACACCGGGTAACTACACCGGGTAACTACACCATGTAACTACACCGGGTAACTACACCATGTAACTACACCATGTAACTGCACTGGTTAACTACATCAGGTAACTACACCAGGTAACTACACTGGTTAACTACATCAGGTAACTACACCATGTAACTACACCGGGTAACTACACCATGTAACTACACTGGTTAACTACATCAGGTAACTACACCAGGTAACTACACTGGTTAACTACATCAGGTAACTACACTGGTTAACTACACAGGTTAACAAGACACCAGTTAACTATACCGGTTAAAGACACCAGTAAACTACTCCAGTTAAAGACAACACACCAGTTCAAGACACCAGTAAAATACACTAGTTAAAGACACCAGTTAAAGACACCAGTTAAAGACAACACATCAGTTCAAGACACCAGTAAAAGACACTAGTTAAAGACACCAGTTAAAGACAACACACCAGTTCAAGACACCAGTAAAAGACACTAGTTAAAGACACCAGTTAAAGACAACACACCAGTTCAAGACACCAGTAAAAGACACCAGTTCAAGACACCAGTAAAAGACACCAGTTAAAGACACCAGTAAACTACTCCAGTTAAAGACAACACACCAGTTCAAGACACCAGTTAAAGACACCAGTAAACTACTCCAGTTAAAGACAACACACCAGTTCAAGACACCAGTTCAAGACACCAGTAAAAGACACCAGTTCAAGACACCAGTAAAAGACACCAGTTAAAGACACCAGTAAACTACTCCAGTTAAAGACAACACACCAGTTCAAGACACCAGTTAAAGACACCAGTAAACTACTCCAGTTAAAGACAACACACCAGTTCAAGACACCAGTTCAAGACACCAGTTAAAGACACCAGTAAACTACTCCAGTTAAAGACAACACACCAGTTCAAGACACCAGTTAAAGACACCAGTTCAAGACACCAGTAAAAGACACCAGTTAAAGACACCAGTAAACTACTCCAGTTAAAGACAACACACCAGTTCAAGACACCAGTTAAAGACACCAGTAAACTACTCCAGTTAAAGACAACACACCAGTTAAAGACACCAGTTAAAGACACCAGTAAAAGACACCAGTTCAAGACACCAGTAAAAGACACCAGTTAAAGACACCAGTAAACTACTCCAGTTAAAGACAACACACCAGTTCAAGACACCAGTTAAAGACACCAGTAAACTACTCCAGTTAAAGACAACACACCAGTTCAAGACACCAGTTAAAGACACCAGTAAACTACTCCAGTTAAAGACAACACACCAGTTCAAGACACCAGTTCAAGACACCAGTTAAAGACACCAGTTAAAGACAACACACCAGTTCAAGACACCAGTTAAAGACACCAGTTAAAGACACCAGTAAACTACTCCAGTTAAAGACACCAGTTAAAGACACTAGTTAAAGACACTAGTAAACTACTCCAGTTAAAGACACTAGTTAAAGACACCAGTAAACTACTCCAGTTAAAGACACCAGTTAAAGACAACACACCAGTTAAAGACACCAGTTAAATACACAAACTACACCAGTTAAAGACAACACACCAGTTAACTAAACCAGTGAAGGACACCAGTTAGACACCAGTAAACTACACCAGTAAAAGAACACACAAGTTAAAGATACCAGTTAAATACACTAGTTAAATACACCAGTTAAAGACAACAGTTAAAGACACTAGTTAAATACACCAGTAAACTACACCAGTTAAAGACACCAGTTAAAGACACTAGTTAAAGACACCAGTAAACTAAACCAGTTAAAGACACCAGTTAAAGACACCAGTAAACTAAACCAGTTAAAGACACCAGTTAAAGACACCAGTAAACTAATCCAGTTAAAGACACCAGTTAAAGACACCAGTAAACTAAACCAGTTAAAGACACCAGTTAAAGACACCGTAACTAAACCAGTTAAGACCCAGTTAAAGACACCAGTAAAATAAACCAGTTAAAGACACCAGTTAAAGACACCAGTAAACTAAACCAGTTAAAGACACCAGTTAAAGACACCAGTAAACTAAACCAGTTAAAGACACCAGTTAAAGACACCAGTAAACTAAACCAGTTAAAGACACTAGTTAAAGACACCAGTAAACTAAACCAGTTAAAGACACCAGTAAACTAAACCAGTTAAAGACACCAGTTAAAGACACCAGTAAACTAAACCAGTTAAAGACACTAGTTAAATACACCAGTAAACTAAACCAGTTAAAGACACCAGTTAAAGACACCAGTAAACTAAACCAGTTAAAGACACCAGTAAACTAAACCAGTTAAAGACACCAGTAAACTAAACCAGTTAAAGACACCAGTTAAAGACACCAGTAAACTAAACCAGTTAAAGACACCAGTTAAAGACACCAGTAAACTAAACCAGTTAAAGACACTAGTTAAAGACACCAGTAAACTAAACCAGTTAAAGACACCAGTTAAAGACACACCAGTTAAAGCCTAACCAGTTAAAGACACCAGTAAACTAAACCAGTTAAAGACACCAGTTAAAGACACCAGTAAACTAAACCAGTTAAAGACACCAGTAAACTAAACCAGTTAAAGACACCAGTTAAAGACACCAGTAAACTAAACCAGTTAAAGACACCAGTAAACTAAACCAGTTAAAGACACCAGTTAAAGACACCAGTAAACTAAACCAGTTAAAGACACCAGTAAACTAAACCAGTTAAAGACACCAGTAAACTAAACCAGTTAAAGACACCAGTTAAAGACACCAGTAAACTAAACCAGTTAAAGACACCAGTAAACTAAACCAGTTAAAGACACCAGTAAACTAAACCAGTATGAATGATCCAGATGTGCGGTCCAGTAGATCTCATATTTGCCAACCACAGCGGGTCAGGGGTCACGGAGGATCCTCCTGGACCAGGAGGACCAGGAGGAGGTCACGGAACCGGCGGGGGGGGGGGTCCCAGAACCTGGAGCAGGTCTGGGGGGAGGAGGGTCTCCCCCTGGGAGGGCAGCACCGCCAACCCTCACCCCCCCCCGAGCGGACAGAAGCCGGGGACAAAGACACTGAAACTTTCCGGGGGGAGACAGGGGGGAGACAGGGGGGAGATAGAGGGGGAGATAGAGGGGGGAGATAGGGGGGAGAGAAGGGGGGAGGGAGGGGGAGAGAGGGGGGAGAGGGGGTCTTACGCTTGATCTGCCGGGGCTTGCTCTGCTTCCTCCGGGACATGGTGGCTCCTCGCCCCGGCCGAGCCGCCGCCGCTGCTCCGCGGCTCGGCTCCTCTCCTCCCCGCCTCCCGGAGCTCCTCCCGGGGCTGCCCGTCTCCCGGGGCTCCTCCCGGGGCTGCCCGTCTCCCGGGGCTCCGCCTCGGCTCTCCTGTGGGGGCCGGACAGACCCGCATGACCCGCCCGCACTTTGGCACCCGCGGCCGGCCGCTGGCGGCGGCTACCTGTGGCTGCGTCCGCCTCCCCTTCCCGCCGCTCCGCGTCGCTCCTCCGCGCCGCGCCGCTCCGCTGCTGGCTGCCCGGTCGGCGGTGGCCCCCCGGGGGGGGCGCGGGGGGGCGGGGGGGGGGCAGCAGGGCTGGGTGTCGCGGCTGAAGTCGGGCAGAGATCCGCCCCCTCGTCCGCTCCCAGCGCCTCTGAGGCGGGAGCCGCGGCCGACGACGTCCGCGTCCCGGCGGGGGCGGGGCCGGCCCGGCGGGGGCGGGGCCGGGCGGGCGGGGGGCGGGGCCGGCCCGGAGGGACACGCCCCCCTCTGCCCGTGACGGCGTGAGAAAGGGGGAATAAACAAGAACGGAAGTGAAATCTGACCTTTAAAGTCAGATTTCAGCCGGGCCGACGAGCCCCAGAGCCCCTCGGACACCCGGGGGGGTCGTGTGCGCCCTCCCCGGCCGCGCTCGACCGCGAGAGGGTCCACGTTACCCGCACCACCCGCTCATCCCTGAGACTATTGTGACTGTTGCTGGTGTTGTCAACGTGCAGGTTGTCCCAGGGTGCGTGCAGGTTGTCCCAGGGTGCGTGCAGGTGGTCCCAGGGTGGGTGCAGGTTGTCCCAGGGTGCGTGCAGGTTGTCCCAGGGTGGGTGCAGGTTGTCCCAGGGTGGGTGCAGGTGGTCCCAGGGTGGGTGCAGGTTGTCCCAGGGTGGGTGCAGGTTGTCCCAGGGTGGGTGCAGGTTGTCCCAGGGTGGGTGCAGGTTGTCCCAGGGTGCGTGCAGGTGGTCCCAGGGTGGGTGCAGGTTGTCCCAGGGTGGGTGCAGGTTGTCCCAGGGTGCGTGCAGGTTGTCCCAGGGTGGGTGCAGGTTGTCCCAGGGTGGGTGCAGGTTGTCCCAGGGTGCGTGCAGGTGGTCCCAGGGTGGGTGCAGGTGGTCCCAGGGTGGGTGCAGGTTGTCCCAGGGTGCGTGCAGGTTGTCCCAGGGTGGGTGCAGGTTGTCCCAGGGTGGGTGCAGGTTGTCCCAGGGTGCGTGCAGGTGGTCCCAGGGTGGGTGCAGGTTGTCCCAGGGTGCGTGGAGGTTGTCCCAGGGTGGGTGCAGGTTGTCCCAGGGTGCGTGCAGGTTGTCCCAGGGTGGGTGCAGGTGGTCCCAGGGTGGGTGCAGGTTGTCCCAGGGTGGGTGCAGGTGGTCCCAGGGTGGGTGCAGGTTGTCCCAGGGTGGGTGCAGGTTGTCCCAGGGTGCGTGCAGGTGGTCCCAGGGTGGGTGCAGGTTGTCCCAGGGTGCGTGGAGGTTGTCCCAGGGTGGGTGCAGGTGGTCCCAGGGTGGGTGCAGGTTGTCCCAGGGTGGGTGCAGGTGGTCCCAGGGTGCGTGCAGGTTGTCCCAGGGTGGGTGCAGGTGGTCCCAGGGTGGGTGCAGGTTGTCCCAGGGTGGGTGCAGGTTGTCCCAGGGTGCGTGCAGGTGGTCCCAGGGTGGGTGCAGGTTGTCCCAGGGTGGGTGCAGGTTGTCCCAGGGTGCGTGCAGCCGACGCCAACGACGCCACCGGCTCTCGCCCAGAAGCGAGTCGCCGGATGCAGCATGTGCTCTGCAGAGGGAGCACGAAACGTGTGGAAAGTGTGGGTCTGTTGTGAGGACGGGCTGTCTGCACTGTTGCAGACCGACACCAGCGACACCAGGTGAGCTGACGAAGGTGCACCCTTTACCTGAGTCCTGGGTTGTTGTTAGTCACACACACACACGACATATATCAACGCTCATTCGTGCGTTTAACCTCATGTGAATGTTTTAAAATGAGTTTCCCTTGACCTACAAAGCGGTTTCCACCGTGAACCTGATCCAAAATCGCTGAACTTTGTCAAAAAAAAAAACAAAAACAGGCGAAAACGTTTGTTGACAGACGAGTAATTGGGCCACGTGACCGGGGAGCAGGAAGCGTGGTCACGTGGGGCCCGGCTCGCTCCGAGCTCTGTCGCCATCTAGCGGTCCCCACCCGAAGAGTCTCCTCTTTCTGCCCGTTTCAGCCCCAAACCTGCTCAAATGTGTATAATTAGCTCAAGTGAAAACACGGAAGCGTGATAACATCTGTACAATTTCCGCTCAAATACAAAACTGTGATAAAATAACAGCTTGTTCACTTTAGATCTGATTGTAACTCAGTTTAGATCAGATTCCAGTTAAACAGCTTCACCGGTTTTACTCTGGTGTCGATTCAAAGTGCTTTACAGGAAGAGAGAAGGGACAAGCTTGCTGTTTGTTCAGCTAGAATCAGAGAATCGGGACATAAAACATGAGAAGTCTAAAAACAAAACGTGAACGGACAAGGTAAAACGGGCCTTTCGTTCGTTCTCTCAATTAAAAGTTAAATTTAAGAATTGCACGTATGTCCACGTGAAGTGAGATGACTTCTGCCTCCACCTGCTGCGTTTGCAGATAAGGGATGTGTTGTGTTTGAGATGAAACACGGGGAAACCAGTTTACTGCTGACGTCTGCGCACAAACTCAGGAAATCGTGTGAAAGAGTCAGTTTGATGCAGTCTGAGAGGGGGGGGGGTGAGGGGCCCCCCGCAGGTACCACCTCTGGTCTGGTGGGGCCCCGGGGCCCCGGGGCCCCCCACTGGCGCGTGCTGTGGTGATGCTGGTTTGTGGAACGAGGTCGTGGCCCCCCCCCCGTCAGTGTTAAGAGGCTCAGGTGGGGCGGAGGGGCTCCCAGGATGGGGGGGGGGGGGGTGAGCTTCAGCCCAACCTGGGGAGTCGCTCTTAAAAGGGGGTGAGTCTGCACGGCTCCGTAAACACCCGTGGGCTGTTGCCCCGGCGACCGGCGCCAGACGATGAAAGCGTCGACATCTGACGTGAGGATGTTGAGCTCGGGGGGGCCTCTCGATGGCGTGCGCGCGTGTGAGCGTGGGCAGAATACCTGCCCCGGGGGGGGTTACCAAACCAGCGCTGTTCCAAGAGTTCAGCCACAGTTTGAGTAGCGTGACCTTGACTCTGACCTCTGCTGATTACTGAAGGTAAACAGGGCCCACGGGAGCAGAGGCGCCTCACAGGTGGGTTGGTTCACCTGAAGGCCCGCTCGTCCTCCTCCAGGTGGATCCAGGCCTGGATGCTTTTATCTCCGGGGCTCCGCCCCCCTGGCGCGAGAGGCCGTCCCTCCCAGGGAGAGAGGTGGACGCCGTTGGACGCCGTTGGACGCCGTTGGACGCCGTTGGACGCCGGGCTCAGCTCGGGAAGACCAAGCCGAACAGAGCCGAGGGCGGCGGAGGAGGAGGCGAGAACACGCCCCCGTTTCCAGGACGGCGGTGGAAACAGCTGCATCGAGCGGCGGGGTCAGAGGCTGGGTTGACTCGGCGGTCAGAGTCCTCCGCGGGGTCCATCGCAGTTTAAATCAATGCGGGTCACGCTGTGACATAACGGTGGGGGGCGGAGCCTCCCCCCATTGGGCCCCACAACAAAGACCCTGAACCGGGAAAAGCCCAGAGGCCCAACGCGCGTCATGTGACCTGGGCGGGGCCGCGGGCCTCAAAGAGATCCGGTGGGGTGATATGGGGGTGAGGAGCGGGGGCCCGAGACGGCGGGAGGGGCCCCATCCCGTCGACCGTGATGCTTTCAGAGGGACGACAACACCAGGGAGGTCAAGGGTCACAGCTGGTACCGGAGGCGGGGGCCTGAACATCACCGCTGTTGCGCAATCAGTTTGACTGCACACAGATAATGGAAATCAATGAGCGTGTGTGGGAGGGGGCAGAGCCCGGCGGAGGCCTTTTCCCCCCCGCCCGGGGGCCGCGGCGGTCACTTGGACCGACAGCCGGGATGAGGCAGCTGCTGCTCGTCGCCTGTCTTCTCCCCGCCGTGGCGGCGGCCTCGCTGGACTCAGCAGGTAACCGGGGCTCCGCGGGGGTCTTCGGGGGTCTTCGGGGCGGGCGGGGGCGGCGAGGAGAGCCCCCCCCCCCCACACATCTGGGAGCTGAAACCAGCGGGCCTGTGCTCCGTCTCTGGCAGGGGGGCCCGTGGTGTCCCTGAAGCACGGCCGCGTCAGGGGGGCGTACGCGGGCGTCGGGGGGACGGAGGCGAGGGTGAAGCAATACTTGTCCATCCCGTTCGCCCGCCCCCCCGTGGGGCCCCTTCGCCTGGCCGCCCCGCAGGAGCCGCAGCCGTGGGAGGGGGAGCGGGACGGCACCCGGCAGCCCCCCATGTAAGAGCCGCCGCCGCCCAAGACCAGGGCCCGGCGACCTCCGCCCTCTCACCCGCCCCCGTCCGCAGGTGCGTCCAGGACCCGGACCTGATCGTGAGCGTGTCCCAGATCATGGCGCTGGAGTTCCAGCCCCCGCGGGTGTCGGAGGACTGCCTGTACCTGAACGTGTACGCCCCCGCCCAGGCCAAGAAGGGGGACAAGCTGCCGGTGCGTCCCCGCCCCGCGCCGCAGGACAAGGCTGCTTCCTGCAGCGAATCCGTCACCTTTCAAAATAAAAGACCTCTGTTGATGAGATAGAGGCCTGAGGGAAGCGCGAGGGAGCCGTGCCCCCTAAAACGACCTCCTGCCCGCGCCAGGAGGTCCTCAGGGCTCAGCTCGAGGTGTGTGTGTTCAGGTGATGGTCTGGATCCACGGCGGGGGGCTGGCCATGGGGGCGGCCAGCCAGTTCGACGGCGCTCCGCTGGCGGCGTATGAAAACATCGTGACGGTCGTCATCCAGTACCGCCTGGGTGTGCTGGGCTTCCTGAGGTGAGGGCGTGCCCGAGGGCGTCGCGCTGGCTCAGTCTGTGTCTTCACGCCTTCTCCCGGCCCCCCAGCACCGGGGACCAGCACGCCCAGGGTAACTGGGGCTTCCTGGACCAGCTGGCCGCCCTCCGGTGGGTGCAGGAGAACGTGGGGGCCTTCGGCGGCGACCCGGGCGCCGTCACAGTCGCCGGAGAGTCCGCGGGGGCGGTCAGCGCGTCCATACTGGTACGAGCGTCCGCGTTCGGTCGTGGCGTCCTCGGTGTTTGACGCCTGGGACCTTTGCTCCACAGACTCTGTCCCCCAAGGCAGAAGGTCTCTTCCAGAGGGTGGTCCTTCAGAGTGGCGTGGCCACGGTGGGGGAGTACACCCTAAGGGACCCGCTGCCCCAGGCCAAGGTAGGTTGCCCCCCCCCCGGCCTCGGAGCAGACGCCTCCGCTGCCGCTCGCTTCTGAAGGCGTCTGTCCACCAGATCATCGCCAACCTGTCGGGGTGCGACCACAGCAGCACCGGGGAGATGATCCGGTGTGTGAAGGGCAAGACCAGAGAGGAGCTCATCCGGGTGACCAAGGAGGTAGGTTTCCTCAGCCCTTCTCTGAGGACCTGTCGGGGACGTCCAGGTCCCAGACCAGGTTCTTCTGCCCTGGTCTGGGACCTGGACGTGAACCTGTCCTCGTGGTAGATGAAGATCTTCCCGGGAGCTGTGGTGGACGGGGACTTCCTGATGGACACGGCTGAAGAGCTCTTCAAGAAGAAGGAGGTTCTGAAGGTCCCGGTCCTGATGGGAATCACCAACCACGAGTTTGGGTGGATCCTGCCTCAGGTAACGCTCGTGCTCCTCCCCTCCAGCCGGAGGCCGCCGACCCTCTGATGTTCCGATGTTCCCTCAGAGCTTCGCTCCTCCGGGCTGGGACAAGGGCATGAGCAGGGAGTCGGTGCTGGCCGTGGTGAACATGTTCAATCCGGGGGTGAGCTCCAGCGCAGCTGCCGGTCACTGGAGACCAGCTCCACCCTGACCGGACCCTTCTGTTCCAGAACCCGCTGGCCAACAGCCTCATCGCCGACGAATACCTGAGGGGCGCCCAAACCCCGGAGGAGATCAGGGACCGGTTCACCGAAGTGGTGGGGGACATCCTGATGGGGCTGCCGGTTCTGAGGGTGGCCGGGCACCTCTCAGGTCTGGAGGTTCTGCTGAAGGCTCTGGGTTCCGTGGGGTCCGAGGTAACCCGCGTGTGCTCCTCCTGACAGACGCCGGGGTTCCGGTTTACCTGTACGAGTTCGTGTACCGCGGCTCCATGCACCAGCACAGCCGGCCCAGCTTCGTGAAGGCGGACCACGCCGACGACGTGGCCTTCATGTTTGGAAGCTGCTTCTGGGAGGGCCAGACCCGGATCATCGGTAGGGCCCGGACCCACACCAGGGGGCTGTTCAGGTGGGGAGGGGAGGGGCCTTCCACAGCCAGCATCAGGAGGCCCACAGGGCCGGGTCACACCTGTACCTGTCACACCTGTACCTGTCAGAGCAGTACCTGTTGTGGTCTGTACCAGTCAGAGCAGTACCTGTTGTGGTCTGTACCAGTCAGACCAGTACCAGTCAGACCAGTCCCAGTCAGACCTTTAGCTGTCTGTGGTTTTATGTTCAAATTAGATGAATATTATGAAGATAATAATGAAGACATGTGTCAACTGAGTTTGTAGGGCTCAGACCGTCTTTACAAACGTACAGTTACAATTAAAGGTACAGTGTACCGTGATACAGTAGAGGTACAGTCTGTTAGAATTACAGTGCAGTTACAGTGTAGTTACAGTACTGGTGCATGAACAACTGCAGTTACCAGACCTGCAGTTATAGTTACAGTAAAAGTACAGTTCCAGTTTAGTTCCAGTGCAGTTCCAGTGCAGTTCCAGTGCAGTTCCAATAGTGCAGTTCCAGTACCTTCACAGTGCGGTCCTGTAGAATAATGCCCATCACATGATACAAAACCTGAACTGTTTCCAGGTAACATCACAAAGGAGGATGCAGACGTGTGCAGGACCATGATGTCATACTGGGCCAGCTTCATCCGGACGGGGTGAGGACATGAAGAGTGTCCAGTTCTGTTCTTCATAGTTGTGCTTGTGTCTCTTGTCCACTGATCACGTCTACGTCTGAAGGCTCTGTCAGTGCTCTGAAGGAGCCTCTGGGGTCTTCTGGCTGTGTTATTGTAAGAGGACGGCCTGCTTGTTGACATGGTCGACTGTCTCCTCAGCTCTCCCAACGGCGACGCGCTGCTCCTCTGGCCCCGGTACGACAAAGAGAGGCAGGAGTATCTGGAACTGGGGCTGACCCAGACGCTCAGGCAGAAGCTGAAGGAGGACAGGCTGCGTTTCATGGCCGTCGTCCTCCCCCAGAGGCTGCAACAGCAGGCCAAAGCAGGAGCCGCCTGACCTCGCCGGAGCCACTGAGGGCTCCCCTGTCCCTCCCTCCCCTCACGTTTGACCTCATGTTTGACCTCCACACCTGTGCATACCTGCGTCTTGTTGACTTTATTTATGCTCTCACTGTTAATCCACACAGCAAACCAGGACATGTGTCTCACACGCTTTTGTGCCCGTAGACAACCTTCTTAATGGACCACTTCCTCCAGATAAATGAGCACCAGAATTCATGTAAAAAACAGCTTTTATTATTTACGCTCTTTTCTGAACGTCTATTAATTAAATCAAACAATTTAGTAGAAACAAACCAAACTTGTCCTGTGGCTAACGAAGAGCTTGATCATCATAGTCACACACTTCTACAGTGTAAACCAGCAGGATCATTGATTGATTGATTGATTGATTGATTGATTGATTGATTGATTGATTGATTGATGAAGATAATCACAACACCAGGCAAAGACAGAGGCCACTAGATATCTGATGGCATTGAAGTTGTAAAAAGGCTGCACATGTATCAGATGGAGGCGTGTTTAAAACAAATGTCATCTGTACAGCACCCCCCCCCACACACACACACACACACCCCCACACACACACACACACCCCCCACACACACACACAACCCCCCCACACACAACCCCCCACACACACACAACCCCCCCACACACACAACCCCCACACACACAACCCCCCACGCACAACCCCCCCACACACACAACCCCCCCCACACATACACAACCCCCCACACACACACAACCCCCCCACACACAACCCCCACACACACACAACCCCCCACACACAACCCCCCACACACAACCCCCCACACACACAACCCCCCACACACACCCCACACACACACACAACCCCCCCACACACACACACAACCCCCCCACACACACACACACCCCCACACACACACAACCCCCCACACACAACCCCCCACACACAACCCCCACACACACACACCCCACACACACACACACACCCCCACACACACACACACACCACCATAGAAATATATAAATATACATAAAGATCAAACCGCATGAACTGTAACGCCGCGGGAAGGTCTAGACGGTCATTAAGGGCGTTATCAGAAGGGTTACAGTTACATTAAAGGCTTTGATGGTTAATTAACGGTTAATTAAAGACAACGGCGGTAATGAGGCCCGAACCGGAGGAACCTCTGTCCAGATGTGGACCACACCGTCCGCGCTGGTTGGTCGGGCCCTGTGCCGACGTCACCCGGCCACGCCCCCTCGGGTTGGCGCATGCGCGGCTGAGTGCGGATCCCCACGGAGCCAGGGACGGTGTCGAGGACCTGCGCCCCCCCGACCCCCCCAGGTAGGCCCCCCCGGGCCCGGAGCCCCCCCCCGGGCCCCCCAGGTAGGCCCCCCGGGGCCCCGGCCCCGGCCCTCGGCTCACCCTGAGCGGGTCGGAGCTGGTCGTCCGGGTCCTCTCCCTCGGCCCCCCCCCGGGTGTCTGGAGGTGCCCCCCCCCCGGGGGGGGCCCCGGGGCCCGGCCCGGCCCAGGGGGGCCCGGGGGCCCGGGTAGGGCCGCGGGACACGTCGCCCTCGGGCCCGGTTTGCTCGGCGCTTCCGTTCCCAGCGCTCAGGTGGTCCGTGAACGCACCACGGCGGTAATCCGACGGGTCCGATTGAGTCCGGTTATTGCGATTATTTATGATCATTTCTGATTATTTATGATCATTTCTGATCATTTATGATCATTTATGATCATTTCTGATCATTTCTGAGGCTGGACGTGGGTGTGTGTTCGGCTGTCGTCGCCTCTTTTCTGGATTAATCGTCTCACCTCGACTGATGTTGATGTTCAGAGGAGCATCAGTGGGCGGGGCTACCGCCGCTGGCCCCGCCCACACGGCACGACCGGACGTTTACCTCCACCGCGGGGGGGGCGGGACTTCCGGAGTGGAGGTAAACAAACAAACGTAAAGGCTGACGTGGGTTTTTGTGGCTGATAAAACTGCGTGATTATATACTATACGTGAATATGTTAAAGTAACTAATACATTAAATTAATTAATTAAATTAATCATCATTAAATTAAATCAATAAATTAATTGTAATGCATGAAAACACGATGGATGATGGATGATTGATTGACTGGTGCTCTCTCCGGCCTGGAGCCGCACCGTGAGCAGGCACATGAAGACATCCGCTGTTCTCTGGAAACAGGCGCACTTCCTGTCTGGTCTGGTCGTCTGTCGTCTCCCTGACGCTCGCGTGTGCTCGCGCCTCCAGGGGCGGGACGCGCCGACAGGCGTGTTAATGCAGCGGGGCTGGAGACACACGCCCTCCTGTGGGCCGCTCTGAACCGGGCCCGGGTCAGAACATCAACCAGCGCAGACGCGCAGCACCCCTACAGCTTCATCAACAGCCCCAGAACAGCCTACAGAACCAGAACCATCCTACCCAGAACATCCTACAGCCTCATCCTACAGCCCCAGAACCATCCTACAGCCCCAGAACCATCCTACAGCCCCAGAACCATCCTACAGCCTCATCCTATAGCCCCAGAACCATCCTACAGCCCCAGAACCATCCTACAGCCTCATCCTATAGCCCCAGAACCATCCTATAGCCTCATCCTACAGCCCCAGAACCATCCTACAGCCTCATCCTACAGCCCCAGAACCATCCTACAGCCCCAGAACCATCCTATAGCCCCAGAACCATCCTACAGCCTCATCCTACAGCCCCAGAACCATCCTACAGCCTCATCCTACAGCCCCAGAACCATCCTACAGCCTCATCCTACAGCCCCAGAACCATCCTACAGCCCCAGAACCATCCTATAGCCCCAGAACCATCCTACAGCCCCAGAACCATCCTACAGCCCCAGAACCATCCTACAGCCCCAGAACCATCCTACAGCCTCATCCTACAGCCCCAGAACCATCCTACAGCCCCAGAACCATCCTATAGCCCCAGAACCATCCTACAGCCCCAGAACCATCCTACAGCCCCAGAACCATCCTAAAGCCCCAGAACCATCCTACAGCCTCATCCTACAGCCCCAGAACCATCCTATAGCCCCAGAACCATCCTACAGCCCCAGAACCATCCTACAGCCTCATCCTACAGCCCCAGAACCATCCTATAGCCCCAGAACCATCCTACAGCCCCAGAACCATCCTACAGCCCCAGAACCATCCTATAGCCCCAGAACCATCCTACAGCCCCAGAACCATCCTACAGCCTCATCCTACAGCCCCAGAACCATCCTACAGCCCCAGAACCATCCTACCCAGAACATCCTACAGCCTCATCCTACAGCCCCAGAACCATCCTATAGCCCCAGAACCATCCTATAGCCCCAGAACCATCCTACAGCCTCATCCTACAGCTTCATCCTACAGCCTCATCCTACAGCCCCAGAACCATCCTACAGCCCCAGAACCATCCTACAGAACCAGAACCATCCTATAGCCCCAGAACCATCCTACAGCCTCATCCTACAGCCCCAGAACCATCCTATAGCCCCAGAACCATCCTACAGCCCCAGAACCATCCTACAGCCTCATCCTACAGCCCCAGAACCATCCTACAGCCTCATCCTACAGCCCCAGAACCATCCTATAGCCCCAGAACCATCCTACAGCCCCAGAACCATCCTACAGCCCCAGAACCATCCTACAGCCCCAGAACCATCCTACAGCCTCATCCTACAGCCTCATCCTACAGCCCCAGAACCATCCTACAGCCCCAGAACCATCCTACAGCCCCAGAACCATCCTACAGCCTCATCCTACAGCCCCAGAACCATCCTATAGCCCCAGAACCATCCTACAGCCCCAGAACCATCCTACAGCCTCATCCTACAGCCCCAGAACCATCCTACAGCCCCAGAACCATCCTACAGCCCCAGAACCATCCTACAGCCTCATCCTACAGCCCCAGAACCATCCTACAGCCCCAGAACCATCCTACAGCCCCAGAACCATCCTACAGCCTCATCCTACAGCTCCAGAACCATCCTACAGCCCCAGAACCATCCTACAGCCCCAGAACCATCCTACAGCCTCATCCTACAGCCCCAGAACCATCCTACAGCCCCAGAACCATCCTACAGAACCAGAACCATCCTACAGCCCCAGAACCATCCTACAGCCTCATCCTACAGCCCCAGAACCATCCTACAGAACCAGAACCATTCTACAGAACCAGAACCATCCTATAGCCCCAGAACCATCCTATAGCCCCAGAACCATCCTACAGCCCCAGAACCATCCTACAGAACCAGAACCATCCTACAGCCCCTGCTGAGTCGTTGGTTCAGCAGATGTGTGCAGATGTTTGTGGTGGTTGTTGTCATGGTGACAGTCGGCGTTCCCAGATCGGTGTCTAAGGGAAGCGTCTTTGTTCCAGATGTGCAGGCCCGATGGCCACAGCCCCAGGAGGATGGTCTGGACCGCCGAAGCCCGGCCTCGGAGCGACCCCCGCTGGAGCCTGCGGCTGTGACCACGCGCAGCTTTGAAGGCTTTGACCTCACACCAGTGAAGACAGCACAGTTTCCCGGTATGGAGGGCACGGCGGCAGAGGCCCCGCCCCCTGCCGAGGGGGGGGGGCAGCCCCGAGGCTGTGGCGAGCCGCCAGAGACCGCGGCCCCCGCTCAGCCCGCCCCCCCCCCCAGCGAGGAAGGCAGCGACGCCACAGAGTCTGCGGACAGCGAGGACGAGGACGACCCCCCCTCCTGCACCTGGGAGCTGAGGAGGTCCTCGTCCTCGTCCTCCCACAGCAGCGAGGACGCCGACGCAGCGGAGACCAGGAGGTTCATGAAGGCCTACGTGGAGAAGGTGTTCCACGGGAGGTGAGGACGAAGGCGGCGGGGACGATGAGGGCGACCTCAGAGGTCAGAGGTCAGGCTGAAGGACAGGCGTGTCCTCCACAGGGACGACTTCCACCAGGAGGAGAAGGCCCGCTTCGGCCAGATGTGCAGCGGCCGTGGCGGCAAAGGGAGGGAGTGGTTCGCCACGTACGTCAGCGCACAGGTGAGTGTGGGGGCGGGGTCTAGTGGGGGCGGGGTCTAGTGGGGGCGGGGGTCTAGTGGGGGCGGGACCATCGGCCAGGTGGGGCCAACGCTTGTTTGGTTCTCTCACTGGTTCTCTTACTGGTACCTCACTGGTTCTCTCACTGGTTCTTATGATACCTCACTGGTTCTCTTACTGGTACCTCACTGGTTCTCTACTTACTGGTTCTCTCACTGGTTCTCTCACTGGTTCTCTCACTGGTTCTCATACTGGTACCTCACTGGTTCTCTTACTGGTACCTCACTGGTTCTCTTACTGGTACCTCACTGGTTCTCTTACTGGTCCCTCACTGGTTCTCATACTGGTACCTCACTGGTTCTCTTACTGGTACCTCACTGGTTCTCATACTGATACCTCACTGGTTCTCTCACTGGTTCTCATACTGGTACCTCACTGGTTCTCTTACTGGTACTCTCACTGGTTCTCATACTGGTACCTCACTGGTACTCTCACTGGTTCTCAACTGGTCCCTACTGGTTTTTACCTCACTGGTCTTTCTACCTACTGGTCCCTCACTGGTTCTCTCACTGGTTCTTACTGGTTCTCTCACTGGTTTTCATACTGGTACCTCACTGGTACCACACTGGTACCTCACTGGTTCTCTTACTGGTCCCTCACTGGTTCTCTCCCCAGCGCTGCCACTCCAAGTGTGTGAGCGAGGCCACCTTCTACCGGCTGGTCCAGTCCTTCGCCGTCGTCCTGTTCGAGTGAGTGCGTGTCTCCTCTGTCCAGCTGTTGAGCGCCGGTGTGCTGAAGAGCGTGTGTTCTTCCAGATGTTACCAGATGGACGACTACAGCCCGGCCAAGAACCTGATGACCATGTGCTTCACCTACTACTACCACGGTACCCCCCCCCGTCTGAGCCGCGTGGCCGCCACGGGCGTCTGACCCGGGCCCGCCCTCTCTTCCAGGGAGGCTTCAGCCCCCCCCCTCGGAGCTGCTGGACCGGGCCCCCCCCCCGGGCCTGGACCAGTACCTGAACAAGGCCAACTCCTGGCTGTCGGGCAGGAAGGACGCTGCCGAGCGCCTCCTGAAGAACCCCTCCAAGACCGACGTCAAAGGCTTCTTCGGGGGGCTGGAGAGCAAACTGAGGAGCTCCATGGCACCAAAGACTGAGTGAGCACCCCGGACCCCCGGACCCCTCCCAGACCCCCCGGACCCCCCCCAGACCCCCCGGACCCCCCTGGACCCGCCTCACCTCCTTCTCTTGGTTTGCAGGGACGGAGAGAGTCCACCAGAGACGCCGACCCTCTCAGCAGGTAGGCCTGTCCCGGACCAGTCCCCCCCCCCCAGGGGGTTCAGTCCTGGGGGGTCGGATGGAGCGGGGCCCTGCTGGATCAGGACCCTCTCAGTGGTGGGGGGGGCACCCTGACTAGAGCCGGAGCAGCGAGGCCCGTGTCGGTTCCTCTCCGTCCACCAGAGGGCGCTGTTTACCCGCGCTGACCCTGAGCGCCCCCCCCATCTGCCCGTCTGTGAGTTTGCTTTGATCTTTGCTTTGATCTTTGCTTTGATCTGCTGTCGCAGCGTCGGCGGCGGGGGACAGGAAGGTGGAGAAGGTGTACCTGTACACCCACCTGAAGCAGCAGCCCATCTGGTAAGCTGCCTCGGCTTCTTCCTCACCCTCTCATCTTCAGAGGCTGACCCCCCCCCCCCCCCCCCCCCCCCCCCCCCAGGCACACCTTGAGGTTCTGGAACGCTGCCTTCTTTGATGCCGTCCACTGCGAGAGGAAAAAGAGATCGCCAACCACCAGGTGAGGGAGCGTGACCAGGCCACACCCCCCGGGGCTCCGCTGCCCCCCCCCGCTGCCCTTCACACTCTCGTTTGATGTGCAGAGGCACCGCGGGACGCCGCCGTGCCCGTTGACGCTTTGATGTCTTTGATGTCTTTGTTCTCTACTCCACTCGTCCCCTCTGTGCAGGGAGAAGTGGTGTCACATGACCCAGGAGGAGAAAGACGACAGCTACAAGATGGACGAGAACATCGCCTTCGGCCAGCTGGGGTGAGGATTGGGGGGTCCTCTGGGGTTGTCCTCTGGGGTGTCCTCTGGGGGTGTCCTCTGGGGGTGTCCTCTGGGGGTGTCCTCCGGGGGTGTCCTCTGGGGGTGTCCTCTGGGGGTGTCCTCTGGGGTGTCCTCTGGGGGGTGTCCTCTGGGGGTGTCTCTGGGGGGTGTCCTCTGGGGGTGTCCTCTGGGGGTGTCCTCTGGGGGTGTCCTCTGGGGTGTCCTCTGGGGGGTGTCCTCTGGGGGTGTCCTCTGGGGGTGTCCTCTGGGGGGTGTCCTCTGGGGGTGTCCTCTGGGGGGTGTCCTCTGGGGGGTGTCCTCTGGGGGGTGTCCTCTGGGGGTGTCCTCTGGGGGGTGTCCTCTGGGGTGTCCTCCGGGGGTGTCCTCTGGGGGTGTCCTCTGGGGGTGTCCTCTGGGGGTGTCCTCTGGGGGTGTCCTGGGGGTGTCCTCTGGGGGTGTCCTCTGGGGGTGTCCTCTGTGGGTGTCCTCTGGGGGTGTCCTCTGGGGGTGTCCTCTGGGGGTGTCCTCCTGGGGGTGTCCTCTGGGGGTGTCCTCTGGGGGTGTCCTCTGGGGTGTCCTCTGGGGGTGTCCTCTGGGGGTGTCCTCTGGGGGGTGTCCTCTGGGGGTGTCCTCTGGGGGGGTGTCCTCTGGGGGTGTCCTCTGGGGGGTGTCCTCTGGGGGGTGTCCTCTGGGGGGTGTCCTCTGGGGTGTCCTCTGGGGGTGTCCTCTGGGGGGTGTCCTCTGGGGGTGTCCTCTGGGGGGTGTCCTCTGGGGGTGTCCCCTGGGGGGTGTCCTCTGTGGGTGTCCTCTGGGGGGTGTCCTCTGGGGGGTGTCCTCTGGGGGGTGTCCTCTGGGGGTGTCCTCCGGGGGTGTCCTCTGGGGGTGTCCTCTGTAGGTGTCCTCTGGGGGGTGTCCTCTGGGGGGTGTCCTCCTGGGGGTGTCCTCTGGGGTGTCCTCTGGGGGTGTCCTCTGGGGGTGTCCTCTGGGGGGGTGTCCTCTGGGGGTGTCCTCCAGGGGTGT
>CAJVRN010000116.1:947500-1007500 GCA_911728415.1 Lagocephalus sceleratus
CCGGAGGAGGTTCTGATCAGCCTCTCAGAACATCTGGTCCTGACAGGAACCCGGCGCATCAAAGGGGACACAGGTGACACCTGAGGGGGCGTGGCCAGCGGGCGCTCCTCAGGTGAGGAGCACACAGACACGTGAATGTGACGTCATTAACGAAACCAGCTGTTTGATGTGGAAACACACCTGAGGATCATATCATCACCTGGGGATCAGCTGATTACCTGAGGATCACCTGAGGGTCAGCTGAGGATCACCTGAGGGTCAGCTGATCAGATCTGATGATCAGATGATGATCACCTGAGGATCAGATCATCACCTGAGCATCAGCTGATGATCAGATGATGATCACCTGAGGGTCAGCTGATGATTACCTGAGGATCAGATCATCACCTGGGGATCAGCTGATTACCTGGGGATCAGCTGATGATCACCTGAGGGGGCGTGGCTAGCGGGAGCTCCTCGGGTGAAGAGCACACAGACACGTGACGTCATTAACGAAACCAGCTGTTTGATGTGGAAACACACCTGAGGATCAGATGATGATCACCTGAGGGTCACCTGATGATCACCTGAGGGTCAGCTGAGGGTCACCTGATGATCACCTGAGGGTCACCTGATGGTCAGCTGAGGGTCACCTGATGATCACCTGATGATCACCTGAGGGTCACCTGATGATCACCTGAGGGTCACCTGATGGTCAGCTGAGGGTCACCTGATGATCACCTGAGGGTCACCTGATGATCACCTGAGGGTCAGCTGAGGGTCACCTGATGATCACCTGAGGGTCACCTGATGATCACCTGACCCTCAGGTGACCTTCAGGTGGTTTGAAAAGAAGCATGCGGCCATCTGTCGTGTTCAACTTTATTTGTCATCAATAACAGGAGGACAACAAGTCACGATCGATCAACCAATCACAATCAAATCTCTTTGAAGTTTTCAAACGGGTCGGGGACCACGTGACCCCCTCTCCCCCGCGTGAGCGCGGTTCGGCTCCCTTTGCGCGTAAAAACAGTTTCGAATGTCTCGCGCGTGCGCCCGTGCGCGTCCACGAGGAGGAGGAGAGGAGGGGGAGGAGTCAGTGGAGGTGCAGCACCTTGCTGGGGAAGCTGACGTAGGAGCAGAGCGGGAAGCCGCGCGGCTGCAGGTGAAGCGGCTCCGCGCGCGCGTCCAGGCGCAGCACGCGCTCGTCGCCCCGGGCCAGGATGCTGTCGATGCTGAAGCCCTTCAGCCTGTCTCTGCCCGGGGGCCCCCCCGCGGCCCCCGGGGGCCCCCCCTTGCCTCGCTCGGGGCCCGGGCCGGCGGGGGGCCGCGTCTCGGGCTCGGCGGGTCCCCTGCCCGCGCCGGGCCCCAGCGGCCCCCCGGGGCTCTGCGGGGGCCCGGGCTGCTGCCGGGGGCCCCTGTGGCGCCGCTGCGCCGCCCCGGGCCCGTCGGGCGGGGCCCCGGGGCCGCGGGCCTTCCGCTTCCTCCGGCGGTAGTTCCCGTGCTCGAACATGTCCAGGCACTTGGCGTCCAGCGTCCAGAAGCTGCCCTTGCCCGGGCGGCCCTTCTCGCGGGGCAGCTTGATGAAGCAGTCGTTGAGGCTGAGGTTGTGGCGGATGGAGTTCTGCCAGCCCTGCTTGTTGTCGTGGTAGAAGGGGAAGCGCTCCATGATGAAGCGGTAGATGCCGCTCAGCGTGGCGCGCTGCTCCGGCGCGCTCTTGATGGCCATGGCGATCAGCGCGATGTAGCTGTAGGGCGGCTTCTGGGGGGGCTCCCGGCGGGCCGGCGCGAAGCCCAGCCCGGCCGGGCCCCCCCCCCCCGCGACCCCGTCCCGGCCGTACAGGTAGAGCAGCGGGGGGGCGGGCAGGGCCAGGCCCGGGGGGGGCCCCCGGCCGTGGTAGAGAGCCATGGCGCGCGAGAGAGTCCCGGGGAAAGTTGCGCGTCGTCCCGGAGCGGCAGCCCTCCACCGACTGAGGCAGGGGGGCGCAGCAGGCCCCCCCGCACAGGCGCGCCGCTGCTTGGACGGCCGCTGCGTCGTGTTGACTTTGCGCGGAGAAATAAATTGTCCATCATAAACAGTCCGCGCGGTTCTCAGCCCACCCACATTAATTAAAATTTCATTGCCCCCCCCTCTGGGCCCCCCCCCCCGCCCCTCGACCAATCAGGGCCCGTCTTATTGCCTCATGTGTTTAGAGAATTAGGCTCTTGATAAGTCTGCCCACCCAGGCCGAATCAAGCTGTGTTTATTTGGAAAAATTTCCGGGCACCCGATCCATAAACGCTCTGATGTGCTGTTTGAAATATGGCGTCCCCCCGAGGAGGGGGAGGGGGGGCGAGAGGGCGCCGCCAGCACTCACGATAGGGCCCCGGGGGGGCCCTCAGCTCCAGCAGCATTCCTCAGGGCGATGGAGGTGGGGGGGGTGGAGGAGCTGAAGGGGAGGGGGGAGAAGTAGGGCCAGGGGCCCAGGGACACCCCCGGGAAGAAGAGCTGAGGGCAGCAGCAGGAGAGACGGGGCTGAGGAGGGGGGGTGAGGGGGGGGTAGAGGAGGTGAGGGGGGTGGAGATCAGGAGAGACGGGGCTGAAGAGGTGAGAAGGTAGAGGAGGTGGGGGGGGTAGAGGAGGTGAGGGGGTGGAGATCAGGAGAGACGGGGCTGAGGAGGTGAGGGGGGGAGGTAGAGGAGGTGAGGTGAGGGGGGGGGGGTGAGGGAAGAGGGTAGAGGAGGTGAGGGGAGAACCTGCAGGAGCTCAGGTGTGTAACCTGGAGGTGTGTGACCTGGAGGGGCCCAGGTGAAGGTGGTGGTGTCTCAGAACCTGGAGGAGCCCAGGTGAAGGTGGTGTCTCAGAACCTGGAGGAGCCCAGGTGAAGGTGGTGGTGTCTCAGAACCCGGAGGAGCCCAGGTGAAGGTGGTGGTGTCTCAGAACCCGGAGGAGCCCAGGTGAAGGTGGTGGTGTCTCAGCTGGACCGTGCTGCAGGACCAGGAGCTGGAGGTCCTGGAGCGTCCGGTGGTGTTGCCTTACAAGGCAGCGAGGAGAGCGAGATGTTTTCCTGTTTATGGGTCAGGGAGGATTACAACAAGCCCCAAGTGCTCACAGCTGGAGGATGCTTACATGAACTGGTGAGAGGGTAAACCTCCCAGCACTGATTCATCCACCACACACTGGGAGTCCAACTGGGACCAGTCACACTCTGCTGCTACTGGGAACAACATCCTGTCTGGCCCAGTACGACCAGTACATCAGCCCAGCCGGCCCAGTACGACCAACCCATTTACCCCGTCTGTCCCAGTATACCCAGGTCTTTGGTCCCATCCCAGTATAACCAGTTCTTCTATTGCCTCTATCCCAGTATAACCCATCAGTTAATCATATCCGTCCCAGTATAACCAGTTCTTCTATTGTCTCTATCCCAGTATAACCCATCAGTTAATCATATCGGTCCCAGTACAACCAGTGTATTTGTCATCTGCCTTAGTATAACCAGTGCGTCTGCCCTTTCTGTCCCAGTATTACCAGTTTATTTACATCTCATACCCCCATCTCATACCCCAGTATAGCTGGTGTATCTCCCCTCCAGTATAACCAGTGCGTCTGCCCTTTCTGTCCCAGTATTACCAGTTTATTTACATCTCCCCTCCAGTATAACCAGTCCATTCATCTGTATGCCCCAGTATACCCAGTGTGTCCCAGTGTACCACCCCATTTACCACTTCTGCCCCAGTATAACCAGTTCTTTGACCGTTCTCTCCCAGTATACCCACCCCAGTATAACCAGTCTGACCGGTGTTCTGGCGCCCCCGCGCGGCCGAACCGAGAACTGCTCCACCCCCAATATCGGCCCGCTGTGACGTCACACAGGAAGCAGCTGATTGGTGCATCTTTATTTCACAGGCTGACGTCAGAGGAGGGGCGGGGCCCCCGCTCCGGACCCAGCAGGTACCGGACCGCCCACTGAAGCCACGCCCCCCGGACCTGGAAGCGGCTCATGTCCTGAAGGTTCTGACCCGACACCCGGTACGAGTACGAGAAGGGCCGGCCGTTGCCATGGACACCGGGGGCCCTCCTGGGGGCGGGGCTCTTGGGGGCGGGGCTCTTGGGGGCGGGGCTACCGGGGTCCCCCCGGGAGTCAAACAGCCAGGACGGGGGACTCGTCCCCTCGCCCCCCCCCTCCTCTGGACGCCGCCGCTTCCTCCCCAACGCCCCCCCACCGGAGAGAGGGCACAGGGCCTGGGGCCCCTCGGGGCCCACATCTGGGGGGGGGCCACATGTGGGGGGGCCACATGTGGGGGGGGCAGATGTGGGGGGGGCAGATGTGGGGGCCAGCTGGTCCGATTGAAGGGTCCGCTGTCCGATGTGGGGTCCGATGTGGGGTCCACTGGTCAGATGTGGAGGGGGTCAGTGTGGGGGCCAGATGTGAAGGGTCAGCTGGTCCAGATGTGGAGGGTCCAGCTGGTCCAGATGTGAAGGGTCCAGAGGTCCAGATGTTGGGGGTCCAGCTGGTCCAGATGTGAAAGGACCAGCTGGTCCAGATGTGGGGGGTCCAGAAGGTCCAGATGTGGAGGGTCCAGCTGGTCCAGATGTGGAGGGTCCAGCTGGTCCAGATGTGGAGGGTCCAGCTGGTCCAGATGTGAAGGGACCAGCTGGTCCAGATGTGGAGGGTCCAGCTGGTCCAGATGTGAAGGGACCAGCTGGTCCAGATGTGGAGGGTCCAGCTGGTCCAGATGTGGGGGGTCCAGCTGGTCCAGATGTGGGGGGTCCAGCTGGTCCAGATGTGGAGGGTCCAGCTGGTCCAGATGTGAAGGGACCAGCTGGACCAGATGTGGGGGGTCCAGCTGGTCCAGATGTGGAGGGTCCAGCTGGTCCAGATGTGAAGGGACCAGCTGGACCAGATGTGGAGGGTCCAGAAGGTCCAGATGTGGAGGGACCAGCTGGTCCAGATGTGGAGGGTCCAGCTGGTCCAGATGTGGGGGGTCCAGCTGTGGCGTGGGGGCCGGAGGGCGGCGGTCTCTGGTACGGGGGCAGGCTGTCGTGGGGGCCGGCGGCGTCCTCGTCCTCGGAGCAGGAGGACAGGGCGGGGGGGGTGAACACGTCCCAGGGGTTGGACGCGGCGGCGGCGGCGTCCCCCTGATCCTCGGCGAGGGTCGGCGAGTCCTGGCGTGCGGGGGACTCCGCCCCCTCGGGGGGCGGGGTCACATCTGGCACGAGGAGGCGTCGGACGGGGACGGCGAAGGACGGCTCCCCCCGGAACCGGCGGCGGTCCAGGTCCCAGCCGGTGGGGGCGGGGCCCCGGGCGCCCGGCGCCAGCCGCGCCCTGATGTCGGCGAGGACGTCGAGCAGGCAGCCGCGGCGCCACTCGCCCAGCAGCTCCGACAGGGCGCCGCCGCTCTGGGACTCCGCCCCCGCGTCCAGCAGCGCCTCCCACGTCTGCAGCACCTTCCTGCGCACGGACGCCAGGCTGGTGCAGCACGCCGCGGAGGCCCCGCCCCCCGCCGGCCCCGCCGCCGTCACCGCCAGCTCCTCCACCGACAGGAAGAAGCGGCAGCGGGCGTGGTCGGGCGCCATGTGGAAGAGCAGCCGGTAGGCGGTGATGACCACCGTGCTGTCCACCAGGCCCTCCAGGCTGTCCCGGTCCTCCTGCTCCCGCAGCCGCGCCCAGCCGCCGCTCGTCAGGACGGCGTGGATCAGCAGGGCGCCGTCGGAGAGCAGCAGCAGGCCGCCGGGGGCCTGGGAGCCCTGGGAGGGGGCCTGGGGGCCCTGGGAGGGGGCCTGGGAGCCCTGGGAGGGGGGCCTGGGGGGGCCCTGGGAGCCCTGGGAGGGCTGAGGGGGCGGGGCTTGGTGCTGAGGGGGCGGGGCCTGGGGCCGAGGGGGCGGGCCCGGGGGCTGAGGGGGCGGGGCCACACGCTCCACCCGCACCACCTGGGCCCTCAGACGCGGCCGGGGCCCCGGGTCCGGACCGGTCCCGTGGGCCAGGATCAGGGCCTCCACCCAGGGTCGAGGACTACGGCGGCCGGGAGGGGCCATACACCCGTCTGGGGGGGGGTCGGAACTCTCAGGCGGTGTCGCTGCGATCGCCGTCCGTCAGGAAACCTGCCCGGCGCCGCTGTCAAAACAAAGAACACAAAACACAAACGGGCGGTCTTTAAGGCGTTTATGACGTCACAGAGTGATGGGGAATAAAGCTTCGAGCACTTTAGTACCCGCGTTGATGTCGGAACATCACAAAACCAAACTTGTTCAAACGACGATGACAAAAAGGCTCCGAATAGAAAACAACGGCACGCACGAAAATATCCAAAACACGCACGAACGTCAGAAACCGACCGTGGATTTTAAACTTGAGTGGATAAATCCCGCGCGGATCGATGTTTTAAAACGATTCAAAAAAAAAAAAAAAAGTAAGAATTTGAGCGGCAGGTTCGTCGGAACACCGGAAACGGTCGGTCGGTTTCCGGTTTGTGCGGCCGCGTCCGGTTTCGCTCAGGGCTCAAAAAAACGCTGAAACTATGTTTGCGAATGAAGAGTAAAAGTGTTCTGAGAGCTGCGTCGTCACCCGAGGAAGCTCTAAGGAGCGATAAAGCCCGTGTGTGGCGGACGCCTGAGCTGTTTTCATGTCACTTTTGGGGCAGGTTGTTTCAGGAAATGGGACGCAGCTTGCGTGCCCGCTTCCGCCTCGGCGGCGGTGCGTTCAGGCACGGTCGGAATTTTAAACGACCGGGTTTCGAACCCGAGTCAGACAAAACATTCATTTGCGTCTGGCTCTTCGCCGGGGTCGCGACGCTGCGCTACACTTCTGTACTCAGTTTGATTAACCCTTTCTGTGACGCGGGCGCTCACGAACGGGTGTTTGACGCCGGAGTGGCCAAAGTTCCCGTGGTTTTGAAAGCACCACAGCCCGCTCCATTATACCTTCATGTGGGAACGTTCATGGAATCACGCCGAACATTCCCAGAACATTCCTAGAACATTCCCAGGACACTCCCAGGACACTCCCAGGACACACCCAGGAAGGACGCGTCCCCCAGACACCGGGTAAGAACGAGGCTTTTAAAAACTGGGCACAAGGGCGACCACGGGGGCTCCAAAGGCTCGTTTAAGTGGCGTCATCGGGCTGTTGTTGTTGTTGTTGTTGTTGTTGTTGTTGTTGTTGTTGACGACACTGTCTCCCGAGCTGCCATTGGTCTGCTCAGCTGCAGATGACATGCATGTGCAGGCTTCTGCTGCCGGCCTCTGTGAACAGATCCGACCCGAGCAGCCTTTTTAGGGCAGCGTCAAACTTTCATGTTGCACATCAAAGCGACGACCTCGCCGATCAAAGCCATAACCCTCGTGACGTGTTCAGAGGCCACCTCGGAGATGTCCAGTTCAGAGTGTGAAGCCAGCTGCAAGGTGTCGGACCCCCAGCACTCCCAGAAACTCCTGCGGGTCCTGCGGACCTTCTGGCTGGAGCAGAGCTTCCACGACGCGCTGCTGGTGGTGGGCGAGGAGGAGCTGCCCGTCCAGAAGAACATCCTGGCCGCCGCCAGCCCTTACGTCAGGTC
The DNA here is from genome assembly GCA_911728415.1 of Lagocephalus sceleratus. Lineage (NCBI taxonomy): Eukaryota > Metazoa > Chordata > Actinopteri > Tetraodontiformes > Tetraodontidae > Lagocephalus > Lagocephalus sceleratus. Next base: position 955,016 of record CAJVRN010000116.1, read on the forward strand.
AGCAGGGGCGGGCGGGCGGGGCGGCGCTCCGAGGGCCTCCGGGTGGTCATCCTCTGTCTGCCCCCCCCCCGCAGGACCAAGCTGAACTACAACCCCCCCAAGCAGGACGGGTCGGCCTACAGGATCGAGCTGCAGGGGGTCTCCATGCCCATCATGAGGCAGATCCTGGACTACATCTTCAGCGGCGAGGTGGGCACCCCACGCCGCGGCGGTGGCGTCGGGGGTCGCCGTCCGCCTCACCCGCGTCTGTTGTCCCCCCCCCCACGCGCAGATCAGCCTCAGCGAGGAGACGATCCAGGACGTGGTCCAGGCCTCGGACCTGCTGCTGATGACCGACCTGAAGGCGCTGTGCTGCCAGTTCCTGGAGGGCTGCATCACGGCGGAGAACTGCATCGGCATCCGCCTCTTCTCGCTGCGCTACTGCCTCCACCACGTCCACCACGTCGCCACCGAGTTCCTGCAGACGCACTTCGGCGACGTGGCCCGCTCCGAGGAGTTCACGGAGCTGCCGCCCGACCAGCTGTGCGAGCTGCTCGCCATGGAGAAGCTCAACATCGGCAACGAGGCGCACGTCCTGGAGGCCGTGGTGCGCTGGTTCGCCCACGACCCCGAGGACCGCAGGGTAGGGGGGGCGTTGGGGGGGCGTGGCGTTGGGGCGAGGTGAGTGAGGCTCTGCTCTGCCCCCCCCAGGCTCACATGAGGGAGGTGACCTCCGCCGTGTGGATGGACGGCCTGGAGCTGAGCTACCTGAGGGAGCAGGTAGGCCCGCCCCCCCCGCCGCCCCCGCCGCCGCCAGCTGACCCCCCCTCCCCGCTGTCCCGCCAGGCTCTGGGCGAGCCGCTGATGAGGGAGCTGATCCGAGACCACTGCCAGCCGGTGCTGGAGCGCGGCCAGCTGCAGGGGGAGGCGCTGCTCGCCACCTTCAAGCCCCGGGGCTACTCCGAGTGCATCGTGGTGGTGGGGGGAGAGGACCGCCAGTGAGTGCGAGCCGCGCGGTCACGGTCGCCCCCCCCCCCCGTTAGACGAGGGAGGGGGGCGGCGAGGACGCCTGACCCCGCTGCTGCTTCCTCCAGGAGCAGGAAGGCCACGGCCGCCATGCGCTGCCTCTGCCCGCTCTACGACACCAACAGGCGCACCTGGATCGAGCTGCAGCCCATGGGCGTGGCCCGCAGCGGCCACGGGGCGGTCGCCGCAGGTCAGTGGGGGGCGGCGGCGGGGGGGGCGCTGACGCCCAGTGACGCCTCTGTGCCCCGTCAGAGGGCTTCCTGTTTGTCATGGGAGGGTCAGACGAGGACAAAACGGTCCTGGACAGCGGGGAGAAGTACGACCCCGACTCCAACACGTGGACCCCCATCCCCCCGATGTTGCAGGTGAGCCCCCCCCCGTCGCTCCTCCCGACGCCTCAGAGGTGTCTTTGGGTGTGTTGTAGACGCAGCTCAGCTGGAGCAGCCGTCGAAAGCCGTCCTTCCGCCCTGACGACGGCGCTGCTCTGACCCCGCAGTCCCGCCGGCGGCCGCTAGGCGGCGGCAGCGCCGCGTCTCTTCTTCCCCGAGAAGGAAAAACTTCCTCCATTTTATACGTGGGCCAATAAAACCAGCGTCCGACCAGCGGGTCACTGGTTCTGGCGCTGTCGCACCGTCCCTTTTGTCGTTCTCGGCGCGCAGACTCGTCAGAACTTCGGCGTGGTGGAGCTGGACGGGCTGATCTACGTCCTCGGGGGCGAGAACGAGGTGGCGGAGCTGACCGCCGTGGAGGTGTTCGACCCCCACTTCAACACGTGGAAGCCTCAGACCAGTATGACCATGGTCCGCAGCGTAAGGCCCCGCCCCCGGCCCCGCCCCTCTGACCACACACACACACACACGCCCACGGGGGGGCCGGCGCCGTCGCTGACCTTGGCCTCTCGCCCTCAAGGTCGGCTGCTACGCCTCCATGAACAAGAAGATCTACGCCATCAGCGGCGGCTCCTTCGGGAAGCTGTTCGACTCCGTGGAGTGTTTCGACCCGAAGACGCAGCAGTGGACGGGCCTGTGTCCTCTGCAGGAGAGGAGGTGCGCCTGGTGGGCACGGTCCCCACAAGTGTAGCAACTCCCTCCCGCCCCCTCATCATCACCTTCATCCTTCTGGTGCTCTTATTTTGATGTTCTCCTCGCCGCTTCCTGCCCCCCCCCGCAGGTTCGGGTCCGTGGCGTGCGGCATCGGTCAGGAGCTCTACGTGTTCGGGGGCGTCCGCAGTCAGGAGGGACGCGACCCGGAGCGGCGCCAGATGATGACCTGCAAGTCTGAGTTCTACCACGAGGAGATGAGGAGGTGGGCTTTGATCTCCTTTGGTCTCACCCGGGCGACGCGCTGACCGGTTCTGGTTCTGGTTCTGGGGGGGGGCAGGTGGATGGTCCTGGACGACCAGAACCTCTGCATCCAGACCAGCTCGTCCTTCATCTACGGCGCCCTGCCGGTCCGGGGGGACATCTACGTGGTGGGGGACCTGGACACAGGTCAGTCCGCCGCCCTCGCCCTCGCCGCCCCCGCCCCTGTGAACACCCGTGTCCTCCGCAGGGACGCACTTCGACTACATCCGGGAGTTCCGCCGCAGCACGGGCCGGTGGCACCGCACGATGCCCATGCTGCCCTCCGACCTGTCCAAGCCCGCCTGCGCCGCGCTGCGCTTCGCCAACTGCAGACTCTTCCACCTGCAGCTCCGCCAGGGCACCTTCAGGCTGAGGGTCTAGCCCGGGGGGCGTGGCCCTCCGTCGGGGGGCGTGGCCCTCCGTCGGGGGCGTGGCCCTCCGTCGGGGGGCGTGGCCCTCTCCCAGAGGGTGTTCCTGTGTGGGGGTGTGTCCCTCTGTGGGTAGTATCCCTCCACCAGGGGGCGTGTCCCTCTGGTGGGGGGCGTGTCCCTCTGGTAGGGGGGCGTGTCCCTCTGCCAGGGGGCGTGGACTTTGGGTTTTCTGGTGTTGGACCTGATTGTGATTGGTTCTGAGTAATTTAAGGCGTGGTCGCGGGTCTTTTCTTCCTCCGCCGTCGTATTTTTTTACAGAGATGATTGTTTTTTTTGTTTTTTTTCCCCTCGTTCACCACCGAGGCTAACGGGTTTGTGGGCGGGGCTTCTGCTCCGGCCCCACCCCCACGCCGGGCTGCAGCTTCCTTCCTCGTTTCTTGTGATCGGGCGACCCCTCGTTGGCGACGGGCCGGCGTCCAGCCCTTGGCTCCGCCCCCCGGCCCCCCGCGCACCGAGCCTCCCAACACGCACTGCACGAGGGCGACTCTCTGCTCGGCTCGTTGTGACCGTCGCTGCCCGCCCTCTTGACCTTTGACCTGCCATTTTGGCCTCCCTCACCCCCATTGGCTCCGCCCCCCCCCCGCCCTTCAGGCACCACGCCTCGAGGTTCGTGCGGTGACCCTGACGCAGCAGCCGAGACGATTTCCCACCAAGTTCCTCATTTCACCTTCCAGCTGTTGCACCATTTCCAGTAAACGATGTAACCATGGTAACGCGTGAGCCACGGGGGGAGGGGCCAAACAGGGCTTTGATCTACTTCAAAGAAGTCTTCAACTTCCTGGAGAATACAGGCGTGGTCTTCCTCGTTGGTCTCCAGGGGCGGGGCCAGCTGCTGGGGGCGGGGCCAGCATTGAACCATCGTAACTGTGGGAGGAGGCGGAGACGGGCGAAGGAGCGGCGGCCGTGTGGAGAACACGCCCCCTCTGATGTCACTACGTGACGCTGACAGATAATAAAACGCGTGATCAAACACGGCTCGGTCGTCTTTCATGTGCGTTTGTGCCTTTGATCCATCGCAGGCTCCGCCCCCTTTCAATAAGTACACGCAGCACGTGTGCAGTGTGATTGATCACATCCGACCTGTAATAGCCCCCCAGGGGTAATTATGTAATAGCCCCCCCAGGGGTTATTACGTAATAACCCCCCAGGGGTAATTACGTAATAACCCCCCCAGGGGTAATTACGTAATAACCCCCCCAGGGGTAATTATGTAATAACCCCCCCCAGGGGTAATAACGTGATAAACCCCCCCTTCAACTATGATAACCCCCCCAGGTGTAATAATGTAATGACCCCCTCCTCAGGTGTAATAATGTAATAACCCCCCAGGTGTAATAATGTAATAACCCCCCCAGGTGTAATAATGTAATAACCCCCTCCTCAGGTGTAATAATGTAATAACCCCCCCCCCAGGTGTAATAATGTAATAACCCCTCAGGTGTAATAATGTAATAACCCCTCCTCAGGTGTAATAATGTAATAACCCCCAGGTGTAATAATGTAATAACCCCCCAGGTGTAATAATGTAATAACCCCCTCCTCAGGTGTAATAATGTAATAACCCCCCTCAGGTGTAATAATGTAATAACCCCCTCCTCAGGTGTAATAATGTAATAACCCCCCCTCAGGTGTAATAATGTAATAACCCCCCCTCAGGTGTAATAATGTAATAACCCCCCCCAGGTGTAATAATGTAATAACCCCCTCCTCAGGTGTAATAATGTAATAACCCCCCCCTCAGGTGTAATAATGTAATAACCCCCTCCTCAGGTGTAATAATGTAATAACCCCCCCTCAGGTGTAATAATGTAATAACCCCCCCTCAGGTGTAATAATGTAATAACCCCCTCCTCAGGTGTAATAATGTAATAACCCCCTCCTCAGGTGTAATAATGTAATGACCCCCCTTCAACTATAATAACCCCCTCAGGTATAATAATGTAATAACCCCCAGGTATAATAATGTAACCCCCCCCTCAGGTATAATAATGTAATAACCCCCCAGGTATAATAATGTAACCCCCTCAGGTGTAATAATGTAATGACCCCCTCCTCAGGTGTAATAATGTAATGACCCCCTCCTCAGGTGTAATAATGTAATGACCCCCTCCTCAGGTGTAATAATGTAATAACCCCCTCCTCAGGTGTAATAATGTAATGACCCCCTCCTCAGGTGTAATAATGTAATAACCCCCCTCCTCAGGTGTAATAATGTAATGACCCCCCTCAGGTGTAATAATGTAATAACCCCCCTCAGGTGTAATAATGTAATAACCCCCTCCTCAGGTGTAATAATGTAATAACCCCCAGGTGTAATAATGTAATAACCCCCCCCTCAGGTGTAATAATGTAATGACCCCCTCCTCAGGTGTAATAATGTAATGACCCCCCCCTCAGGTGTAATAATGTAATGACCCCCTCCTCAGGTGTAATAATGTAATAACCCCCCCCTCAGGTGTAATAATGTAATGACCCCCCTCAGGTATAATAATAATGTAATAACCCCCCAGGTATAATAATGTAACCCCCCTCTCCAGGTATAATAATGTAACCCCCCAGATATAATAATGTAACCCCCCAGGTATAATAATGTAATAACCCCCAGGTATAATAACCCCCCAGGTATAATAATGTAACCCCCCAGGTGTAATAATGTAATAACCCCCAGGTATAATAATGTAATAACCCCCCAGGTATAATAACCCCCCAGGTATAATAATGTAATAACCCCCAGGTATAATAACCCCCCCAGGTATAATAATGTAATAACCCCCAGGTATAATAACCCCCCAGGTATAATAATGTAATAACCCCCAGGTATAATAACCCCCCAGGTATAATAATGTAATAACCCCCAGGTATAATAACCCCCCAGGTATAATAATGTAATAACCCCCAGGTATAATAACCCCCCAGGTATAATAATGTAACCCCCCCAGGTGTAATAATGTAATAACCCCCCAGAATAACCCCCCCAGGTGTAATAATGTAATAACCCCCCAGAATAACCCCCCAGAATAACCCCCCAGGTGTAATAATGTAATAACCCCCTAGAATAACCCCCCAGAATAACCCCCCAGGTGTAATAATGTAATAACCCCCTAGAATAACCCCCCAGAATAACCCCCCAGGTGTAATAATGTAATAACCCCCCTAGAATAACCCCCTAGAATAACCCCCCCCAGGTGTAATAATGTAATAACCCCCCTAGAATAACCCCCCAGGTGTAATAATGTAATAACCCCCCCTCAGGTGTAATAATGTAATAACCCCCCTCAGGTGTAATAATGTAATAACCCCCCCCAGGTGTAATAATGTAATAACCCCCCTAGAATAACCCCCCAGGTGTAATAATGTAATAACCCCCCAGAATAACCCCCCAGGTGTAATAATGTAATAACCCCCCTAGAATAACCCCCTAGAATAACCCCCCCAGGTGTAATAATGTAATAACCCCCTAGAATAACCCCCCCCAGGTGTAATAATGTAATAACCCCCCCCTCAGGTGTAATAATGTAATAACCCCCTAGAATAACCCCCGTATAACCCCCCAGGTGTAATAATGTAATAACCCCCCTAGAATAACCCCCCGTATAACCCCCTAGAATAACCCCCCAGGTGTAATAATGTAATAACCCCCCTCAGGTGTAATAATGTAATAACCCCCCCAGGTGTAATAATGTAATAACCCCCTAATAACCCCCCAGGTGTAATAATGTAATAACCCCCCCAGGTGTAATAATGTAATAACCCCCCAGAATAACCCCCTAGAATAACCCCCCGTATAACCCCCCAGGTGTAATAATGTAATAACCCCCCTAGAATACCCCTAGAATAACCCCCTGGAATAACCCCCCAGAATAACCCCCCAGGTGTAATAATGTAATAACCCCCCAGAATAACCCCCTAGAATAACCCCCTAGAATAACCCCCCAGAATAACCCCCCAGGTGTAATAATGTAATAACCCCCCAGAATAACCCCCCACAGAATAACCCCCCACAGAATAACCCCCTAGAATAACCCCCCCCAGGTGTAATAATGTAATAACCCCCCCTCAGGTGTAATAATGTAATAACCCCCTCCTCAGGTGTAATAATGTAATAACCCCCCCCCAGGTGTAATAATGTAACCCCCCCCTCAGGTATAATAATGTAATAACCCCCCAGGTATAATAATGTAACCCCCCCCTCAGGTGTAATAATGTAATGACCCCCTCCTCAGGTGTAATAATGTAATAACCCCCCCTCAGGTGTAATAATGTAATGACCCCCCCCTCAGGTGTAATAATGTAATAACCCCCTCCTCAGGTGTAATAATGTAATAACCCCCTCCTCAGGTGTAATAATGTAATGACCCCCCCTTCAACTATAATAACCCCCCCTCAGGTATAATAATGTAATGACCCCCCCCTCAGGTGTAATAATGTAATGACCCCCCCCTCAGGTGTAATAATGTAATAACCCCCTCCTCAGGTGTAATAATGTAATAACCCCCCAGGTGTAATAATGTAACCCCCCCCTCAGGTATAATAATGTAATAACCCCCCAGGTATAATAATGTAACCCCCCTCAGGTGTAATAATGTAATAACCCCCCAGGTGTAACCCCTAGTGTAATAACCCCCCCCAGAATAACCCCCCTAGAATAACCCCCCCAGAATAACCCCCCCCAGGTGTAATAATGTAATAACCCCCCCCAGAATAACCCCCCAGGTGTAATAATGTAATAACCCCCCCAGGTGTAATAATGTAATACCCCCCCCAGGTGTAATAATGTAATAACCCCCCCAGAATAACCCCCCCAGGTGTAATAATGTAATAACCCCCCAGGTGTAATAATGTAATAACCCCCCCAGAATAACCCCCCAGGTGTAATAATGTAATAACCCCCCCCAGAATAACCCCCCCAGAATAACCCCCTAGAATAACCCCCGTATAACCCCCCTAGAATAACCCCCCTAGAATAACCCCCCCAGGTGTAATAATGTAATAACCCCCCAGAATAACCCCCCAGGTGTAATAATGTAATAACCCCCCCAGAATAACCCCCTAGAATAACCCCCCCGTATAACCCCCCTAGAATAACCCCCCTAGAATAACCCCCCCAGGTGTAATAATGTAATAACCCCCCCCAGAATAACCCCCCAGGTGTAATAATGTAATAACCCCCCAGAATAACCCCTAGAATAACCCCCTAGAATAACCCCCCCAGGTGTAATAATGTAATAACCCCCCCCAGAATAACCCCCGGTAATAATGTAATAACCCCCCTAGAATAACCCCCCAGAATAACCCCCCCCAGAATAACCCCCCCTAGAATAACCCCCCCAGAATAACCCCCCCCGCCGCGTGCGCCCTCGCCAGACACAAGACACGCGGCCCATCCGCCCGCCCTCCCCCGCCCCCCCCATTGACGTCACCGTCGGGTCACGTGTCCGCGCGGGCCCAATCGCGTGGCCGCGTGGCCGCCCGTGCAGGAGTCGGGGACGGCCGGATAAAGGAGCGCCGCGGAGCCCGCAGCCCGGAGCCCCGCACCACCTCCCCCAGCGCCCAGCTCTGCCGCCCGGCCGCCGCGCCGCGCCGCGCCCGCTCCGCCCCGCATCTCCGCGCCCTCCTCGGGGCCGCCGCTGCCGCCGCCGCCGCTGCTGGGGGGCCCCGGGCGGACACCAGGCCGTGGCCCTGACGGCCCCAGCCGCCTGGCGGGGGCGGGGGGGGGCAGGAGCCGAGCCCCGCAGGCGCTGCACGGACCTTCGCTCCGACGGGGGGACGGTGGGCGGTGTGACCCAGCCCCCCCCCCGCCCCGAGAGGCTGCCGTGAGCCGGCGGTGCGTTCAGGGACCCAAGGTCGCGTCCCCCCCCTCTCTCCTCACCCTTCCTCACCCCTCCCGGGTGAGCGTGCATGTGGGCTCCCCCACATCTGGAGCGTCTGGATCTGACTCGACATGGACGGCGGCGGCGGGGGGCGTCGGCGGCGGGGGGGAGCTGCACAACAACCAGTTCTACCAGTGCGAGGAGAGCAAGCCGCTCCTGGGGGAGGCGGCGGACGGACACCACCACAACAGGACGGGCGCGGGGGGGGCCCGGAGGCCGCTGGGGGGCGGGGGCGGGGGGGGGCGGCGGCGGGGGGGCATGCGCTACAAGCTGCTGCACGAGGGCGACATCCAGGTGTGCGCGCTGAAGCACCCGCGCACCTTCCTCAGCAAGATCCTCACCTCCAAGTTCCTGCGCAGGTGGGAGCCGCACCACCTGACCCTGACGGACGGGAGCCTGTCCTCCGCCACGGTGAGTGGGGGGGGGCAGGTGGGGGGGGGGGCAGGTGTGAGGGGGGCAGGTGTGAGGGGGGCAGGTCTGCGTCTGCTCAGGTGGTTGTGTGCATAAATATCTCCCCTCGCTCATGTGTGTCCACTCAGGGTGTGTGTGTGTGTGTGTGTGTGTGTGTGTGTGTGTCCACTCAGGTGTGTGTGTGTGTGTGTGTGTGTGTGTGTGTGTGTGTGTGTGTGTGTGTGTCCACCACACCTGGAGAATTGGTTCATACTGAACACAGGTGTGTGTTTTTAAGATGAATGTCCATTCAGGTGTGTATCCGCTCAGGTGGTTGTGTTTGTGTGTATAAATATCTCCCCTCGCTGATGTGTGTCCACTCAGGTGTGTGTGTGTGTGTGTGTGTGTGTCTGTGTGTGTGTGTGTCCACCACACCTGGAGAATTGGTTCATACTGAATACAGGTGTGTGTTTTTAAGATGAATGTCCATTCAGGTGTGTATCCGCTCAGGTGGTTGTGTTTGTGTGTATAAATATCTCCTGTCTTGTGTCCACTCGGTGTGTGTGTGTGTGTGTGTTTTGTGTGTGTGTGTGTCCCTGGATTGTTTCTGACACTGTGTGTTTTTAATATGAATGTCCATTGTGTGTATGGTGTTTGTTTGTATAATATCTCCTTGTTTGTCCTTGTTGTTTTTGTGTGTCCCCACACCTGGAGAATTGGTTCATACTGAATACAGGTGTGTGTTTTTAATATGAATGTCCATTCAGGTGTGTATCCGCTCAGGTGGTTGTGTTTGTGTGTATAAATATCTCCCCTTGCTCATGTGTGTCCACTCAGGTGTGTGTGTGTGTGTGTGTGTCCACTCAGGTGTGTGTGTGTGTGTGTCCACTAGACCTGGAGAATTGGTTCATACTGAATACAGGTGTGTGTGTTTTTAAGATGAATGTCCATTCAGGTGTGTATCCGCTCAGGTGGTTGTTTTTTGTGTATAAATATCTCCCCTCGCTGATGTGTGTCCACTCAGGTGTGTGTGTGTGTGTGTGTGTGTGTGTGTGTGTGTGTGTGTGTGTGTGTGTGTGTGTGTCCACCACACCTGGAGAATTGGTTCATACTGAATACAGGTGTGTGTTTTTAATATGAATGTCCACTCAGGTGTGTATCCGCTCAGGTGGTTGTGTTTGTGTGTATAAATATCTCCCCTTGCTCATGTGTGTCCACTCAGGTTGTGTGTGTGTGTGTGTGTCCACTCAGGTGTGTGTGTGTGTGTGTCCACTAGACCTGGAGAATTGGTTCATACTGAATACAGGTGTGTGTGTTTTTAAGATGAATGTCCATTCAGGTGTGTATCCGCTCAGGTGGTTGTTTTTTGTGTATATAAATATCTCCACTCGCTCATGTGTGTCCACTCAGGTGTGTGTGCATCCTAACCACTAACAGAGGGCAAACCCAAACAGTCCTGACCCATGTCCCTTTGTCCTCTCTGGTGTGTGTGTGTGTCCTCTCTGGTGTGTGTCCTCTCTGGTGTGTGTCCTCTCTGGTGTGTGTGTGTGTCCTCTCTGGTGTGTGTGTGTCCTCTCTGGTGGTTGTCCTATCTGGTGGTTGTCCTATCTGGTGTGTGTGTCCTCTCTGGTGTGTGTGTGTCCTCTCTGGTGTGTGTGTGTGTCCTCTCTGGTGTGTGCGTGTTTCCTCTCTGGTGTGTGTGTGTGTCCTCTCTGGTGTGTGTCCTCTCTGGTGGTTGTCCTATCTGGTGTGTGTCTCCTCCTTTCTTTGTGTGTCCTCTAGTGGACACACAAAGTTCTGTTCGGCAGTGTTTGTCCTCTCTGGTGTGTTAGTCCTCTCTAGTTTGTATGTGTTCTGCAGTGTGTGTCCTCCCAGGTGTGTGTGTCCTCAGGGACCGTGTCCCAGGTTCTGGTGGACATCCTGATCTGAACAACAATTGGAGTGTGTGTTGTGTTGAAGGGACAGGGACCCCGCATCAGGCCTGTGTCCAGCCCTGCCAGGTCCCTGACCTCTGCATGTCCCTGGGACGGAGCGTCCACCGTCTCGGTTTGGTGGACGTTGGTGTATCTGACAACAGTGCGTCTGTCCAGGACGTCCTTTGAGGGACAGCTGGGCGTCAAGGCCACACAGAGTTGGGCTTAGCATCAGGGGACACAAAGACAATTGTCTTCCCGGGCTACGCTGCTCCTCCCTGCCGCGCTCCGTCCCCCAGTTGTCCATTTGTCCTCTGGTCTGTGTGTGTGTGTGTGTGTGTGTGTGTGTGTGTGTGTGTGTGTGTGAGACCAATACGTGAGGTGAAGTGAGGACATCCTGCTGGTCCTCACAACTTCAGAGGATGTTGGAGGGTCCAGACCTGGTTGAAGGGTGAGGTCAGAACTGGGTTAGGATCAGAGGTCAAAGGTCAGGAGATTAGGAGAGGTCAGAGGTCAGGTGCTGGGTGGTACATATCTATGAAGGTCCTCACAAAGATAGAAGGACAAGGATGTGTGTGGGCTGTGTTTGAGAAACAATATCCTCATTCTGTCAAACTGAGGACATTTCTGGGAAGTGAGGACTTTCTGCTGGTCCTCAGCTTCAAAGGAGAGAAGAGGGTCAAGACCTGGTTTAAGGGTGAGGTCACATCAGGTCAGATGAGGTCAGAGGTCAGGGGGTTAGTTGCGGTGGTTCGGGTAAGGAGCTGGGTAATAAATAGTCTTTGAAAGTCCTCACAAACACACACAAGTATCAGATTTGTGTGTGTGTGAGTGAGTGAGTGAGTATTTGTGAGTGTGTGTGATCACACATGTCTGAGTGTGTGTGTGTGTGTGTGTGTGTGCGCGTGTTCGGACGTGTGACTGTGTGAGTGTGCATGTGTTGGGTGTGTGACTGTGTGTGTGCGCGTGTGTGTGCGCGTGTTCGGACGTGTGACTGTGTGTGTGTGAGTGAGTGTGCATGTGTTGGGTGTGTGACTGTGTGTGTGTGTGTGTGTGTGTCGTATGAGGAAGGCCTGGAGGTGAACCATGAGCACATTTCCTGTGCGGCGTTGTTGCTTCAGCCCGGTTGTTCTCAGGGCGTGTTGGCGTGCGTCACCGCGCGCGCCCCCACGCACAAGACGGCGGCCGGCGCAGAGCTGAAGCCAAGACGCTGGAGTCAGCGGTTGTTCAGGGTGTGTGTGTGTGTGTGTGTGTGTGTGTGTGTGTGTGTGTGACTCACGTCTTTTCTTCTCAGCAAACACGGACTCATCTCTAACCTGCGTAAACAGGAAGTCAGTCAGAGCGACCACTTCCTGTGCGCTGCCTCAGCCGCGCTGCACGTCCACGCGGGGGGGGGGGCGCTTTCCCTGTCGCGCAGGTAGACGCAGGGAACGACGTGTCTCCTCACGCACGGAATGCGGAGGTTGTGGCGGTTGCCAGGGGCAACCGCGCGAGCCCGTCGCGGCCGCCGCGGGGAGGGGGGGCTCGCGTGACGGTTCAGAGTCGGGACGCCGGGTCGAGCGGCGCCGCCGGGCTCCGGTCGGGAACCGGAACGGGCTCCCGGGAAACGACCGCTTTTATGGGTCGTGATTGCGACGGTCTCCAGGTCGCCGCGGCGTCAATAAAGTCGCTTCTTCCTGTTTCTGCTCGCACAAACACCATAAACCAGCCCGTTATCAGGGCGAGACAACTTTGCCCCCGCCGCCGCCCCGCCCCTCGCCGTTACGGTGGGCGGGGCGAAGAGCGGGCGCGCCTTCGTGCGGAGGGCCGGGCGCCGCGGCGACCCCCCGCGACCCCGACGAATGGGCGGGGAACATCCACGATGAGTGAAGCAGCGTCAAGGCCGCGGGGTTCACGCCCGTGAGACGCGCCACGCCCCCCGACGGGCAACACCTGCTCACATGTTTACACACACACACACACACACACACACACACACACACACACACACACACAGACAGTCCAGCTACAGCCAGGCCAACACTGTGATCCTGTTTCGGGTGTCATGGAAACGGTGCGACTGTGTAATCAAGCCAGCAGTGTTTGTCTGAGGGTTCTGGATCGTTTCATACAGACGAGTCAGTCTGAGACTGTGTGTGTGTGTGTGTGTGTGTGTGTGTGTGCACGTGTGTGTGTGTGTGTGTGTGTGCGCGTGCGTGTATGTGTGTGTGTGCGTGTGTGCGCGCGTGTGTGTGGAGAAGCAGAAGTGTGTCAGCTGACCAGCACATCCTGCTGCCGCTCATGGCCGTGCTGTCAGGCGGAGAGGGGGAGGGGCTGTTTCAACAGCTCTTAACGTTGTTGTGTTTTTTTAATCACTTCCTGTTGTGCGCCTTTAAAGGGTTGTGAGGAGGGTAAAGGTTTCATGCAACGCCGCACATCCTTCCTACCGAATAAACCAAAGAAGAAGAAGAAGACGCGTCGTCAAATAATGGAGCAAATGGCTGAACTCACCCCTGACCTTAACCCTGACCTTTGACCTTGACCCTGACCTTTGGTAACCCCGTTTGGTTGACAGGGCCTGTCTCCTCTGTTGCCGACCTTTCGGGCCGTCGCCCCCGTCCCGTTCGTGCGGGCGCTCCTCGTCTGTGGAATGTCGATGATGTCGTGTGAGGGAGCCCAGAAGCAGATGTGGTCGTCCGACTGCTCCGAACCGTCCCGTCGGTTTGCTTCAGAGGGGGTCTCTGGCTGACCCCAGATGACCCCACCTGACCCCGGATGACCCCACCGACGTTGGGCCCAGGAGCCGCGGCTCGTCCCTTCCCGTGTGTTTACGTTGCCGCGCGATCCGTCCAGGAATTCCAGCCCGAGTCCTTGAGCGCAGCGGCTGGGTGAAACTGGGTCACTGCAGAACATGTCGGCGTTGCGGGGCCTCTGCGGCGCGATCGCCATGGAGCCCAGGAAGTGAGACTGTTTACAACCTCTGAGCCTCGGCCACAGAACCAGCAGAACATTCGTCAGACATTAAAATACCTCCCAGAGCTGGGACTGTTGTGGAGGAACAGGGCTGAGCTGCACAGTTTGCAGTCTTTATTCCCCAAAATACATCCTGTAGTGCAAACCACACACACACAGATACGCACAGATACACACGATCACACACACACATAGATACACAAGATCACACACAGATACACACACACACACACAGATACACACACACACAGACACACACACACACAGATACACACACACACACACAGATACACACACACAGATACACACACACACACAGATACACACACACACACAGATACACACACACACAGATACACACACACAGATACACACACAGATACACACAGATACACATGATCACACACAGATACACACACACATACACACACACAGATACACACAGGTACACATGATCACACACAGATACACACAGATACACTCACACAGATACACACACAGATACACTCACACAGATACACACACAGATACACACACACACATACACACACAGATACACACACAGATACACACACACACATACACACACAGATACACACAGATACACATGATCACACACACATAGATACACAAGATCACACACAGATACACAAACACACACACTCTCTCTCACACACACAGATACACACACACAAACACACACACTGTCTCACACACACAGATACACACACACACTCACCTCCTGCTGGTGTCACCAATAAAGGAGCTGAGAGCTCCCGTCATCACGGGTCGGCGGCGCCGGTCTGAAAATGTAATTTATTAATTTATGCGGGGCCGCGCTCTCCTCCGATTGGCTGTGGCCGACGGCGCCGGTGGTCTCGGATTAGCAACCTGTGGGCGTGCCAGGCGTGTCCTCGGCAGAAGATGGCCGCCGCGTGTGCTGCTGCGCGTGTGCTGCTGCGCGCGTGCTGCTGGAAACAAACAAACCAAAAAAAAAAAAAAATACAACATACATCTCCATCCCCCTGTTTCTATGGCAACCCGGCTGCTGGGGGGCGGGGGGGCTTTGAGCCTCCTGGAGGAGAAATGGAAGCAAAAGGAAGGAACAAAGAGCAGCAGAAAATGGAGGGGGAGAAAAAAGAGGGAGAGAAAACAGGAAGAAGGGTAGATGGAAAGAGGTGAAGGAAGCGGTCACGTGGTCTGGTGCAGGATGAGGTTTCCATGGTAACCTCGGCTGGTTATCAGAAGGAACGAAGCTGCTGTGAGTGTGTGTGTCTGTGTGAGAGTGTGTGTGCGCGTGTGTATCTGTGAGTGTGTGTGTGCATATCTGTGTGAGTGAGAGTATATCTGTGTGTATGTGTGTGTATCTGTGTCTGTGTGTATGTGTGTGTGTGTATGTGTGTGTGTGTCTGTGTGAGAGTGTGTGTGCACGTGTGTATCTGAGTGTGTGTGCATATCTGTGTGAGTGTATATCTGTGTGTATCTGTGTGAGTGAGTGTATATCTGTGTGTATGTGTGTGTATCTGTGTCTGTGTGTATGTGTGTGTGTATCTGTGTGTGTGTGTATGTGTGTGTGTGTCTGTGTGAGAGTGTGTGTGCACGTGTGTATCTGTGAGTGTGTGTGTGCATATCTGTGTGAGTGAGTGTATATCTGTGTGTATGTGTGTGTATCTGTGTCTGTGTGTATGTGTCTGTGTGTATGTGTGTGTGTGTCTGTGTGAGAGTGTGTGTGCACGTGTGTATCTGAGTGTGTGTGCATATCTGTGTGAGTGAGTATATCTGTGTGTATCTGTGTGAGTGAGTGTATATCTGTGTGTATGTGTGTGTATCTGTGTCTGTGTGTATGTGTGTGTGTATCTGTGTGTGTGTGTGTGTGTGTCTGTGTGAGAGTGTGTGTGCACTTGTGTATCTGTGAGTGTGTGTGCATATCTGTGTGAGTGAGTGTATATCTGTGTGTATGTGTGTGTGTGTGTATGTGTGTGTTTGTGTATGTGTGTGTGTCTGTGTATCTGTGAGTGTGTGTGTGCATATCTGTGTGAGTGAGTGTATATCTGTGTGTATGTGTGTGTGTATCTGTGTGTGTGTGTGTGGTTGTGT
The DNA here is from genome assembly GCA_911728415.1 of Lagocephalus sceleratus. Taxonomy (NCBI): domain Eukaryota; kingdom Metazoa; phylum Chordata; class Actinopteri; order Tetraodontiformes; family Tetraodontidae; genus Lagocephalus; species Lagocephalus sceleratus. The sequence goes on from CAJVRN010000116.1 coordinate 971,017, forward strand.
GTGTGTGGCTGCTCTCCAGCCAGTTCAAAGGCTCCACTTGTCTCACTGGTGTTTACCCGTCGGTGAACTGGGACCAGTCACAGACCAGCAGCACGGGCAGGATGATGTGATGCCCCCCCCTTGTGGGGGGGTAAAGGATGCCGTTTGAGGCCCCTCTCCCCGGTTGGACCCTCTGGGTCTCCGCTGGGCCGTAGCTTTAGTCGCGGTTCAGGTCTGGAGGGTCAGAGGTCACACCTTCAGGACCATCAGACTGTGGGGGGGTCTGAGAGGGGCCGGGGGGGGGTCTGTTCTGTGGAGGTGTTGTGGGAGCCTGGACTGACGTCCCCCTGTCCCCCCTGTCCCCCCGTCCTCTCTGCCCTGCAGCCCACGGGCTACATGGAGACGCCGCTGTCCTACAGCGCCATCGAGGACCTGCAGCTGCTGTCCTGGGACAACGCCCCCAAGTACTGCGTCCAGCTCAGCATCCCCGGAGGCACCGTCCTGCTGCAGGTAACCGTGGTTCCTCCCCCTCCTGGCGCACCGCCAGCTTCCTTTGTCGTCCGCTCGGGGCCCCGGGCCTCGGTCCTGCCGGGGCCTCTTTCGGGTCCGAGCACCTGAAGCCGCCTCAGAAGTGTGGAGAAGCTCCTCTGGGCCCGTGGGTCCGCTCAAGTGGAAGCTTCCACCAGAACATGAGGCGCCAGGGGGAGTGGGGGTGAGGCCCACGTGGCCCCCCAGGGTCACCGGGAACGTTGCTGAGGAGCACGATGACTCACTGAAGAGCCTGCGCCCCCCCCAGCAGGACTGGGGAGACCAGAACCAGCGTCCACCTCCTGTCCCAGACCTGAGGAGTGGATCTGTGGCGGTCCCACGGTCTGTGGCGCCGCCGGGTCCCCCTGTGAGGCCATCCAGCACGCGGGATCCCCGAAGGAACCCGGAGAACCCCCCGCTCCTTCTCCAGCTGCGTAACGTCAACGCTGTTTACTTCCCGACCATCTGACGCAGCTCCGGGTTCCAGGGAAAGCTTCGCATCAGCGGTGACCAGAGCCAGGCCCGCTCATGCTTGGCGCCTGGCCAGTTCTGTTGGGTTTCCAATCCAGCGTGTGGGTTTGGAATGTCGGCCAGGCCGACGTCAGCGCGTTGTTAATCTCCGAGGAGCCTCGTCCCGGACCAAAAACAGCCCGGCTCTTCCCCGGAGCTCACAAGTATGAGCCTCCCGTGTTCTGCTGTAAACACGTCCAGCCCAGCGCGCTGTTCCCAGGAACCTCCAGCCTCGCCGCCGCCGCACCTCAGCAGACCGCGCTGCTCCCCTCAGCCTTCAGGACGCGCACGAGCACCAGCGCACGGACCAGGACCTTTGTGTGTGTGTGGGGGGGCAGGTGGGGGGGACAGGTGAGGACCAGGCTGGACCGGGTCTGGGGCAGGATCGTTCCAGGGGCTACAGGAGCCTCGTGTACGCTCCGATGAGTTACGCTGCTGTTACACCAGCTGATGGGTGTGTGTGTGTGTGTGTGTGTGTGTGTGTGTGTGTGTGTGTGTGTGTGTGTGTGTGTGTGTGTGTGTGTGTGTGTGTGTGTGTGTGTGTGTGTGTGTTGCTACAGGCGGCCAACAGCTACCTGAGGGACCAGTGGTTCCACTCCCTGCAGTGGAAGGTAAGCAGCCAAAGCCTCGCCGTTCCCCCATTCCCTAGGCCACGCCCACTCAGCCTCCGCCATGTCCCCCCCCCCAGAAAAAGATCTACAAGTACCGGAAGGTCCTGAACAACCCGAGCCGCTGGGACGTGGTTCTGAAGGAGATCCGGGCGCTGGTGGACATGGCGCTGAGCTCCCCGCTGCAGGATGACTCCATCCACCAGGCGCCGCTGCACATCATCTCCACCCTGCTGGCCGAGGTACAGACGTGTGTGTGTGTGTGGGGGGGGGTCGCACAGGGGCTTTAGGGGGCCCGTGGAGGTCAGGGGTCGCAGCCCCTTCCCCTCGCCCTGATTCCTGCACAGCTCCTGCGGCCCTGACCCGTGTTCTTCTGCTCCACAGAACTCCAGCCTCAGCACTCAGGATCACGAGAACATCATCGTGGTGAGTGCCAAGTAAACACACGTTAATCATTCACCCGGCCGCCTCCCCCCGGCCCGGGCCGCAGACACAAGAAAAATATTGATTTTCCACATTTGTGAGCGTGTGTGTGTGTGTGTGTGTGTGTGTGTGTGTGTGGAGGGGCTGTGTGTGTCCATGGTCGTGGGAGGGGTCATGATGTTTGTGTAACTCACCTGCTGGTCCCTGCAGCTGAAGGCCAAAACAAAAATATTTATCTGTGTGTGTGTGTGTGTGTGTGTGTGTGTGTGTGTGTGTGTGTGTGTCCAGGCCATCGCTCCTCTTCTAGAAAACAACCACCCTCCACCTGACCTGTGTGAGTTCTTCTGTAAGGTGAGTGAACGCTCAAGATGGATGGAATCTGACTTTTAAAGAACGTTTGAAGCATGCGTTTGTGTGTGTGTGTGTGTGTGTGTGTGTGTGTGTGTGTGTGTGTGTGTGTGTGTGTGTGCGCAGCACTGTCGGGAGCGGCCGCGGTCCATGGTGGTGATTGAAGTGTTCACTCCTGTGGTCCAGAGGATCCTCAAACACAACATGGTGAGACCAGTCAGGTGTCAAACTGGTGCCCCCCCCCAGTGGGGAGGGCCGTCCCAGCGTTCCCAGTCTCACCTGTCCCGTCTCCGCAGGACTTCGGGAAGTGCCCCCGGCTGCGTCTCTTCACTCAGGAGTACATCCTGGCGCTCAACGAGCTCAACGCCGGGATGGAGGTGGTGAAGAAGTTCGTCCACAGGTGGGAAGTGTGTGTGTGTGTGTGTGTCTGAGTGTGTGTCTATGAGTGTGTGTGTGTATATCTCTGTGTGTGTGTGAGTGTGTGTCTGTGAGTGTGTGTGTCTCTGTGTGTGTGTGTGTATATCTTGTGTGTGTGTCTGTCTGTGTGTGTGTGTCTGTCTGTGTGTGTGTATATCTGTGTGTGTGTGTGTGTGTGTGTGTGTGTGTGTGGCCGGTCTGACTCCCCCCTGTCTCCCCAGCATGCACGGGCCCACGGGCCAGTGCCCCCACCCTCGGGTGCTCCCCAACCTGGTGGCCGTGTGCCTCGCCGCCATCTACTCCTGCTACGAGGAGTTCATCAACAGGTGAGCTCAGCTGCTTCCGAGGGGCCTTAAAGGGACGTGGGGGGGGGGCTCCTCCCCTTTAAGTCCTCCTGGCGCCCCCCGGGACGCCGTGTTGACGCCGTCTGAGCGATCTCACCTAATGAGCTGCTGAGGCCTCAGAGAACAAACAGTTTTTCCGTCGCTCCGGTATTCCCGTCTCCCCACTCTGACGCTCCTCTCCCCCCCCCCCCCCCTCCCCCCCCCCAGCCGGGACAACTCCCCCAGCCTGAAGGAGATCAGGAACGGCTGCCAGCAGCAGAACGACCGGAAGCCTCCGATGCCGCTGCGCCTGCTGCGCCCCGAGCCGCCCACGCCCCCCCACCGGCGCCCTCCTCCCCCTCTCGGTCAACGCCAGCCCCGCCCAGCCCCCGCCCCTCTCGAACCCCGCCCCCGCCATCCCCATCGCCGCCCCGACGCCGTCCCTGCCTCTGTCCCCGCCCCCCTCCGTCGTCAACTCCAGCGAGATCCTGGTGGAGCTGGAGCGCAACAACAACTCGGCGAACGCCAAGCGGAAAGGCGACCCCCCCGGGGGGGGCTCCAGCCTCATCGACTGCCTGCTGGTCAGCCCCGCCCTCAACACGCTGTCCATCCAGCTGCCCGCCCAGGCCGACCGCGTGCTGGGCTGCTTCGCCCTCATCCTCAAGATGCTGTGAGTGCTGCACCACAACACTGCCCCCGCCTGGGGGAACACACAAACAAACAACAACAACAAACAAACAAAACCACAACGAGAACAAAACCAAACACAAACAGCAAGAATCAATCAACAACAAACCAAACCAACAACAATAAACAAACCAAACAGACACAACAAACAAGAACAAAACCAAACAAACATAAACAAGCAACAACAAACCAAACAAACAACAATAAACAAACACAAACAGCAAGAAACAAGCAACAACACACAAACCAAACGAATATAAACAATTTAACAACAAACAAAACTAATCAACCATAAACAACAATAAACAAACAAAGCCAACAAACCAAACAACAAATATAAAACAATAAACACACAACAAAACAAGAATCAACCACACAGACAACAAATAAGCACCAGGAAACAACAAAACAACAAAAAAACAAACAAGAAACAAAACTGCTTAAACAAGAAAGAAGCACCAAGAAGAAAACACAAACACCAACAGCACTAAACAACAATACCAAACAAGAAACAAACAAACAACAACAAACACCAATAGCACTAAACAACAATACCAAACAAGAAACAAACAAACAACAACAAACACCAATAGCACTAAACAACAATACCAAACAAGAAACAAACAAACAACAATAAACACCAACAGCACTAAACAACAACAATACCAAACAAGCACCAAGAAACAATCAAAACCACACAAACAACAACAACAACAAACATCCTGTCCCTCCTGCAGGTCCGACTATGACGACTGGAGGCCCGCTCTGGCCAGCCTGCTGCAGCCCATCCCCTTCCCCAAAGAGTGAGTACCTGAGGTCAGAGGTCAGAGGTCGTGCTGGGGCAGGTGACACTGGAGCCTCGCTGGTCACGGCGCCGCCCCCCCGGGGGGACCCCGCCTCCTGGTTACTGAGGCTGCGGATGATGTCATGGCGAAGGTGTCACAAACAACACTGTAGCGCCTCGGGGCCCCCGGGGGGGCGCGTGCGCTCAAAGGGCCCCCCGGGGCCCCGCGGCCACGTCAGCGGCCCCGTCCCGGGGGGGCGCGGCGCTCTAATTGGCCGCCGCCGCCGCCGCCACCGCCGGCCTCGTTTGCGATTGTTGCTGCTTCGTTATCGCTCATTTGGGCGAGGCGGGGAAACCAGCTGGTGCCCGGTCCGGGGGGGCCGCTGGGCGCCCGAGCCCTCCCCCGAGCGCGGGCGCCCGTCCGTTTCCGCTCGCGTAACCCTGTGACGTCTGTGTCTCCGCAGGGCGCTGGCTCACGCCAAGTTCACCAAGTAAGTGAGGGCGGGCGGTCGGGGCGGCGCCCCCCCGCCGCGGCGCCCCACAACCCTCAACGCCGTTTCTGTGTCTCCGCAGGGAGCTCAAGTACGTCATCCAGAGGTTCGCCGAAGACCCCAGGCAGGAGGTGAGCGGGGGGGGCGGGGCTTGTGGTTTCCATGGCGACCGAGAGGGAGTCGCCCTGTTTGTCCCGCTCGCTGCCTTTGAGCGCCCCCGTGGTCGTTTAACGCCACGAGGGGTTGAAGTCCAGATGACCTGGGGGGGGGGGGGGGGGTCAGAGACGGGTCGGGGGGGCGGCGGCGGCGGCTGACGCGGTCACGTGCTCCCCCAGGTCCACTCGTGCCTCCTGAGCGTGCGCTCGGGGAAAGACGGCTGGTTCCAGCTCTACAGTCCAGGGGGCGTGGCCTGCGACGACGACGGCGAGCTCTTCGCCAGCATGGTGAGTGTGCAACCGGGTCGGCGGGGGGGCGCCGGGAGGGGGCGGGGCCTGGACCGCGCGCTGCAGACGCTGGTGTCTGTGCAGGTCCACATCCTGATGGGCTCCTGCTACAAGACCAAGAAGTTCCTGCTGTCCCTGGCGGAGAACAAGCTGGGCCCCTGCATGCTGCTGGCCCTCCGCGGGAACCAGACCATGGTGGAGGTGAGCCCCCCCGACGCCCCCGGCCCCGCCCCCGGGCCCGCCCCCCAGTCACAGCCGGCCTCTGTGTGGGTCCAGATCCTGTGCCTGATGCTGGAGTACAACATCATCGAGAACAAGGACACGCAGCTGCAGATCATCTCCACGCTGGAGAGCACCCAGGTGGGGCTGCGCATGTACGAGCAGCTCTGCGACCGCCAGCGCGAGCTCAAGGAACTGGTGAGTGGCGCTCGCACCCCCCCTGGGGGGGCGGAGGGTTCAGGTCCAGGAGACGGGAGCGCGTCGTGAGGTTAGAGGTTTGGATAAGACACCAAACCCCGTCTCCGACCTGACCTGACGCCCCCTGCCGGTCACATGCGGTACTGCAGCCCCTCAGACACCTTCTCCTTCTGCCCCCCCCCCAGCAAAGGAAAGGAGGCCCCACCCGCCTGACCCTGCCCTCAAAGTCCACGGTGAGTTCCCGGCCCCGGGCAGAGGCCCTAACAGTGCGGGCCCGCGGCCCTGAGAGCTTGTGCGTGTGCCCCCGCAGGACGCGGACCTGGCCCGCCTCCTGAGCTCCGGCTCCTTCGGGAACCTGGAGAACTTGAGCCTGGCCTTCACCAACGTCACCAGTGCCTGCGCCGAGCAGCTCATCAAGCTGCCGTCGCTCAAGCAGCTCAACCTGTGGTCCACGCAGGTACGCCGCCGCCGCCGCCGCGCTCGCCGCCGCGCTCGCCGCCGGGGCCCCTCTGACCTCGCCGTCTCTCCCTCGCAGTTCGGGGACGCGGGGCTGCGGCTGCTGTCGGAGCACCTGGCGTGTCTCCAGGTCCTGAACCTGTGCGAGACTCCCGTCACCGACGCGGGGCTGCTGTCCCTCAGCTGTAAGCCCCCCCCACCCCCGGCCCACCCTCACCCCCACCCCCCACCCCCACCCCCACCCTCACCCCCACCCTCTCTGTTTCAGCCATGAAGAGCCTCTGCAGCCTGAACATGAACAGCACCAAACTGACGGCCGACACCTACGAGGACCTGAAGGTACGGGGGGGTCGAGGGGGGGGCGGGGGGCGGGGTCGGGGGGGGTCAGGTGGGCTCAGGTGACCTCCCTCATGTGTCCACAGGCCAAACTGCCTAACCTGAAGGAGGTGGACGTCCGGTACACCGAGGCCTGGTGAACGCGCCTGGAGACCAGGAGCTCTGACATCATCAAGGACCACCTGCTGCCACCCACCTTCATCATCATCATCACCCACCTTCATCATCACCTTCACCATCATCATCATCACCATCATCATCACCTTCACCATCATCATCACCTTCACCATCATCATCACCACCATCATCACCATCATCATCATCACCATCATCATCACCTTCACCATCATCATCACCTTCACCATCATCATCACCACCATCATCACCCACCTTCATCATCACCTTCACCATCATCATCATCATCATCGCCATCATCATCATCTTCATCATCACCATCATCATCACCATCATCATCACCATCACCACCATCACCATCACCATCATCACCATCATCATCATCATCATCATCATCATCTTCATCTTCATCATCATCATCATCGTCATCTTCATCATCTTCATCATCGCCCAGTCGTGCCACCATCGGTTACCAGGACTGTTCTCTTCATGGACTATTGCCACTTTTATTTCATTCTCCTGATGTTTGGTAGAAGACCCCCCCCCCCCCCCCCACAGCACCACCCCCCCCTCTGGGCCCGTCATCAGGCCCCCCCCCGGTTCCGTCCCTCCCGCCCTCACATTCCAGTCCGACCCACATCTCGACCACGGGAGACCTGAGGTGGCCCCTCGGAGGAGAGCCTGTGCTTCATTCCTCATCAGCGCAGCCCCGCCCCCCTGCCCCCCCCCTCGCCCCCCCCATGGAAGGCCCCTCCCCTGATTGGAGTGTACATAGTCAAGACTGCGTGGGTGCTGAGCAGGCGGCTGTAGCAGTAGGACGGCGGTCTGGGACCGCCCTGTATTTATACGTCTGTCCTGGATTATTTCCCCTTTTTCAACCAGAAGCCAAACAGAGGCCCCGCCCCCCGAGGCCCAGGCCCCGCCCCCAGGCCCCGCCCCCGAGGCCCCGCCCCCCGTCTGAAGGGGTCCTGGCGTGGACCTGCGTCGTCACCAGCTCAGAGATGAATATTTTCGTACCTCCGTCTGTGTCTGTGGAGGGGGCGGGGCCCGTCTGCCAACGGCGCGCCGGGGGAGGCGGCCCTCCCTGAGCGGCGCCGCCGCCCCCCCGGGCCCACGCCAGCGAGGTCCCGGTGGAGGGTTCTGCCTGTGGAGGCGCCCGTCTGCCCCCGTGTTCTTCTGTGGTTCCGCTGCGATTGGCCCTCGGACGTGAGCGGGGACCGTGGACGCGCCCGGACCGAGGACGCGCCCGGCGAGGAGGCGGAGCGGACGCCTTCCTCCGACGCCGCGGCGAGAGCGGGAAGGCATCGCCCCCGGCGTCCCGGACCCCCCGGGCCAGACGTGCGTCCCGGACAGGCCCGCGGTTCTGCCTCCCGCCTCCTCGCGCGTTCGTGCCAGCGGGGCGCGGGCGCGGCGCTGTCCTATTTATTGGGTGCCATGGCAGTTCCCCGCCCGGCCTGTAGGGGGCGCCCGCGGCCCGCGCTTTCACACCCTGTCTGATGTACATACGCGTGTAAATAACGTATTTCCACCTCCCTCCCTTCGGTCGACGGGCTGCTGTTGCCTTCGTGCGTGGCTTCTTCTCGTTTTTCCACGATAATCAATATCAGAAAGTCGATAATCAGACGTTTTTCCTGTGTTTTTTCCTTGTTTTTCTTTGCATGTACATGTTGCTGCATCACTTGCGTTTTTTTGGTTTTGTATCGTTTTTTTTTTTTTAAAGCAGCGCGTCGTCGGGTTCGAGGACAGGAAGAGCCACGCCCCCCCACACCCCCGTCGGAACCACTCAGACGTTTGAAGCCAACCCCGGCGCCCGACGCCGGGCTCAGTAGAACCGTGGGCGCCGCTCGTAAGCACAGCGCGGTGGGGCTCTCGCCGCCGGCGAGGCGGGTCCTATTTTTTTAACCCGAGCGGTCCGATCGCGACCTCTGGGGGAAACCTGTCGGTTTGTTTCCGTTTCTTTTTTTAAGCGTGAAGCGTCCCCGTCTCGCACGGCGACGCACGAGGAGGCGGCGGGAGAGACTCGCTGTTTTTACACGGCTTTTATTTCGTAAGCGTGCCTTCAGGAGCGCCGACCGGGCGGGTTTTCTTACGGGCGGACGCCGCGACCCCGCGACCCCCGCGGGGGCCGGCCTCACGCCACGAGCTTACAGTGAGCAGTTTTTGTATTCCGTACGAGCCGTAATGGGTCTTTTGTTCCGTGGTGACTTCTGTAGCTGCGCTCCGCTTTCGGTTTACGTTTTTTTTTTTTTTTCTATTAGACTCTACACGAACTGTAAAGAATGTCCGAGCGGCGTACGGCGTCGATACGCGAGGGCGTGACCTCGAGACCACGCCCCCCCCTCCCCCGCCGCCACTTCTTCTTCTGTCGTTGGTCTGCTTCTTCTCCCCAGTCATCATCATCATCATTATTATTACTGTTATTATTATTATTATTATTATTATTATTATTGCTGCTGCTCGGTGGCCGTTGTACTAAAATGACAAAAAAAAAAAAAAAAAAAAAGATAATTGACGGGAAAATTACAATTATGTGAAATAATTTCAATCAAAAATAAAATTGTCTGTGAAGATGTCCCAGCACGCGTCTCGCCTCTGCTCTCTGATGAAAGGGCGAACCGAAGCGCGTGATGTCGCGATGGAACGGGCTCGTCACCAGAACCTTCGTCACCTTCATCACCTTCGTGAACCTTCATCATCTTCATCACCTTCGTCAACCTTCATCACCTTCGTGAACCTTCATCATCTTCATCACCTTCCTGAACCTTCGTTACCTTCATCACCTTCGTGAACCTTCATCATCTTCATCACCTTCATCATCTTCATCACCTTCCTGAACCTTCATCACCTTCGTGAACCTTCATCACCTTCGTGAACCTTCATCACCTTTGTGAACCATCATCTTCATCACCTTCGTGAACCTTCATCACCTTCGTGAACCTTCATCATCTTCATCACCTTTGTGAACCATCATCTTCATCACCTTCGTGAACCTTCATCTTCATCACCTTCGTGAACCTTCATCATCTTCATCACCTTCGTGAACCTTCATCATCTTCATCACCTTCATGAACCTTCATCATCTTCATCACCTTCATGAACCTTCATCACCTTTGTGAACCTTCATCACCTTTGTGAACCATCATCTTCATCACCTTCGTGAACCTTCATCACCTTCCTGAACCTTCATCACCTTCCTGAACCTTCATCATCTTCATCACCTTCGTGAACCTTCATCATCTTCATCACCTTCGTGAACCTTCATCATCTTCATCACCTTCGTGAACCTTCATCACCTTCATCACCTTCGTGAACCTTCATCATCTTCATCACCTTCGTGAACCTTCATCATCTTCATCACCTTTGTGAACCTTCATCACCTTCTTCACCTTTGTGAACCTTCATCATCTTCATCACCTTCGTGAACCTTCATCACCTTCGTGAACCTTCATCACCTTCATCATCTTCATCAAATTCGTGAACCTTCATCATCTTCATCACCTTCATGAACCTTCATCATCTTCATCACCTTCATGAACCTTCATCATCTTCATCACCTTCGTGAACCTTCATCATCTTCATCACCTTCATGAACCTTCATCATCTTCATCACCTTCATGAACCTTCATCATCTTCATCACCTTCGTGAACCTTCATCATCTTCATCACCTTCCTGAACCTTCATCATCTTCATCACCTTCCTGAACCTTCATCATCTTCATCACCTTCGTGAACCTTCATCATCTTCATCACCTTCCTGAACCTTCATCATCTTCATCACCTTCCTGAACCTTCATCATCTTCATCACCTTCGTGAACCTTCATCATCTTCATCACCTTCGTGAACCTTCATCACTCATCATCCTCGTTGAGTCGAGCTGCTGCTGTTACGCCGCTTGGCCGCCGGGGGGCGCCCGCGGGCTGCTGGGAGCTCGATTTAGGAACGTAACAAAGTTTTTTTTTAACAATATTTTCTTTAATAATTAATAACAATTGATTTAAAAAGAAAAACGCGGGTTTACATTTAAATGCACAGAAGGTTGGAGGTTCACGTGAAGCTGATGATTGCGTCTCCTCACCTGTAACACCAGGTGGTGGAGCTCAAACCATCGGTGCGTCACAGTGACCATCAGTGACGTCACTGGTGGTCACTGTGACGTCACTGATGGTCACTGTGACGTCACTGATGGTCACAGAAGCGTCAGAGGAGGGGCCGTTTCATCTTCCAATCAAAGGTCTGACCCCAGACGGGGGGGGGTCGTTCTCCTCCCGACGGCCTTCAGCTTCGCCCGGCGAACATCGGGGGCTGTTTGTTGCGGACGACCAGCGTGGCGACGCCCTTCACGTCCCTCAGCCTGTCGGAGTCGAAGTCCACCAGGAGCGTCCTGACGCCGGCGCGCGTGGGCGTGAAGGACAGCTGGGCGGAGACCTCCTGACCCGGAGCCACGGCGCCGCTAAGGACAGGCGGGGGGGGGTGAGGGAGGCGGAGCAGAGGGCGACCGAGGTGAGCGGGCGCACGCCTACCTGACCTGCACCTGGGCGTCCCGCAGAAGCCCCGCCCCCTCCACCGTGAAGACGCCGCCCCTCAGGGGGACGGGGAGGGGGTTGGTGAAGGACACGTGGGCCGTCGCCTGCTCCCACGCCACGGCGGGTCCGGGCACCTGGGGGGGGGGGCGGAGTTCAGATGGAGGACCTGCCCCGCCCCCCTCACCTGAGGAGAGGCCTCAGACGACCTTTGACCTTCTGGTGACCTTCTGGTGGTCCAGCTTCGTTCTTGGGGGCGCTCCCTTCACGGTCCCGCCCCCCACCCGTGGGCTCACCTGGACCAGGAGCTGCGGCGTGCTCAGGGGCACGTTGGCCACCGCCATCAGGGGGCGGCGTCCGGCGGCGCTCAGGACGGCCTCCACCTGGATCAGGTGATGCTCGGAGACGCAGGCGGCGTAGTCGTGGTAGCGCAGGCGCACCACCTCCCTGTGGGCTGCACGCGCCCGCGGGGTCACGGGGTCGGCCGCGAGGGGCGGAGGAGGCGGAGGAGGCGGAGGAGGCGGAGCCACCCACCTGCCCGAGCCGCCACCTGGACGCCGACCCGCCTTCGCCGACACTCCCCCCGCGGGAGGGCGTTGTAGGTGAGCGCCCTGGCGAGGACCGTCAGCTCGCCGCGGGCGTCTTCGTCCTGGACGTTCTTCACCTGCGCAGAGACGCGGGTTGACCTCCGACCTGTGGGGGGGGGCGGGGCCACGGACGGCGGCCGCGCACCTCCACGATCACGTCGAAGTCGGAGCCGAACACGGGGCGGGCGTGTCGGATGGACAGACGCAGCGGCGCCGCGGCGTCGGCGGACTCCGTCAGCCGCCGACCCGCCTTCACGTACACCTCCCTCTCCTTCAGGGAGCCTGCAGAGGAGGCTGAGACCAGGACCAGGACCAGGACCAGGACCAGGACTGGACCTCAGAGGACCAGGACCAGCACTGGACCTCAGAGGATCAGGACCAGGACTGGACCTCAGAGGACCAGGACCAGGACTGGACCTCAGAGGACCAGGACCAACCAGGACCAGGACTGGACCTCAGAGGACCAGGACCAGCACTGGACCTCAGAGGACCAACACAAGGACCCCTGAGAACCAGGACCTCAGAGAACCAGGACCAGGACCCCTAAAGACCAAAACGTCAGAGGACCAGGACCAACCCCTGAGGATCAGAACCTCATAAGACCAGGACCCCTGAGGACCAGAACCTCAGAGGACCAGGAGCAGGACCCTAAGGACCAGGACCAAGACCCCCGAGGACCAGGACCCCTAAGGACCAGGACCCCTAAGGACCAGGACCCTGAGGACCAGGACCAGGACCAGGACCTCACCCTCGGGGTACTTGTAGTGCCCGGTCAGGTCTTCGCGTGCGTTCCCAAACAGACTCTTGGTGCTGATGTTCCTCCCCACGTTCCCCGGGTCCTCCAGGATCTGTGGACCAGACCAGTGGATCAGCGCCGGTCTGGACCCCCGGGGGGGGGGGTCGAGGCGAAGCTCCGCCCACCTTCATCCTCCGCCCGTCCCCGTACGCCATCCAGTGGACGACGTCGGCGTTCACCTCGGCGAACACGAACGCCGCGTCGTACTTCACGTCCAGGTTGCCCTCCTTGACGGCGGCCACCGGGCACGGGCCGCAGCAGAACTCACCTGGTGGGGGGGGGGCACGGTCACGCCCCGCCCCCAGAAGTGGGCGTGGCCTGGCGGGCGTACCTTCGCTGCGCTCCTGAGGGGTCGGGTCCAGGACCTGCCAGCCGTCGTTTCCCTCGGGGAGGTCGGGCCTCCTCATCCAGGACTCCACCCAGCAGTGGAAGTTCCTGAGGGGGGGGCGGAGGTCAGGGGGCGGGGCCAGCTCAGGGGGGCGGGGCCAGGGGCGGCGTGCGGCGGTCTCCTACCATTTGGAGTCCCGCCCGCCGTCGAGGGCGTCCAGCCTGTCATCCAGCAGCACGTCCACGGACAGGTTCCCGTCCACATCGTGGGCGGAGTTGAAGTTGGTGACGAGGCGCGTGGGGACGCCCAGGCCGCGCAGCACCGCGCACGCCACGGCGGCGAACACCCAGCACTGGCCGTACCGCACCGCCCCCCCCCGGCGCCACCGCCGCAGGATGGCCGCGCTGCCGCTCCAGCGGCTCGGCGGGACGCCGTCGGAGTAGGGCTCGGTCCAGCGGCCCACCAGAACCCCCCGGTCGTCGTTGGCGTTCACCTGGGGGGGGGCGTCAGTGACGGACGTGAGGGCGGCGAGGGCGGCGGCGAGGGCGGGTCACCATGGCGGTGACGACTCTGCTGACGTAGACGGGGTCATGGCGGCGAGACAGGTCCTTCGCCGGGTTCTTCAGGGCCTTCTTGGACTGGTCCAGGACCTCAAAGCAGATGTCCATCACAGAGTCCTCGAACTGGGTCAGGGGTCAGGGTCAGGGTCAGGGGGTCAGAGGTCAGGGTCCTCACAAAGATAGAAGGACCAGCGTGTGTTTCACCTGTCCGTAACTCCAGGGGAGGCTCCTGATGTGGTCCCAGCTCCCCGTGAAGATGATCCCATCCTCGTTCAACACGTACTCCTGCAGCTGACCCCCATCAGGGAGGTACACCGAGTCCTCTGACACACACACACACACGTAGACACACACACACGTAGACACACAGGTACACACACGTAGACACACACACACGTAGACACACAGGTACACACACGTAGACACACACACACGTAGACACACACAGACACACACACACGTAGACACACAGGTACACACACACGTTCAGACACGCACACACTCACACGCACACACACACACATTCACACACACACACAGGTACACACACAGACACACACTCACACACGTACACGCACACACACACACACACACACACACACATGTACACGCACACACGTTCACACAGACATGTTCACACACACACACGTTCACACACAGACGCACACACACACACACACACACATGTACAGACACACGTACAGACACAGACATGTATACACACACACAGACACGTACACACACACACGTTCACACACACGTACACACAGACACACACATGTACACACACATATATACACACACACAAGTACACACACTCACACACATGTACAGACACACACACACACACACACACACACACCGGGTCACTGGGGCTCGTTGGCGTGACCCCTCCCCCCTCCCTCACCTTCACACCAGGGGTTGAACAGCAGGAGGAACTGGACCTCCTCCTGGTCCACGACGAGGCCGCTCTCCGACGTCACCGTGACGACCAGGCGGTGGCGGCCCACGACGGCGTCCGGCGGGCTGTGGAGGGTCAGCAGGACGTCGTCCTGGAGGTCGTCCTGGGAGAACCACCACTGGGCCCCGCCCCCCCGGCCCCGCCGCACCTCCATCAGCAGCTCCGCCCTCTCACCTGCAACACCGCAAGGTCGGGGTCAGGAGGCCGTCCCGCCGCGGGAGGTGGGCGGGGCCTACCGACCCAGGCGCAGGACCAGCCTCAGGTGGTGGCGGGGCGGCAGCGGCGCCGAGCACCGCAGGGCGACGGCGAAGGGCCGCCCCCGGCGCACGACCAGCCGCCCCCCGTCCGCCTCCTCGGTGCGGTGGGCCGCGTTGTTCTCGCCACTCCTCAGGTCGACGCCCACGATCACACCTGGAGGGGCGCAGAGCTGGAGTCAGCACGCCGCCAACGCCGCCGCCGCCGGGGGGGTGGGGCCGAGGTCAGCACCTACCCCCACCGCCGTCCATTGTGGCTCCGTCCTCGCGGGGTCAGACGCTCCTCGCTCAAGCCTGGTCCACCAGACGCCCGTATTTATACACCAGGGGCCTCCCTCCACACACACACACACACACACACACACACACACTCACACACACACACACACACTCACACACTCACACACACACTCACACACACACACTGACTCACTCCACCTCGACCCCGGTGACCTCTGACATCACTGGGGCAGGTCCCGCCGCCGCTGAGTCGCTGCATAGACGAGTCCTTTCGCCGCTCCCGTCCTCCCACAGACTCCCGTCTGATTGGTCGGGGGCCTGGAGTGGGCGTGGCCAAGAACCCGGAGTGGCGTGAGAGGGCGTCCGACGCCTTTATGAGGCAGATAATCGCAGATGTGATCAAGAGTGGGGGGTCTTGAGCAGGGTTCCAGCACTTTCCAGGAAGGTTTTGGAAAACCCTCGTTCATAGAACAAGAGGACGTGGTCTTATCAGACGATGGTGACATCAGCGGCGTGGTGGGCGTGGCCTCCTCGGCTGCTGCAGATGTACCTGGACCTCCGCACGCCAGCGCTCGCTGATGCTGCGCTGAGGAATGCTGGGATGGACGCGTTTCGGGAAAACGAGGTGTTTGCTGACCTGATCACACCAGAGTGTCAGCAGTGACGCACGGGGCAGGACGGGAAGGAGCCACATCTGGACCAGCCCACATCTGGACCAGCCCTCTTCTGGACCAGCCCACATCTGGACCAGCCCACATCTGGACCAGCCCACATCTGGACCAGCCCACATCTGGACCAGCCCTCTTCTGGACCAGCCCACATCTGGACCAGCCCACCCCTCCACACCTTCACCTCCACATCTGGACCAGCCCACCCCTCCACATCTGTCTCCAGGTGACAGCGTGACTCTGGGGCTTCCTTCACATCTGTCCACGCTGTGTGAACCGTAACATCTGGATAAGCTGCTGGAGCTTCACAGTGAAGAATGTGATGAGATCAGACGGCCTTCTCTCTCCGACGGCCCTGGTGACCCGGTCCGTCCTGGTGACCCGGTCCGTCCTGGGTGACCCGGTCCGTCCTGGGTGACCCGGTCCCTCCTGGGTGACCCGGTCCCTCCTGGGTGACCCGGTCCGTCTGGAGGCTCCTGGTCAAACATCCGGAGTCTAATCTGTTGGGAATTTCACACGTGAGCTGCAGATCCCACCCTGACCACTCATCCAGACGCCCGCCGCCCCCACCACCCATGGGGAGTCACCGGTCCCAGTAACTGGTCCGACTGGTCCCAGTAACCGGACGACTGGTCCCAGTAGTGAGGCGCGTGGGGTCGTCCTCCACGCAGCTCGTTCAGGATGAGGTGTGTCAGAGGTGATCTGAGATCACCACAGAGACCAGTCAACCAGTCACTGGGACCAGTCAACCAGTCACTGGGACCAGTCAACCAGTTACTGGGACCAGAGCATCTCATCTAGGGGCCGCTGCCGGCTCATTAACCCCTACCTGACCGACTGGTTTAGCTCATTCTTCTGTTTTAATCGTGTTTAACTAAATCGAGTCATTTAGAAGAAGCTGCTGAGGAAGCGACTGGTTTCACACAGCAGGGACTGGTTTTACTGGGAAACCACGCAGAGGGAGTGTTCCTCTAAAGCCCCGGTGTTTGTGTTGTCGTGTGTTTTCATCCAGCTGTGGGAAACCCCAGGGCCCGGTTCTCAGCCCGCTCTGGTTTCACACGACACCAGACCCAGTTTGAAGAACACAAACTGCTTTTGGTTTCTTCGTTTCCAACATTTCACAACCTCGGCTGATGACACGGCGTCACGGAAACGGGAACCGAAAGCACCAGTGGCACGAGAGAACCGCCTCGTAACAGGAACAACCCCCGACCAGGCTCTTCTGTGAGGACCCTCCTGCTGGTGGACAGATGTGTGAAGAAGGACACACGAACATGCAGCAGCTGATGTGCTCTGAAGGTCAGGAGGTCAAGAGCCTCTGCTGGGGTGGGACCACAGCTGTGACCCATCAGCAGGCTGGAGAACATCTGGATCAGATCAGAGGAGACCTTTGACCTGATGAGACACCTGGGGGACGCGTGGGGGGGTCTGTGATGAGGCAGCCCCCACGAGGACAACACTGGGACATCTCAGGTCCTGCAGGTTCCTCCGTCACCAGAGGGTTGTTCAGATTTAACCGACCCACCTTCTTTTAGATCCCAAAGGTCTCCAACTGGAACACTTCCTCCAGGACGTGGGACGTTGCTTCAATCAGTGTCTCACTCTTAATATCATCTAGACCAGGGGTCTCCAGGTCCCCCCCAGAGGGCCGTGAGGCTGCAGGTTCTGGTCCCACCAGTCCAGCTCACCCAGTTTGACCAGTCAGCTGTTGAAGACTCAGATGAGTTGATGAAGTGAGTCCAGTCTGGTGCTGCTGCTGCTGGGTTGGACCAGAACCTGCAGCCTCTGGGGGACCTCTGGGGGGGACCTGGAGACCCCTGGGGGAGGAGACCCCTGGGGGGGACCTGGAGACCCCTGGGGGGACCTGGAGACCTCTGGGGGGACCTGGAGACCCCTGGGGTAATGTGTCCTCCATGGAGACACATCACTTCCAGAAACATGAACACACAAACCAACTCAGTGTCACACTTCTAACATTTATTTTTGTATCATCTAAAAAAAGACAACAACCGTCAGCACCGCTGTAATAAGACGTGTCCTGATAACGACGTGGATGCAAACGAATGTGAGCACTTCTCCAAGGACGCTTTAGGAAAAGCGCACCGGCCTCGTTGGGACTTGGATCGTTGGGCGTGCTGCCCTCTGGTGGTCGGATCTGGAAAACCTCCAACTGTAAACAACCCCCCCGGTTCAACGACGCACAACTCGTCACTATCGGTAAAGGCAGTCGAGCCCCTTTGGTGCGTTCGTGAAGCAGAGCTGGTCGAGTCCCCCCGGTTCTCCTCTGGTCCCGGTTCCGTCAGCCGTCCTGGGGGGGCGCGGCGGCCCTGCTGACGCACCTGCTGAGCGCCTGCTGGACGACCGGGTAGAGTTTGTAACAGCCCTCGATGCAGGTCCGCACGCCCGCCGCCAGCGTGTCCTCCTCCATCTCGCCGTCCGACTGCAGCCCGGAGACCTGGTTGAGGCTGGGGAGGAAGGCCACGGTCAGCCCGCCCCGGTTGGGCCCGCCCCCCCGCCCGCTCTCCTCGGCGTAGGACGGGTCCGCCACGTAGGAGGCGCCGTCCTGGCGGAGGGAGCAGCCCAGCACCAGGTCGTACATCTCGATGCCGGCGTCGGCCAGGGCCAGGGAGGCGCAGGTGATGGCGTGGGCGAGGACGGAGCCCCCGTTCTCCAGGACCACGGCGTTGACCTCCACCTGGGAGCGCGGGTACCGGTGGAGGCACACGGCCGGCTGCAGGCTCTCCTGCAGCATCAGCGACAGGTCCTTCTCCTGGCTGCCCTGGACCCACGAGCCCCGCTCCGGACAGGAGAACGGGGCGAAGCGGACGTCGGTGGTCAGCCTGCACACACGGACACGTGCTGCCTTCAGGAACACCCCGACACCACGGCTGATAACGGGGACGGGAACCCAGTCCTATAGGGCCTGATCAAGTCCTACAGGAGCCTGATTCAGTCCTATAGGGGCCTGATCCAGTCCTATAGGGCCTGATCAAGTCCTACAGGAGCCTGATTCAGTCCTATAGGGGCCTGATCCAGTCCTACAAGGCCTGATCCAGTCCTATAGGGGCCTGATCAAGTCCTACAGGAGCCTGATTCAGTCCTATAGGGGCCTGATCAAGTCCTATAGGGGCCTGATCCAGTCCTATAGGGCCCGATCCAGTCCTATAGGGCCCGATCCAGTCCTATAGGGCCGATCCAGTCCTACAAGGCCTGATCCAGTCCTATAGGGGCCTGATCCAGTCCTACAGGACCTGATCCAGTCTTACAGGGGCCTGATCCAGTCCTATAGGGCCTGATCCAGTCCTACAGGACCTGATCCAGTCTTACAGGGGCCTGATCCAGTCCTACAGGGGCCTGATCCAGTCCTATAGGGCCTGATCCAGTCCTATAGGGGCCTGATCCAGTCCTATAGGGCCTGATCCAGTCCTACAGGGGCCTGATCCAGTCCTACAGGGGCCTGATCCAGTCCTATAGGGCCTGATCCAAGTCCTACAGGAGCCTGATTCAGTCCTATAGGGCCCGATCCAGTCCTATAGGGCCCGATCCAGTCCTATAGGGGCCTGATCCAGTCCTACAGGGGCCTGATTCAGTCCTATAGGGGCCTGATCCAGTCCTATAGGGGCCCGATCCAGTCCTATAGGGGCCTGATTCAGTCCTATAGGGGCCTGATCCAGTCCTACAGGAGCTGATCCAGTCCTACAGGAGCTGATCCAGTCCGGGTTTTCTCCTAGGTAGTCGACCACCTTCACCGTCCCGGCTGTGAGCCGTTGTCTACGTGGCTCCGGAAACCCCGGACTGGATCAGCTCCTGTCGGACCGGGTCGGCCGTCCCTGCTTTAAAAACCCCACTAACGCCCGGGCCGTCTCAACCAAGTGTCCCCGGGGACACCTCGCCCCCCCACACGCGGGCTTTAACCCACTAAAGGGTGCTAAAGAGACCAAGAGAGGACACCCGCCTGCCGGTCTTCATGTCGGTCTCGTCCTTGCGCTCCGTCTCCCGCGGTCCGTAAACGCAGCACAGCAGCTTACTTCCGCCCGCCTCCACGTACGCGGAGCCTTTGGCCCGGCTCACCAGCCCGCAGCGGACGAACAGGGGCCGCACGTCGGCCTGGTCCCGCCGCCGGCCGTCGGCCCGGGGCCCCCGCGGGGCCTCGGCTGGGGCCTCCCGGGCCAGCAGCGCCGGGCTGAGGGACGCGTCCGGGCCGCGGAGCCGCCGGGTGTCCGTCGGCATGGCGAGGAAGTGACGTCCGCCGGCGCCGCTCCGAAACCTGTCCCCCCCCTCCAGAAACGGACGTTCCGGGGTTGCGTGACCGCGGCGGAAATTGCGTCAGTGGGAGAAAAAAACGTTTAACTAAGATCAGTTCACGGTGACTGCGTCTCATAAACGACAGGTTAAGCGGGCCGGGGAGGGGGAGAGGTGTAGCGGCGACACGCGCTCAAGCGCCGCCGGCGGCGAGCGGGGGACGCGTTAAGCGGCGACACCGGCCTTTTCCATTGCATCAGCCGAGGCGGCGAGGGGGCGGGGCCGCCAGAGAGTGACAGCCGGTCCGACCAATAGGAGCGGGCCCCGGCGAGCTCGGCGGCGCCGCTCGGCCAATCAGGAGCGGGAGGGGGCGTGTCTCGAGGATTCTGGGGGCGTGTCCCGAGGCTTCTGTGTGTGTGTGTGTGGCGGAGCGGCGTGGGGTTAAAGGAGCTCCTGGACGCTAACGCAGCCCTTCTGTCCAAAATAACGACCTCTGTGAGTACCTCCGCGAGCCCCTCCCGGGTGTGAGGTGTGTGTGTGAGGTGTGTGTGTGTGTGTGTGTGTGAGTGTGTGTGTGTGTGAGGTGTGTGTGTGTGTTGTGAGAGCAGCCGCTAGCCAGCCTGCTAACGCCAGCCTCCGCCGGGTCTCCTTCGGGGCTGTCAAAGTCGGGATTAGTGCACACTCACACCTGTCCCCAGGGGGCCCCAGGGGGCCCCAGCGGGCCCCAGGGGGCCCCAGGGGGCCGCAGGGGGCCCCAGGGGGCCGCAGGTGACCCCGGACCGAGGGGTGTGTGCCGGGACGCACCTGGACCCACGTGACCAGCCGCGGGGCTCTCTACCTGCAGCCCCTCGCTCGTCCCGAGGGGAGAGAGGCCCCCGGTTGGCCCGCCCCCGGTTGGCCCCAGGCCGTGTTTCCATCCCAGCACCTCCGCGCGGTTTCCAGCCGAGGTGCTCCTGTCGTCAGGATGGGGAGGGTGGCTGTTTACCTGTGTCGGTGCGGGGCCCCCAGGGACCTGAGGCCTCAGCTGTGGGCCCCCAGGGACCTGAGGCCTCAGCTGTGGGCCCCCAGGGACCTGAGACCTCAGCTGTGGGGCCCCCAGGTACCTGAGACCTCAGCTGTGGGCCCCCAGGGACCTGAGGCCTCAGCTGTGGGCCCCCAGGTACCTGAGACCTCAGCTGTGGGCCCCCAGGTACCTGAGACCTCAGCTTTGTTGCCCTCCAGGTACCTGAGACCTCAGCTGAGGGCCCCAGACCTCAGCTTTGGGGCCCCCCAGGTACCTGAGACCTCAGCTGAGGGCCCCAGACCTCAGCTTTGGGGCCCCCCAGGTACCTGAGACCTCAGCTGTGGGCCCCCAGGTACCTGAGACCTCAGCTGAGGGCCCCAGACCTCAGCTTTGGGGCCCCCAGGTACCTGAGACCTCAGCTGAGGGCCCCAGACCTCAGCTTTGGGGCCCCCCAGGTACCTGAGACCTCAGCTGTGGGCCCCAGACCTCAGCTTTGGGGCCCCCCAGGTACCTGAGACCTCAGCTGAGGGCCCCAGACCTCAGCTTTGGGGCCCCCCAGGTACCTGAGACCTCAGCTGTGGGCCCCCAGGTACCTGAGACCTCAGCTGAGGGCCCCAGACCTCAGCTTTGGGGCCCCCCAGGTACCTGAGACCTCAGCTGTGGGCCCCCAGGTACCTGAGACCTCAGCTGAGGGCCCCAGCCTCAGCTTTGGGGCCCCCAGGTACCTGAGACCTCAGCTGAGGGCCCCAGACCTCAGCTTTGGGGCCCCCCAGGTACCTGAGACCTCAGCTGTGGGCCCCCAGGTACCTGAGACCTCAGCTGAGGGCCCCAGACCTCAGCTTTGGGGCCCCCCAGGTACCTGAGACCTCAGCTGAGGGCCCCAGACCTCAGCTTTGGGGCCCCCCAGGTACCTGAGACCTCAGCTGTGGGCCCCAGACCTCAGCTTTGGGGCCCCCCAGGTACCTGAGACCTCAGCTGAGGGCCCCAGACCTCAGCTTTGGGGCCCCCCAGGTACCTGGAGGCCTCAGCCGGCCCCCCCCTCTCATGTGCTGACTTGTTCTCGAGGCCCCGCCCACCTCTGGCCAACATGAAGGGGGGGGCTCTTAAACTGCTGTGAGGTGTGAAGGATGTAATTAGAACCAGGTGAGGGGGGGGGCGGAGCCACCTGCCACAGAACCCGTCTGACACCTCGCCGTCGCCTCAGGACCTCTCCAGGTTTGCGGTGGGTGGGTCTGCCCCCCCGAGGTTACCGATGTCGATGTGCGCCGGCGGCTCCGCATGACAGAACTAGTCGCGCTGCTGCATTCCTGCTGCGGCGGCGGCGCCGGAGCGGACCCCCCCGGGGGCCTCGCTGACGCCGCCGTCTGCCCCCCCCCCGTTCAGGTTCGGGATGGATTCCTCGCTGACCGCGGCTCAGATCCGCCAGAAGTTCATCGACTTCTTCCTCCGCCACGAGCACGCCTACGTCCACTCGTCGGCCACCGTCCCGCTGGACGACCCCACGCTGCTCTTCGCCAACGCGGGCATGAACCAGGTGAGTCCCGCCGGCCCCCCCCCTTGGCCCCGCCCCCCCGCACCTGAACGCCCTCTCGCCCTCTCGCCCGTCTCCAGTTCAAGCCGATCTTCCTCAACACCCTCGACCCGTCCCACCCCATGGCCAAGCTGCGGCGCGCCGCCAACACCCAGAAGTGCATCCGCGCGGGGGGCAAGCACAACGACCTGGACGACGTGGGCAAGGACGTGTACCACCACACCTTCTTCGAGATGCTGGGCTCCTGGTCCTTCGGCGACTACTTCAAGGTCGGTCGCCCGACGGGGGGCCGCGAGGCGGCGAGGGGGCCGGCGGTGACGCGGCGTTGTCTCGTGTGCAGCAACTGGCCTGTAAGATGGCGCTGGAGCTTCTGACCCAGGAGTTCGGGATTCGCGTCGACCGCCTCTACGTCACCTACTTCGGCGGGAGCGAGGAGGCGGGCCTGGAGCCCGACCTGGAGTGCAAGCAGATCTGGATCGACCTGGGGTCGGTGGGCCGCGGGCGCGGGTCGCCCCGGGCGCGTTGGCGCGGCGTGTGAACCCCGCGCGTGTCTCCTCAGGGTGGACGAGGCGCGCATCCTGCCCGGCAGCATGAAGGACAACTTCTGGGAGATGGGCGACACCGGGCCCTGCGGGCCCTGCAGCGAGATCCACTACGACCGCATCGGGGGCCGCGACGCCTCCCACCTGGTCAACATGGACGACCCCAACGTGCTGGAGATCTGGAACCTGGTGTTCATCCAGTTCAACAGGTGACGCCACCGTTGTCGCGGGAGACGGGCCGCGACGCGTCGGGGGGGGGGGCGCGTCTGACCGCCGGACGGAGACGTGCCTCGACGGCGTCCCCCAGGGCTTCGTTCTCGACCCCCTGGGACGGGGGCGTGGAACTGGGCCAAAATTCGAAACACACTTGAGGTCGCGGGCCGAACAGGATGAACACGCTGAGACTAGATGTGTTTGGAACATAAATAATTATATGTAAACATATATAAATATGAATAAAAACAGGAACATTATTCTGAGATAAACTTAAATAACTTGTACTTCATATTTTGCCCTCCATAAAATATCTTTATTAGATTATACAAGTTAGAAATATGAACAATATATAACAATTAATATTAAAATAACTCCTTTGTCAATGTTTATAAAAAATAAACTTAAATATCCCGACAGATTTTGAACTCCTTAAAATATCTCCTGTCAAAGTTACACAAGTTAGAAATACGAACGTGCCACAAAACTACTATAAATACACGTGAAACAAGTCACATCATTCAGTTTTCTTTGCTCTTGTGACGTCTGATCGCAGCCCGACACCTGACGCGCAGGTTCGCCGGTAATGTCAGTAGACGTGCGCGCAGCCTCCCGTCGCTTATTAAAGGTTTCACAATCGACGCTTCTCTTCGGCGTCCTGAGGGTTATCTTCGGCCAACGGCTGTCTTCAGCACGACTTGATCGATACGGGAAGGCAGCTGGAGCGTTGCATGATGGGATCTGTAGTTGTGTGCAGTAACGCGTCAGCAGCGCTACATGTCAGCCCGCGGGTTTGACACGCGTGTTCTGGGACGACCGGTGCTCTCTCTCTCTCTCTCACTCTCTCTCTCTCTCTCTCTCTCTCTCTCTCTCTCTCTCTCCCTCCCTCCGTCCTCAGGGAGTCTGAAACCGTCCTGAAACCTCTGCCCAAGAAGAGCATCGACACGGGCATGGGCCTGGAGCGGCTGGTGTCGGTGCTGCAGAACAAGATGTCCAACTACGACACGGACCTCTTCCTGCCCTACTTTGAGGCCATTCAGCAGGTGGGAGCGGCGGTGGGAGGGGCGGCGGGGGGAGGGGCTCCGGGCCAGGACGGCCACCAGGACTCTCCTCTGCTCTGTTTCAGGGTACGGGGGCGCGGCCCTACACCGGCAAAGTGGGCGCCGAGGACGTGGACGGCATCGACATGGCCTACCGCGTCCTGGCGGATCACGCCCGCACCCTCACCATCGCCCTTTCGGACGGCGGCCGCCCCGACAACACGGGACGAGGGTGAGGCGGAGCGTCTGCGCGGCGGGTTTCTGAGGCGTTGAGATTCACCCCTCTGGTGGCCCTCAGGTACGTGCTGAGGAGGATCCTGCGCCGGGCCGTCCGCTACTCCCACGAGAAGCTGGGCGCTCAGAAGGGCTTCTTCGCCTCTCTGGTGGACGTGGTCGTCAAGTCCCTGGTGAGCGGGGAGGGTTTGGGCCTGGGGGGGGGGGGGGCGTCGACGGGCCTCTCACCTCCGGACACGCTCCTCCTTCCAGGGCGACGCCTTCCCCGAGTTGAGAAAGGACCCCGAAATGGTGAAGGACGTCATCAACGAGGAGGAGGTGCAGTTCCTGAAGACGCTCAGCAGGGGGCGCCGCATCCTCGACAGGAAGATCGTCAGTCTGGGGGACTCGAAGACCGTCCCGGGTGAGTGTGGGCGAGACGCGGAGAGTCACATCGAGCGGGCGACTGTCCCAGCTCAACCCCTCGTGTGTGTGTGTGTGTCTGTGTGTGTGTGTGTGTGTGTGTGTGCGCCTAGGCGACACTGCCTGGCTGCTGTACGACACCTACGGGTTCCCTCTGGACCTGACCTCCCTCATCGCCGAGGAGAAGGGCCTGAACGTGGACCTGGCCGCGTTCGAGGAGGAGAAGAAGGCGGCGCAGGTGGGTCCGAGTCCTCCGCTCGGAGGTCCCCGACACCGCAGCGGCTGATGTGTGCGCGCGCGTGTGTGTGTGTGTAGTTAAAGTCCCAGGGGAAGGGCGCCGGGGACGAGGACCACATCATGTTGGACATTTACGCCATCGAGGAGCTCCGAAACAAGAACGTGGCCGCCACCGACGACTCCCCCAAGTACAGATACTCCTCGGACGACAGCGGCAAATACGGTGGGCGACGCCGGGCGCGTCTGGACGTGGGCTCGTTGTCCGGTGTGCTGTGTGTGTGTGTGTGTGTGTGTGTGTGTGTGTGTGTGTGTGTGTGTGTGTGTGTGTGTGTGGCAGTGTTCGAGCCGGCCTCCGCCACGGTGCTCGCCCTGCGGCGGGACCGCGCCTTCTGCTCCGAGGTGACCTCGGGTCAGGAGTGCGGCGTGCTGCTGGACCAGACGTCCTTCTACGCGGAGCAGGGCGGGCAGACCTTCGACGAGGGCTTCATGGTGCGGGAGGACGACAGCACCGGCGACGTGAGTGTGGCGAAGCTCCGCCCTCAGCGGGGGGGGTCGGGGGCGTCGGCGGGGTGCTGACGGGCGTGTCCCCTCAGAGGATGGAGTTCAGCGTGAAGAACACGCAGGTCCGCGGCGGCTACGTGCTTCACGTGGGGACGGTCTACGGGACGCTGGCGGTGGGCGACCAGGTGACGCTCCACGTGGACGAGGTGAGCGCGCGTCCTTCGCCGGGCCGGAGGTCGGAGGTCGGGGGGTTCTGACCCGCTGCTCGCCCTCAGGCCCGGCGGCGCCTCGTCATGAGCAACCACACGGCCACGCACATCCTGAACTTCGCCCTGCGGGGCGTCCTGGGCGAGGCGGACCAGCGCGGCTCCCTGGTGGCGCCCGACCGCCTGCGCTTCGACTTCACGGCAAAGGGCGCGCTCAGCACGGGCGAGGTGCGGCGCACCGAGGAGATCGCCTGCGCCCTGATCAAAGAGGCCAAGGTGGGTGGGGCCGCCAGGGAGGGCTCCGGCGGCGGCCTTCGCCAACAGCGCCCTCCCTCCCTCCCTCCAGACGGTGTACGCCCTGGAGGCGCCGCTCGCCCAGGCCAAGGCCGTCCAGGGTCTGCGCGCCGTCTTCGACGAGACCTACCCCGACCCGGTCCGGGTGGTGTCCATCGGCGTCCCCGTGGAGGAGCTGCTGAAGGACCCCGACGGCGCCGCCGGCTCCCTCACCTCCATAGAGTTCTGCGGTGGCACGTGAGTGGTCGGGGGGGGCGGCGTAACCACGGCGACGGTCGCCCCGCCCCCCCACCTCACCCGGGTTCTCCCCTCAGGCACCTGCAGAACTCCGGCCACGCCGCCCCCTTCGTCATCGTGTCTGAGGAGGCCATCGCCAAGGGCATCCGCCGCATCGTCGCCGTGACGGGAGCGGAGGCGCAGAAGGTGGGTCACGCCCCCCCCCCCCTCAGGGGGACGCGTCAGCCGTCCCTCACCTCCCCCCTTACCCTCCCCCCTTCCCCCCCAGGCCCAGAGGAAAGCCGACTCCCTCCAGCAGACCTTGTCCGCGCTGGGCGACAAAGTCCGGCAGCAGAGCGCGCCCAACAAGGACGTCCAGAAGGAGATCGCCGACGCCACCGAGGTGAGTCTGGGGGGGCGTGGCCAAGCGGCCAAGCGGCTCCAGGGGGTTCATCGTGCGGCCTTCAGTCCATAGGCACGGCCGTGATGTCCCAGTGGAGGAAGGACGAGATGCGGGAGGCGCTGAAGGGCCTGAAGAAGGTGATGGACGACCTGGACCGCAGCTCCAAGGCCGACGTCCAGAAGAGGGTCCTGGAGCAGACCGCCCAGGTCATCCAGGCCAGCCCCAACCAGCCGCTGCTCGTCATGGCCATGGAGGCGGGCGCCTCCGCCAAGGTGAGCCTCGGGGGGGGTTAGGGACTCACGGGGACGCGCTCGGGCGCCGCTCTGGCCCGGGGGGGGCGCTGAGAGGGTCCCCGTGTGCGTCGCAGGCGCTGAACGAGTCGCTGAAGCTGCTCAAGGCGCAGTCGCCCCGGACCGCCGCCATGCTCTTCACCGTGGACCAGGACGCCGGCAAGATCATCTGCCTCTGCCAGGTTCCTCAGGTGAGAGCCGCCGCCCCCGGCCCGCCTCCCCGCGCTGTGGGCGCCGCCCCTAACCCCGCCCCCCCTCCCGCAGGAGGTGGCCGGTCGCGGGCTGAAGGCCAGCGAGTGGGTCCAGGAGCTGTGCCCGCTGCTGGACGGGAAAGGGGGCGGCAAGGACATGTCGGCCCAGGCCACCGGGAAGAACACGCACCTCCTGCAGGAGGCGCTGCGGGTGGCCGGGGAGTTCGCCCGACTCAAACTGGGAGACTAGAGGTGGAGGGGCGGGGCTTGGGGGCGGCCACGCCCACAGGGGGAGTGGAGGATCAGAACTGACCTGGTACAGAACCACCTGTGGAGCGGGGAGGAGCCCCCAGCCGGTCCAGAGCCACTTGCTTCTGCATGTTTGGGCAAAGGGAAGTTCTCTTCTTTGACTGAGTTTCTTAAAATAGCGTCCTGTCCGTCTCCCTCGGGGGGGGCAGAACATCCGGGATTAGACTGCTCTCCGCAACATCTGTCTTGTGTTTTCGGCTCAGCTACGGGAAGTAAAATCAGATGTTGGATTTGGGCACAAAGCCTTTGATCTGGTTGGACGGATTCGAGCTGTGAACCTTCCGTTATTTGGTTTTTTTTAAACGACCATTCCCTTATCAGGAAACGAAGCTAACTGTACAAACTCACCGTCGCTGTCCTGAAATAATGTGTAGAAGTTCCTCCGAGTGTCGCTCTTCCATGTACGATGTCGAACTGGAATAAATAAGACACACACGACGGGCGTGGCCTTTCCTTTGATCTCCCTGCTCATGGCCTTTCAATTCATCTCTCGCTACTCATGGCCTTTCCTTTGATCTCTCTCATGGCCTTTCCTTTGATCTCTCGCTCCACCCGTTGCCTTTCCTTTGATCTCTCTCTCCACCCATGGCCTTTCCTTTGATATCTCTCTCCACCCGTGGCCTTTCCTTTGATCTCTCTCTCCACTCGTGGCCTTTCCTTTGATCTCTCTCTCCACCCGTGGCCTTTCCTTTGATCTCTCTCTCCACCCGTGGCCTTTCCTTTGATCTCTCTCTCCACTGGTGGTACCAGAGCGAGACCACAGGTTGAAGAACTCGACCCTCCAGACCAAGCAGGTGTAGAAGGTCGCGTTTTGTCGGTTGAGCAGTAAAAAGACGACAAACTCTGACTTCGTTCACGAAGCGTTTACTCGATACAGAAGATACAAAGAGTCAGTCACGTCCTAAAAGCGGCTCCGAGGGAAGGAAACAAAAACGGGAGCGGCCTCGTCTTCCGCTCCTCGGGCGTCTGCGGTCCACAGAAGCGGCGAGCGTGGGACCGAAGCAGGAGGAGCCCCTCGCTCCCCAACTCCCCCGAAGAACTCCTCCGTGGCGAGCGCCGCCGGCCTTCGTCCTTTTCACTAAAGAGTCGGCCGGTAATTTCAAACCCGGGACACGAACGTGCGGAGCTACAAACTTTAGTTTATTACGTGTTTGTTTTTAGTCACACAGGTCGAAAAAGGTTCAGAGGAGATGATTAAAGTAAATACTTCATAGGACGCCGCGCGTCTGTCGTAAAAAACGAAGGAAGAGGAGGATGAGTAAGACGAGTGTAGTTGATGTTTGAGTAAAGGGTTCCACATGAGGGCTTCGGGGTGAACCCAGACCCGATCACAAGGTTGGGGAACGCTGCCGGCGTGGACGACCGCTCGGGTCACGCCGCTGAAGCGAGGCAGCTCCAGCCTGGGCGGGGCCAGGGGGAGGGGCTCTGCAGGGGGGCGGGGCCATCTGGAGCGAGCGCGCGCCTCCGCACGAATCTAGGAGACTCTAAGAACACCGAAGCGTTTCACACGAGGACAACCGAGCGCCTGTCTGGAAAACATCGTGCGGAGCAACAAGGGGAGATGTGGGAGGTGACTACACCTGAAGCAGAAGGCAGAGTGTGTGTGTGTGTGTGTGTGTGTGTGTGTGTGAGGCTCTGAAGGCACTGCTAGGCCAGAAGAAACTAATCAAATGTAGGTGAAGCAGCAGGTGAAGAAGCTGTAAGTGGTGGTCGTCCAACCGCAGGACAAGGCACAAAAGCGCAGGTGTGTGTGCGTGTGTGTGCGTACGTGTGTGAGTGTGTGTGTTAAGCCCCGATGACCCTCACTATGAAGTCCTGACTTTAATCCAAACATTCTATAGAAGCGGGGGAAGCCTATAAAAGCAGATTAACGACTGATATGTGGTTACAGAGAAGACGATGAGAGCAGATGTGGTCGTCCCTGCTGGAACCTCCGTCGTGCTCTTCAGACGTTGGACCAGCCGCCACGCAGTGGTACCGGTACCAAGACCCCCCCCAGTCTTTTCGGGGGGGTTCCGCCCAACTGAAACGACCTAAAATCTTTTTTCTCTCCGTTATTGGGGATCACGTTGCATCACCAGGTCCACCAGCTTCACTCACGGACCCTGGACCAGTGGTTCCTGGACCAGTGGTCCCTGGACCCGTGGTCCCTGGACCCGTGGTGCCCGGACCCGTCACACCAAACTTCAGGTTCTGAAGGAGTTCTGCTGGGCCAGAACTACAAAAAGACCCTCAGACACCAGAGACTTTTGTTTATAAGACTGGAGACGATAAAGAAGTTCCTGATTTGGACCCACCCTGGCCCGAAGCTTGAACTCCCAGCAGTACCAGAACCGGTCCGTCAAACACCCAGGAGCAACCCCACCCAGACTCCACAGACGAAGGTTCCATCTCAGAACCTGCAGAGGGATGATGGGCCAACCTTCCCTCTACAACCAGGCTCCAGAACCCTGACACCGTCCCTGGAGTTCTGAACGGTCCAGAAGGTTCTGGAAAAGGATCTGAGCGGAAAGAGAAACCCGAGACGAAGGCTCTCGACCGACAGGTCAGACCCGGGTCCAGGTCCTGCTCCCAGTGTTGGCTGGTGCGGTTCTGCTGAGAAGCCAAGCGGGGTGAGGGGGGGTCCGGCCGGGCCCACCCGTTCATCACGCCTGAAGAGCTTCCGTCTCTAAACGGGTCACGTGACCCGCGTTCTAAACGGCGTCCATCCCGACGGCGGCCTCCAGAGCTGTCTCCACGGCGACGGCCTCGTCTCAGGAGACAGTGCTGGACGGCGACCTTCGGGTGACCTCTGGAAGGGGAGGGGGGTGGACCCGGAGCTCCTCCCAGGACCCCCGTTACTTCCCGGGGAAGACGGTGATTTTCCCGGCCTTCGCCAGCCTCTGGATGATCTGGGCCTCGAAGTCCGCGTCGTGGACGCCGGTCTTCCGGAACTCTCCAGAGTAGCGGTTCTGCTCCCAGTAGTGGTGCCAGTTCCCACGGCTGTCGGCCCCGAAGCCGAAGACGTTGACCTGGAGGACGGACGGTCCAGTCAGCCCAGTCTGAGCCCAGTCTGAGCCCAGTTAGAGCCCAGTCAGAGCCCAGTCAGAGCCCAGTTAGAGCCCAGTCTGAGCCCAGTCTAAGCCCAGTTAGAGCCCAGTCAGAGCCCAGTTAGAGCCCAGTCTGAGCCCAGTCTGAGCCCAGTTAGAGCCCAGTCAGAGCCCAGTCAGAGCCCAGTCAGAGCCCAGTCTGAGCCCATTCTGAGCCCATTCTGAGCCCAGTCTGAGCCCAGTTAGAGCCCAGTTAGAGCCCAGTTAGAGCCCAGTCTGAGCCCAGTCTGAGCCCAGTCAGAACCAGTTAGAGCCCAGTCAACCCAGTTAAAGCCCAGTTACATCCCAGTTACATCCCAGTCAGCCCAGCGTCCGTTCTCGGGGAGCAGGCGACTGACCTCATCGCAGACGTGCAGGGCGAAGAACAGCACCAGCATGCCGGTGGAGGGGTAGCGTCCGTGGTGTCGGGTCCAGTGGTCGTGGACGTACTTGAAGAAGGCGGGGTTGAAGATCTGGACCTGGGGGCACAAGAACCTCAGTGTAGGAGACCTCACATCACCTCAGGACCAGGACCAGGACCAGGACCAGGACCAGGACCAGCTGAAGACACACCTTGTCCTTGTCCACGCGCAGGAACTGCTTCACGGGGGCGTAGGTGCTGGGGGGAGGGGGCGGGGTTACAAGCGCCGCTTCAGGTGAGGGACAGGCGAGGCGGGTTCTTACAATCGTATCTGGCCGGTGGACAGCGCGCTGGTGATCCACACCAGGTCCAGGGTTTTGAAGGGGACCAGCACGAAGCTGACGTTGGCTGCCAGGTTCTTGGCGCTCTCCGGGTACATGAAGTGGTGGGTGGTGCGGCTGCCCGCGTCTTCCTCGAAGCCCACGGTGGGAGCCAGGTTGATCCTGGGAGACAAGCAGGCAGTGAGACCTCCTGGAGAACACCCTGAAGGCCACAACCGGGTCAGAACATTTCAAATGAATCCTAAAAGAGCACCAAAAGGCACTAAAACAGCCCAAAACCACCAACGAACACCTGAAGGGGGCGGAGCTTTCATGATCTTCTCTACAGTAACCTGAAGGTTCTGGTACCTCCCGCTGGTCCGAGGGACGTCCTGAAGGTCTGAGGGACCTCCTGAAGGCCTGAGTGACCTCCTGAAGGTCTGAGGGACCTCCTGAAGGTCCGAGGGACCTCCTGAAGGCCTGAGGGACCTCCTGAAGGTCTGAGGGACCTCCTGAAGGTCTGAGGGACCTCCTGAAGGCCTGAGTGACCTCCTGAAGGTCTGAGGGACGTCCTGAAGGCCTGAGGGACCTCCTGAAGGTCTGAGGGACCTCCTGAAGGTCTGAGGGACCTCCTGAAGGTCTGAGGGACCTCCTGAAGGTCTGAGGAAGCTCTGTGATGTGGTCGTGTTCACCCACAGTCGGTACTCTCTTTATTCCGGCCTCACGCCGCCTCACCTCATGATGTGGTTGTGTCCGTCGATGGTCGCCCCGTATCCGGCCCCTCGCAGGTTCCCGGAGTTCCCCACGACAGCGCACCGCAGGCAGCGCCCCGGGTCCCACGACCCATACGGGGACCTTCCCGGGATCACCTGAAACAGGCGGGAGGTTCAGAGGGGCGGAGCTACGTCCGGACAGGAGAGCTTCTGCAGGTCCTGAGGATCTGCTCAACAGGTGTAGGTGAGAGGTACCTGGAAGAGCTTCAGCAGGACCTGCTGGATGCTGTGGGGCTTAAACTGGGGCTGCAGCATCTAGAAGAGGAGAACCGGGACAGATCATTCATATAGTTATACATTTTGGTGGATTCATTTAGAGGAACTATCAAAGGTAACAGGTGACATAGATGGATAGCGTTCCCCTCACAGGTGTAAATCAATAACGCTCTTGTTTCTGCACGCTGGACACTCGTGTTGAGTCTGATGAACAGGACCTTTATTTTCTATTCATTTTAAATGATATTATCTTGGTTGGGGGGTTCCATGTGGGGCTCTTGGGCCTAGACTGACCCCCCCGTCTGTACCGTTCCTCCCCCCGGTCCTCGGGGTGAAGAACCGTAAAGGAACTGTCCCTCGTGGTGCCACCAGGGGCCTTCAGGGTCTCTCTGGGCTCTCCCTCGCCCCCAGGTGTCCCCCAGGTGTCCCCCAGGTGAGCCAGGACTCCACCCATCTCCTGCCCCTTAAGGCCTCAGGTTTGCTCTTGAGTATGATCAGATAATTAATAGTGTATGCTGTCACACACGTATGTGCGTGCGTATGCACGTTCAGACGTGTATAGACGTCTAAAACAGATTAAAGCAGAAGATAACTGAACTGAGTGTCTTTAACCTGCTGTCCTCTTCTGCTCTCATTCACGTCAACAAAAACACGCTGGAGCCCCCCAGAGGCGAGGAGCTTCAATCCTGCACGTCCTCCTCTCTGGTGTCTGGAGAGGACCCTCACGTCCACCCTCCGTCTGCGTCCCCTCTGAACGTGTGTGGAGCATCACAGCTGATGGAACGTCGTGAGGCTGCAGGGCTGCAGGAAGCTCCAGGCTGATGAAGGCTTCACACACCCAGACCTTCCTGGTGCTCAGATTTGCCCTGCAGCTGGCCCTAAATCCATAACTCAGCCCTCCTCAGAAGAGGACAATGCGAGGTTGGACGGCGTCCCGTGAAGTGCAATCATGCGCACAAGTAATCATTTTTATTTCCCGGCTGATTGGATGCAGGATTAGAGGCGAGTGAGGGGATTTGACTAAAAGGCAGATGAATTGCTTTCTATCGACGTCGGTCCGGGCACGTCTGGCCCGGCGATGTGACGCGCTCCGCTCTGACGTCTGAGGGATCTTCTCTGAGGGTGGAGGTGGGACAACCGTCTGACAGGACCCAGCCGGGCTGAGGACGAGGCCTGCCTGTCCTCTTTGTCCTCACTTTCCTTCAAGCCTTCAGTGTCTCTGTGGTTTCTGTGTCGTTGGTTAATTACCTCCTCAAAGACCCAGCTCAGCATCCATCTCAGGTCCCACCGGCTGTTGGAACGAGGGTTTCAAGTCAGCCAAAAGGCTTTTTTAACTGTTTGTCAGCAGGATCCCGTCTCCTCCCGCCCCGACCCCTCTGGTCCTGCCCGTCCTCACGTGTGAGGCCTTAAACACACTCTTATACGTTCTGATAACAGAAGCGGCTTATTTCAGCTTATTTTTGTCCCCTGAGTCCAGGTTGCATCACTGTGAGTAAATGTGAGAGAAGCTTTCACAGGAGTCAGAGCCGTGGTCCTGAGGGCGTTGAGACGAGCTGGCTCACACCGGCGCCGCGCTAGGGCTCCAGCGGAGACGGAGGGAAGCCTTTGATGCTTTGATCTCGTTACACGAAAGCTTTGACGGGAAATCAACACTTTTAAACCGCCGCCATCACAAACCCCCCCGCCTGAGGCTCAGGGCCACGCCCCCGGGTGTGGGCGCGACCTTGGGCGAGAGAGCGCGCGTGCACGCGGTGAAGCGGCGGGCTTACTTACCACCCACCAGTAGTAGACGTCAGGAGGCAGCTGGGCGTTGTCCCTGGTCCACACCGGGGACACGTCCGGCTCGTAGTTCTCGTCAAACCAGTCGGAAACGCCGGGGTCGCCCACGCAGCGCGGGCAGGCGCACGTCTTCCGCTGCGCCCCGTCGCCCGGGCCCGGCCTGCGGGCGCCCGCGTAGCTGGGCACCAGCTTCACCCGCCGGGACTCCTCCCACCCCGGCGCCTCCAGGTAGTTCAGCCCCACCCCCCCCCGGAGCGAGACGGAGAAGAAGAGCGAGGTGAGGAAGACCAGCGTCAGCGACAGCAGGAAGACCCACACCCTGCAGGGGCAGCGGGCCTTGCCCCCCTTGTCGGGGGGAGCGCCCCCGTGGGCCTGCGCCCCCCCGGGGGGCCAGTCCCTGGGCTCCGACAGCCTGTAGGCCTCCCTGGACGGGCCCCCGCCCCAGGACCCCCAGCCCCACCGCCGGTCCCGGTAGAGGGTGGAGGATGGGATGCGGCCCCCCCCACGGCCATATTCCCACCCCTAGGCCTGCCACTGTCCCACCACGTCCTCTGGACACCCTCCCACACACAGTCACGCTCACACACACACACACACTCACACACTCACGCTCCCTGCGACTGGGCCCGGGCCCCTCAGACCATCAGGACCTCTCAGACCTCTCCCCAGCTCTGCCTCCGTACCTCCAGACGCCCCCCCCTTCCCTCTCTTACCCCCCCCCTGGATTAACAGCACAGTCCGGTCACACGCTCAGCTCCTCCTCCATCTGCCGCCGGTGCGAACGCTGATCCCGATCCCGCCTTCCTCCCTTTTCCGCTGCGCCCGAAGAGACGGACCGGGGGAACGCCGAGGCGCCGCTTCACGGCAGCGGGGGGGCGGGGGCCCGGAGCCAAGGGGATTTCAGGAGGTCCATGCTGGCGCGCAGAGCAGCCCCCCCCCCGTCAGCTCCTCCTGTAAATCCTGCGTCTCCCCTCGCCGGGTTCTCCGCCGCGAATTTGAAAAAGTTGAGGGTCCAAAGTTTCAGACGTCCAGGCGAGCTGCTCGGCTCGGCGCCGACTGAGGTCCGACCCCCCGTCCCTGCTCCCCCCCCCCCGCAGAAATGAAAAAATAAAGCAGAGGGGATAATTAATCTGGACGGCCGCTCAAATCCGTGAAGATGTTCTCCCGGAGGATTTAGGCTCTTTTACACTGATGGTGCATCTGGTGGGAAAACTCGTGGGGGGGGGGGCTGATGGGAGGGAACAGCCGTCAGCCTCGCGTCATCGTCCTGGAGGGGGGCAGCAGGTCCGAGCACCGTTAATCTGCGGCTGCACACCGTCTGCCAGCTGCACTAACTTGATTGTGTTGCACAGCCAGGGGTGAGAGAGTGTGTGTGTGTGTGTGTGTGTGTGTGTGTGTGTGTGTGTGTGTGTGTGTGTGTGTGTGTGTGTGTGTGTGTGTGGGGGGGTGTGTGTGTGTGGGGGTGTGTGTGTGCACCCCGGCGTATGTTTGACGGGCCGCTGAGCGTAAGGTGGCCGCCGCTGGCTCTAATCTGCTGCGCTGTAATCCCAGGGAGGGCCCAGACGGTGCCCAGCTGTCCTCGTCCTCGTCCAGCGGTCACCTCACCTGTTGGACACGCCCGTCCCTCCCA
This sequence comes from Lagocephalus sceleratus, assembly GCA_911728415.1. Classification (NCBI taxonomy): domain Eukaryota; kingdom Metazoa; phylum Chordata; class Actinopteri; order Tetraodontiformes; family Tetraodontidae; genus Lagocephalus; species Lagocephalus sceleratus. Next base: position 1,006,818 of record CAJVRN010000116.1, read on the forward strand.
GCCTCCAAACACCTGCGGGGGGAGACACAAAAGAGGACGACGTCATCCAGACCGCTGGTGTCTGACGCGTCCCTCGTCTGTCCACAGGTCTGAGGGAGCACCCAAACAGCGTTACACCCAAACAGCGTTACACCTGAACATCTGGACCGCTGTCACACCTGAACATCTGTTACACCTGAACATCTGTTACACCCAAACAGCGTTACACCTGAACATCTGGACCGCTGTCACACCTGAACATCTGTTACACCTGAACATCTGGACCGCTGTTACACCTGAACATCTGTCACACCGGAACATCTGGACCACTGCTCCCTCGCCTCACACGGTGAGGAAGGCTGAACTGGGACACGCCCCCGCCCGTCTTTTTGTTTCCTGGTTCATCTTTTCTTCCCGGTTTAAAATTGGGCAAGATTTAATCCACCACTCCTCCTCCGCTACACGCTCTCATTCCTTTTCTTCTTCCACCTAAATCCACTATTATTCTCTCCCCCTCCTCCTCTTCCTCCTCCTCCCCCTCCTCCTCCCCCTCCTCCTCTTCCTCCTCCTCCTCCTCCCCCTCCTCCTCTTCCTCCTCCCCCTCCTCCTCTTCCTCCTCCTCCTCCTCCCCCTCTTCCTCCCCCTCCTCCTCTTCCTCCTCCTCCTCCTCCCCCTCTTCCTCCCCCTCCTCCTCTTCCTCCTCC
>CAJVRN010000116.1:1012500-1100000 GCA_911728415.1 Lagocephalus sceleratus
GGACACATGGAGGACAGAGGGGGGACAAAAGAGGCCAGATGGAGGGACGGGGGGGACGGGGACACATGGAGGGCCAGGGGATAGGGGACACACGGGGAGGGGACTTGAGGGACACATGGGGGGACAAAGGAGGATTCATGGAGGGCCACGGGGGATGGGGACACATGGGGGAAGGGGACTTATGGGGGGACACAGGGGGGGGGACACATGGGGGGACACAAAGAGGACTCATGGAGGGACAGAGGGGGATGTGGACAGAGGGGGGACACATGGGGGGACACATGGAGGGACACGGGGGGGACACATGGAGGGACACATGGGGGGACACGGGGGGGACACATGGGGGGGCACATGGGGGGACACATGGGGGGACACATGGGGGGACAAAAGGGGACACATGGAGGGACACATGGGGGGATGGGGACAGAGGGGGACACATGGGGGACACATGGGGGACACATGGGGGGACAGGGGGGACACGGGGGGGGCACAGGGGGGACATGGGGGGACACAGGGGGGACACATGGGGGGACACGGGGGGGCACAGGGGGGACACGGGGGGACACATGGAGGGACACATGGGGGGACACATGGGGGACACATGGGGGGGACACATGGGGGGGACACGGGGGGACACATGGGGGGACACATGGGGGGACACGGGGGGACACATGGGGGGACACATGGGGGGACACGGGGGGACACATGGGGGGACACATGGGGGACACATGGAGGGACACGGGGGGACACACGGGGGGGACACATGGGGGGACACAGGGGGACACATGGGGGGACACACGGGGGGACACAGGGGGACACATGGAGGGACACAGGGGGACACGGGGGGACACATGGGGGGGACACATGGGGGGACACATGGGGGGACACGGGGGGGACACATGGGGGGACACATGGAGGGACACAGGGGGACACGGGGGGGACACATGGGGGGACACATGGGGGGGGACACGGGGGGACACGGGGGGACACATGGGGGGACACATGGAGGGACACGGGGGGACACAGGGGGGGACACGGGGGGGACACGGGGGGGACACGGGGGACAGGGGGGACACATGGAGGGACACAGGGGGACACGGGGGGACACAGGGGGGACACGGGGGGGACACAGGGGGGACAGGGGGGGACAGGGGGGACACGGGGACACGGGGATGAAGCAGGGCAGCAGATAACGGGACTCGGGTTGTGATGAAGGCCCACCATTGCCCCCCCCCGGACCGTGTGGACAAAGGAGCCGGGCGGCGGCGCTCCGCGGGGCGGGGGGGCCCTCCGCCCGGCAGAGGGGGGCCCTCCTCCCGCCTCCGACCCCCCCGACCCCCGGGGGGGGCCCGACCTGCGCTCCGAGCCTCACCTTCCTGCGGAGCCCCGACGATGGGGGGTCCTTCCCGGGGGGGGGGGGGTCCTTCCCGGCTGGTGATGCGGTCCTGGTCCCGGAGCGGAGCCCCGAGCGAGGCCGCGGAGGGGCTGCCGCCGGACCGACGTCCCGCTACCCCTAGCCCCGCTAGCTAGCGGCGGGAAAAGCTCCACCGAGGGGCCGCGGAGCGACGACCGGGAGCGCGCGAGGAGGGTACCCGGGCACCGAGCTCCTCCGGCGGGGCAGCCCAGCGAGGCGAGGCGGGAGCGGAGAGGCGGGAGGCGGCGCCGGCCGAGTGGTGCTGCGGGGCGGGACCGCAGCGTCCTCAGACCCCGGTGGTCGCAGCCCACTTCCTGTTGTTGCTTTAGCCTTTATTATTATTATTATTATTGTTATTGTTATTATTATTATTATTATTATTATTACTATTATTATTACTATTATTATTATTATAGAACAGAATTAAAGACACAAAGATGCAGAGGTATCCAGACCTCTGCAGAACATATAGGTGTTTGTGGACATATGTATGTACGTACACACGTATACATACACACACACACACACATAAATATACACACACACATATAAATATACACACACACACCTTCAGAGGCCTGGGCACCTTGTATCTTTATATCTTTAAATCTGTGTGTTATAAAATAATGATAAAAAGCCTAAAACAGCAACAGAAAGTTGGATGCTGCTCGATGTATATGTATATACACACAAAAGCAAGTACACGCAAGTACACGTATATAATTATACGTGTATAAATATATACATGTACTTACGTATATATGTCATATTTATATATATACAAAGAAATTAGTAAATGATTAATTCGTTAATTTTGATGAACATCTGAATATTTTGAGTCATGATTGTGCCAGAGAACAAAAAGCACATGTGGAGGTGTTTAGGCCCAGCAGATGTTTCTCACACAAGTCTAAGAAAAGGTACCTGTTTATGTAGAAGTGTGTGTGTGTGTGTGTGTGTGTGTGTGTGTGTGTGTGTGTGTGTGTGTGTGTGTGTGTGTGTGTGTGTGTGCGTGTGGGGCCCTTCTCAGCGGTGATGTTCCGTGGCTCCTGCGCTGTGGCTGACCTTTAATCCCACCAAAGACTATCAATTGGATTTCATTCTTCCGACCCACGAGGACGTTTCCCCGGCCAATGGGTGACTCGCAGGGACTCGTGGGATTTTGCTGGAAAGGCCAGCGATCGCCGGGGTCGAGAGGTGACCCTGGTGACCCAGGATGGGCTCTGAGGACCAGCCCCACGACACCGATGACCCACGACTCTCTTCTGAACATGGTCCACGTGTCCAGGCGTCCTCTTGTCCTCACAGTTGTCCTCACAGGCTGGACCGAGCTGGTGCTCTTTGACCTTTTATCCAGCTGATTTCACAATAAGAGCTAGAATTAAAGAGCTGGAATTAAAGCAAATTAAGAGGATTCTTTTTCCGTCCGTGTTTTCAAGGTGAGGCGTGTGTCGTGTTAACATCCAGTGACGGTTCTAATCGGTTTCTACAGGCTTTATCGAAGGTGCGGGCCTCAGGAAGCCCGGCTGAGGTGACACATGGAGCTGTTGGCTCCAGGGAGGAGCAGCTTCACTGGATGCTTGAAGATGGATAGAAGATGGTAAAAATTCTATTTTTAACCTTGTTTTTCTGGTGGTTTTGAATTGTTACTCTGCAGCCTGAAACAAGCTCGCAGCACACAGTTAATCTGTGTGTGCAAACCTTTTAAAGATGTCACGTTTACATGAACCCGGACACTCCGGGTCACAGGAACAGTCATGGTGAAAGCATCATTTTTATATCCCACATCAATAAACTAAAATCCAGAATTAGAAATCATTGAAACGCATCATGACCCCTTCAGAAGGTCCTCTACGGCGAGCTGCGTGAGTAACGTCAGTGGACTGGTTGTCTCACTTTAATGTATTGTAATGGTCTGAAGTCTTCTTAACATCTGGCCAGAGGACTGACCACTATGTAAAACTGAGAAGCTGAAAACCACTTTGGATACGATGAATCTGCCCAGACATCTTGAGAAGCTGAAGCGTTTACATCAAACGTGTGTCATGTATCAGTGCTCAACTGCGTAGCAAAGGGGAAGACATGAACTCTGGCGCACATCTGGAGCAGCCAACACCCCATAAAGAAATCTGATGGACCCAGAGCCCGAAACCAAATAGATGCACGTCGACGTGTGTCCACTAGAGGGGGCGCTTTGTACTGTCTGCAGTGTTACAGAAAGGTTTAATGGTTTGTTTTAATTGTTTTATGGAATTATATACTTATAGACAGAGGTGAAATAACGATGTTCTGTCAAATAATTTGTCCAAGAACTTGTTTAATAAAATTAAAACATAAAATATCAAACATCAATACACTCAAAAATTGCACCAAATATAAAAAAAAATAGTGCATTAATTTATAATTAATTAAGAATAAGGGTAAAATAAATAATATGTGTCAAGAACAACAACAGCAGCAGCAGCAGCAATAATGTGCTTTATTTAGGAAGTTGGAGGATCCTCATTTGCCCTTTTTTCCATCACCCTGCTCCTCCAGTGATGCCTCCACTCTTCATGGGATGTGACGGTGGTCTTCACTCAGTTTTGTGTTTTCTGCAGAGGATCACTTCTGTCTTTTTTTTTTAAAGATATTTTCTTTTGCCGATTCCTCTCAGCTGCTCCTGTTCTCTCCTCCTTCAGCGTTGGGTTGTGTACTGTACGGCCTTTGACTGTGTGAGAAGAAAAGAACCCTTGACAGAGCAATGAATGGTCCACTGAGGCTACAAGAAAAAGTAGACTATGTCTGAAAACGCCTGGTTAGTGTGCCTTTAGAATTAGTTTAACGAGAAATAAAGAAAATCTATAAATACTTAAAACCTCCAGCACCTTTGTCCACCTCAAAACCAGCGGTCTGACTCTTCAGGGGCCAGTTTGCAGTTCTGGAGAACTTCACCGGTCTGTTGTTGCCAGGTTCCATCTAGATTGAGGCTGATGATGATAAAGAAAACAGTGAAACACTTCAAATAACAGCGAGAATAAGATGAACCAACAGGTTTACAGCAGTGAAGCACAGGAGCTCGTGATTCTGCCAGGTGAACCAGCTGCTGTAAAACCACATGACAAGTTAAATGTAAATGATATTGTGTGTTTTCAGTCAGAATATGAAGAGAAAGTGAAACCTTTGTGTTAATTCTAGCTGTTGTTGTACAATACTTCGTCTTGAAATGCAGTCACGTGATCGGTCAATCCCGGCTGGTGGGCGGGTTCACAGGTTCTTGGTCGCAGGCTATTGGCTGTCGCCACCAGGAATCACGGTTTGTGGGCGGGACTCGCGGTAGCAGACGGGGACGTGATTGGCTGTCGTCCCAACATCTGGGCGGGACTTTCGGCGGCAGGCGGGAAGGTGATTGGCTTTGCGCCACTGGCCCTACATATAGAGTAGTCACGTGGGTGCTCCTTGAACCCGCCCCCCCCGAAGCCAGTTGGTTGCCTGTTAGGGGCGGATGTGTCGAGAAAGTGCGCCCGGTCGTGTTATTCGAAACAACGAGCCGACGACAAACATTTAGTTGTGCTATTATCGTATATATAGAGAGAGGTCTTGTATAAGACTTTAATTGCACAAGTGTTTTACCTGAAATCATACGATAATTAGTGTCAACTAGAAAGGGGGATATGTCAGCCGAACGTGGCAACCACACGGAGAAACAGGAAGTGTGGAACGGCGGGAAATTTGTGACGAAACGAAAATAATAAACAAACGAAGTTGTTCAAAACCCGGCAGGTTAGCAGCGATTTCGACGTTTGCCTGTTCGCTTCGGACGACGCAGACGCTCGGCCCGTGGTTCAGGTGCGGAAACTACCGGTTCAGGTGCTGGTTTTTGAGGTTTCAAGCCGCCACGATGAAAGACGAAATGGAGCGAATCGTGCGTCTGTGGGAGCGAGAGAGCCCCGAGGAGCTGCGCAGGCACGTCTGCTCGCTCACGCCCGACCAGGTAGCGTCCCCCGAACCCCCCCTTCGCCCCCCAGGCCCCCTCCTAACCTCCTTGTCCAGCTGACAGGCGTGGTGAGCCTCGCGGCCCGGAGGGGGGACGCCGTCGGGGCCGTGGTCAAGGCCGTGCTCGCAGGTAGGGGGGCGTCGGGGTGGGGCCGCGGCCCGCTGGCTCCGGGGCTCCAACCGTGTTGTGGTGCCCAGGTTGCGGCTGCAGCCAGGCGTCGGACCGCAGACTGCCCGTGTTCGCGCACTGCCTGCGCCTCTGCCGGTCCGGGGACCTGCAGCCGCGCGTCGCCTCCGACCTCATCGGGCTCCTCATGCTGGAGGTGAGCGCCTTCCTCTCCCTCCAGCTCTGTCCTTTCACCCCCCAGAGGGGTCCTGTGGTCTGCACCAGCGGTCCCCAACCCCCGGTACCGGTCCGTGGGTCAGTCGGTACCGGCCTGCCGAGAAATGCTTTATCAGTTGTTTATTATCTGAGTCTGAACAGTCTTTTATTTTGAAAAACTCTCGGTCACATCTCGGTCACTTGAGCACCAAAAGCATCAAAATGAGTCGAAAACAGACGTGGAAGTTTATTGTGAAGGGGAAAAGGCCCAGATTTAGATTCAGATTGGACATATAAACATCTACGTGTACCCCCCCCCCGGTCCACGATGATACAAAGTTTGGGGACCGCTGGTCTAAATGGTGTCGTGGTTTCCGTCTCATCTGATCTGTTGATTCTGTCTGTGTTACTTTGAATTATTATGCGTTATTTTTTAGACCCACACGCTGTCTGGATCCTGCCTTGCACAACTAGCTACTATTTTTCTTGAAGACATTAAGGGGGGAAAGATGGGAAATGGGAAGTCTTTGGAGCTTTTTCCAACAGTGATCACGGCACTTTCAGCTTGTGAGACCCTGTCTTATGGGGAAGGTAAGAGGAACGAGAGAACCTGTGTTTCACACAGTCACTTCTTTCTGTGTTGGATCAAAACATTCTAATGTGCTTGTGTGTGTCTCTTGCGCTTGCTCGTTGTTCCTCACGCGCGTTTAGGTGAACTCAGCGGGGAGGAATACAAGAAACAGCTGATCAACAGCCTTTGTTCCAGCAGGTGGGAGCGTTCACGGCTCACCTGGAGATGTTTCAACCACGTCATTATTACACAAATAACAGTTGCACTTGTGCTGAGCTTCAAAAAATCTATCATCTTTTTCTCCCTCGATCAGGTGGGACCCACAGTGTGTTATCCATCTGACAACCATGTTCCGGTAAGACATTCGGCCTCTTGTCCACGTTGACGTTTGTCTCAAAGGAGCGATCTCAGTGTTCTGGTCATGGCTTGTTGAAGGGACGTGCCCCTGTCAACGGAGGAGCTGCGATTCGTGGTGGAGAAAGTTCTGAGGATGTTGACCAAACTGGAACTGCAGGAGGTGCCACCCTTGGTTTATCAGCTGCTGCTTTTGTCTGCAAAGGTGTGTGAACACGGTCGAAGGCCATCCAGTGTGTTTCTGGCCCTAAATGTCTGCTGTGTGCTGCCACACTAAGGGCTGTAAGAAACAGATCCTGGATGGAATCATCAACTATTTTAGGGATCAAGACGTTTGCGTAGAAGAAGAGGGGGAGAAGGGAGAGTGAGTGGACCCTGGCATTCACTTTATGGCACAAAGTGTGACGTTGATTCCTTCTTCTTGATGGTTACACTCTTTTCCAACAGTCTGGATTTAGAAGTTCAGTCGATGCCTCAAGATGAGCTGCGACACGTGGAGGGGACCGCCATCATTCACGTTGTCTTTGCGTTGAGGCTTGACCATGAACTCGGGAGAGAATTACTCAAAAGTTTTAAGGTTGTGCGTTGCTCCCTCCTCTTTTATTTTTGCTGGATTTGAGTTGTGGCCGTGAGAAAATATTTCTAATTGTGCTTTTGATGTCTGCAGACGTCATACGGGGACCTGTGTCCCTTCAGCGTTGCTCTTCTGCTCTCTGTGGCGCGCGTCCACCGTTACGAGGAGCAGGTGAGAAACGCGCTGCGTGTGTCAAGATAACGCACGCGAGAGCTTTTCTGTTCAAGCCTTTCCCTCTGCTTCTGCGTTTGAGCAGGTCTTTGACATCCTCAAAGGAGCGATCATCAGAAACTTCAAGGACGGGCAGTTGCTGCAGGGCTCGTACTTAGTGAAGACCCTCATGCCAGCCGGCTCTAGTGTGGCCCAGATGATCCTGGACACGGTCAAAAACAGGTCAGAGCATCAAACCTGTCCAGAAAAACCAGTAGAAGTGCTGAAATGTTGCTTTATAGCACACAATGGTACAAATAAATGGACTGGGACATCCAAAGGCATACTTGCCAGCCGAGGTGGACACCGTTTGTGATGCTTGTTGCGCGTTCATCGCCCGTTTTGTGACTTTTAAAACTTGTATTGTGCAGCGTGTTTGGTTGGGATCATGTGACCCAAGGTCTGGTACAGCTTGGTTTCTCTCTCATGGATGGATTTGGACCCAAACCTGGACCGTTTGGTAAGGCTGCGGAAGGTTCTGGCACCGTGGCTCGGACTCCAGCTCAGCAGGCATGTAAACTGGGAAGACAGGTGCTCCTGCAGGGCTTTAAGGTGAGTCTTTTGTCTAAGCACGGTGCCATTATTGATTATGGACAGATTATTGACCCCCGGCTGGTGTGTTCCAGATGCACGAGCCCATCAGGGGGGAGATACTGGAGCAGGTGTTGAGTCGGTTAGTCACAAAGACTGCCTCCCCTGTCTCTCATTACTTGGGTAAAAACCCCCTTAAGGATTAGGCTAGACTTAATACAGGTGTTTAACCAGATAATTAGTCGTTAAAGTTAATTACCTGTGATTCCTCTTTCATCAGAGCTTTTCTCCGACATTGTGAGCTCTGCTCCCATGATCGTCCTGGACTCCTCATCCAAGGTGACGGAGACTTTTGATCACCTGTCCTTCCTCCCCTTGGCCACTGTTCAGGGTTTACTGAAGGCCCTCCAGGTACACGCTCACTCGCACATGCACACACGAGCGCGTTCAACATTTCTGGTGTTTATTCATATTCTTAAAAAATCTACAGCCGCTCCTGAAAGTCAGCATGACCCTCAAGGACGCCTTGATACTTGTTCTCCGCAAGGCCATGTTTTGCAGGTGTGTACTCGGATTATGTTTATTAGAGTTTAGTTAAAAAATCCGACTAATAGGACTCTTTTAGCCAACTAGATGGCAGGAAGTCTGCGGTGACTGGCTTCCTGCTGCTGCTGAAGAACTTCAAGGTGTTGGGCAGCTTGGCGTCCAGTCAGAGCAGCCAGGCGGTCACCTCCAGCCAGGTGGGGGGTCCAGATCAGACAGAACCGCTATGATGTTCGCAGGATGTTATCGCTCTTGTGATTCGTCCTCTGAGCACCTGTACCTGTCGAGCAGGTCCAGGTGGACGTTCATTCCCGTTACAACGCTGCTGCCAACGAGGCCTTTTGTCTGGAGATCCTCAGCAGCCTGCGCCGCTGCCTGGGCCAGCAGGCTGACGTCCGCCTCATGCTCTACGAGGTCAGACGGCTCTCTGTTTGCACCCATCGTCACTTGGACATCTGCTCTAAACGCTTCAAAATCCTCGTGTGTGACACCTTAATCTCTAAAAGGTTCGCCTGTTTTAGGGCTTCTACGACGTCCTCCGTCGTAACTCTCAACTGTCCAGCTCCATCATGCAGACCCTGCTGTCTCAGGTGTGGCACGTGTCCTTTGTGCTCCGAGTGTTGCGTCCTCTTTGTCATCACACTCACGCTCTGCCTCGTTGTGTGCGTAGCTCAAACGGTACTACGAACCTGAAAAAGACCTGCTGCCGCCGCTGAAGTTGGAGCCATGCATCACAGCCGTTGGAGACCAGGTCTACCTCCAGGAGCCGCTGGTACTGGTCTGACGCGCTGCACTCTCGGTTCAGTTGCGTCAGCGGCCGGTTTGAGACGCGCTGGTCCTCCGCAGGGTCACCTGGTGAGCTGCACCCTTCACTGCCTGCTGTGGCTGCAGAGGACGCAGCAGTCGGGCCCCAGCGCTGACGACAGTGACGAGGAAGCGGAGGAGGGGGGGCACCAGTCTGAGCTCCAGGACATGTTTGAGAGCATGACGAGACGCATGATCAAGAGCGAACCCGAGGACTTTGAACTGGTGAACCTTTAAGACCTCTAACCCCGTCATGGTTTATTCGACAGGATTGTTTCTATTAACGATCATAATCAACAGCTGAAACAGTGAATTTATTATAGTACAACAATAGTGTACTAATATAGTATCAATGTGATGGAGTTCATCCTGTTTGTCTTCACAATAGGAGACATGAAGCCAAACAAAGGGCCAATCAGCACCAGCGTCAGTCTTGATTCAACCCTGATGTTAATTACTCTTAATACTGACACCATTCCTCTGAGCTGAAAGTCACATCAACCTTTGGTTTTATTAAAAACCAAAGGTTGATTTCCTGATACTGTTGCCTCCTCGCCGTCAGGATAAGTCAGCAGAGTTCTCCATGGTGTCAAGTGTTGGGATAAAGAACAACATCTACGCGGTGCTGGTGATGGGCCTGTACGAGGTGCTTATGGAGTACAACTTCATGGAAGCCAACTACAGGTGAGAGCAGAGCGCCGTGGGTGCTCGGGGGGGGGCGGCGGCGTACCAAACACGTTGGTTACACGCTTGTCTCCACCTGTGGCAGCAAAAGTCGCTTCGAGGAGGTTGTGGAGCTGTTCGGCCGTTACCACAAGCTGTCGGAGATCCTGAAGGAGAAGGCGGGGAGAGGTCGAGCGCCCTCACACAAGACCGCGCGAAGTTTGCTCTCCATGGGCTTCGTGTCCTCTCTGGTCACGCTGCTCTTCAGGTAAAGGATCTACACGTGGCGAGTGCGGTGAAGCTCATTTAATGTCCACAGATGAAGTGTGACCGTTTAAATCTGTTGTTCTCCAGAGACCGCACTCAGAGCAGAGAGGAAGCTCTGTCTCTGCTTCGCTCCAACACAGAACTCGTGCGTTACGTGGTAAGCGTGGCCGTGCAGAAGATCCAGCAGTTGGAGGAGACCGGACAAACGGACGGCCCAGACGGACAGAACCCGGAGAAGACCTTCCAGTTCCTCTGCGACATGACATCGTGAGAGGCCCTTCGGCTCGTGCTGCAGGTTTGGCCCGGCCGTGTCCAACCGGGGGTCCACCTTTGTCTCCAGGGCGCTCGTGTGGCGTTACACCAACGGCCTCGGCGAGCAGGGAGAAGCAGGGAAGAGGCAGTCCAGCCTGGAGCTTCTGTGTCTGGAAGGGCTGCTCAGGATCTTCACGAGCGTCCAGCAGCGCTGCCCAGAGCGCTTGGCTCAGCTGCTGTCCAACGCGGGTCGGTCACACGTTAATCTCACTGACTGTGGTCGTCTTCTGCTCCTACACTTGAACTACAGCTAAAAAAGGTCGCCACCTTTCTTCTGCCCTGCAGACCTCCCGGAGGCCAGCGGTGGGGTGGACGAGACAGACGTGAAGTTCTTATGTGTCCGGATGTTTCAGGTGCCTCTAGACAGGCTTTGGTCTGCTCACGTGAGCTGGGCAGACGTGATGGTTCTAGTGCTGCTGCTTCCTAAATACCAGTAAGACCAGGACCCCCATCTCCTCCTCTCGCCAACAGAGGGCGCTGTTCCACCAACTCAGCGAGGACGGGGACGACGTCAACACCAAAGAGGCTCAGCTGCTGGTCAACATCCTGGGCGTGCTCTCGTCACAGCTGGACCCTTCCTCCACTCAGGTGCCCGCACTTCACCGTGGACATGACAAGCTCTCTAACAGCTGCTCTGATAACGTGTTTTTCTACAGTATAACGAGGTGACGGTGAGCCTGGGGAGCGTCTGCCAGAAGACCAGTCTGGGTGAGCGAGAGGTCGCTCGACGTTTGTGAGCTCATCAGCTACAGTGGAGCGCGTTCTAACCTTCATTGACTTCTCTTCCCCTCAGAGGATGCAGCTTTCGCCAAGGCCCTTCTCTCGCTTTTCTTCAACCTTCACTTCGCCCTGACCAATCCGGTGAAGACGCTGTTGGAGCTCTGCCTGGACGTGCACGCCGAGCTGGGGGACGTCGATCCAGTACGTTCGGACCCCGAACTGGTCGTGGAGTCCTACATTCTCAGGCTCGCTTGTCTTGATTTGTTTGTGTTTGTTTGTTTGTTGTAGGACGTGGAGGTGGACAAACAAGACCACTTCAACATCGTCAACTCCAGGACGGCGACCACAGTCGCGGTGAGCGTTGGCAGGCGCGGCGCCGGCGCCGGTGTCCCCTTCGTGTCCCTCGCTCACTCCTCTCCCGCCCACAGCTGCTGGCCATGTCCCAGGTCGACAGAGCGCTCGATGAGGTGGACTGGCTCATCGCCAGAAAGAAGAGCCAACCCGCCGATAGGCCAGGGAGCGGTAGGAGACCTTTGGGGGGGGCCCCCGTCGTTCCCAGTGGGACCTCCTCCCTCGTGACCCTCGTGTGCCCGACGCGCAGGTGACGCCAGCCAGGCCGAAGCTCAGCCCGACAAGGTGGAGAGAGCCGTGACCACGCAGTTGGGGCGGCTTGTGACGGCGCTGTACGAGCTGGTGCAGACGGCGCTGCCGCCGGGGGGCTGCATCGTGGCGATGCTGCGAGTCCTGACGCGGACGTACAACACGCTGACCACGCTGGCCAAATACGTGCGCCGCCTCGCCGTCACGTGACCGCTCCACTTCAGACTTGTGTCATGTCTGACACGCTTCTGTTGTCCCTCCCCCCTCCAGTACATCCAGGTGTGTTCCACCCAGACCGCTACGCTCTCGCCACGCTTCGAGAAGTTGGTGAGTCCTCGTCCTCCGACCCCCCCCCGAGTCCTCCTGATGTCCTTCTAATCGGTGTTTGTGCAGGTCAAACTGTCCGGCTCCCACCTGACGCCTCAGTGCTACAGCTTCATCACGTACGCGCAGGTACAGCTCGCTCTGTGGGGGTCAAACAAACCAGCAACATTCAAGAGGGATTTATTCTTATGAAACGTTCAACTTGTTTGTGTTAAGAGCGGAGAAGTCGTTGGAAATGCAGAGGACAAGAAGAAGAAGAAGAAGAGTGACTCCAGCACCGCTGCATCGGTGAGAAGGCTCGCCTCGCGCCAGCGGGTTGTAACCCCTCGTGAACACTCTCCCCCTCACAGGTCAAACTGCTGCGTGAGACAAAAGCCATCCCCAGCCTGGTCTTCAGCATCGAGCAGTACGAGAAGTACCTCATCGCTCTGTCAAAGAAGTCAAAGGTGTGTTTGACGTGGACGCGCCAACGTCCACCGAAGCGTTGCCCGGCGCTGAGCTGCTTGTGCCCGTGCAGGTGAACCTGATGCAGCACATGAAGCTGAGCACCTCCAGGGACTTCCGCATCAACGCCGCGACCCTGGAGGCGGCGCTGCAGGAGCAGGACGACTGTCCCGACGTGAGTCCCACTTGTTGTTCTCAGACCAGCACCTCCACTCGGAGCAGTCCTGCATCAGTCCTGTCCTTCGTCAGACCGAGGCTCAGCAGGCGGAGGAGACGCAAGAGCCCAAACAGAAGAAGAGGAGGCATTAGGAGCTGCTGGAGCCCTCTGGAGGAGGGAGCCTTCTCGTCCTCGGAGTGCTACCGTCTTCGCCTCAGGGAGCCCTTGGTGATGTCGATGATCTGGTAGATGTCGAGGGCCTCGCCTGTCAAACGTTGAGCACAGTCGTCATCCCTTTGTAGCCACGTGTAACACGTGTAACACGTGTCACACAACATGACAGCTGCTGATCAGAGGTCTGGTTTTATCGTTTCTCTGTATTTATACTGATTTGATGTATAATATTAGAAGTAGCTTTGAATGAAATAAAACAACTTTATCAAATGTTGGAAGGAGGTGGTTTTGGTCTCTGTAGATTCACTCGTACACCTTCATCACACTCGTGCTGCACGTGAAGATCAGAAGCAGTGAAGCTCACCGGGGGGTATCCCGTATCTGCGCTCCATCCCGGCGGGGTTGGAGGGCGTGGCGCAGTCCATGGTCACCTCCTTCCTCAGGCACTGGTCAATGTCCACGGCGCTGAAGAACGCCACCGAGTGCGGCAGGTCCTGCATCCCCAGGGCGTGTGCGAACATGCTCCTGTGGGAGAGGGGGGCGGGGGGGGGCTGTGAGGGGGGGCTGTGAGGGGGGGGCGTTTGAGGGGGGGGCAGACCTGGTGAGCAGGTTGGTGATCTGCAGCGCCAGCGCGGCTCGGTAGCGGTCCTCGCTGGAGACCAGGTAGCGCACCTCGTCGTGGATGCTGATGCAGAAGCGTCCGTCGATGTCGTGCTCCTCGCACAGCCACCTCATGGCCACCAGCATCAGGTGGAGGTAGTCCACCGCGGAGCTCTGCACCACCCAGTTCACCCTGCTGGTGATGAACTGGGGACAACAGATCAGACCAGCCTGAGCTGAGGGAGCCCCTCGGGGGGGCGGGGGCGGTCCCCTCACCTCGTTCCTGACCGCCCTGGGCTCCAGCGCCCTGCTGATCCTGCAGCCCAGCACGGGCGTGGCGGGCTGCGGCGAGTGGGCGATGCTCTCCAGCTTGTTGAACATGTGCGACTCCGTACCGCCGCACCACGAGCGCTTCTCCACCACGTCCCACTTCCTACGGCGAGAGCTGGGGGAGGAGCAGAGCGGAGGTTGGGGGGGGGCACGCGGGCGACGCGAGCGCGGAGGTCGCCCTCTCACCACTGCGACGCCAGGCGCGTGATCCTGCGCAGCTCCTGCAGCGACACGCTCCCGTCCTCCTCCCGCTCCACCTCCACCCCCAGCTCCGTCACCAGCCACTCGCCCTCCTCCGACAGGTGGTACCTGACCCGGCGGAGACACGGCGAGCGCGTCAGCGGAGCCGCGGCGAGGGCGCCGGGGCAGCTGGGCGTACCTGCGCGTCCCTTTGGTCAGGGCGTACATCTGCTTGGCCTTCTCCGCCGCCTCCGCCTGGCTCAGCCGGTGGTTGAACTGCATCAGCAGCCTCTCGGCGAAGGGCTGGCCGGCGCCGTAGATGCGGCCGTAGTTGAAGACCTTGGCGTGCTCGCGGCTGATGCCCGCGGCGTCGGCGGTGCGGCTGTGCAGGTCGGTGCCCTGGCTCTTCTTCCCCTGGAGCGTCATCCAGCCGAACGCCGTGCACCCTGGAGCAGGAGGGGGGGGGGTCAGAGGAGGCGCTGAGGTCGCAGCGGGGGGGAGGAGCCACGCGACCGACCGTGCATGCCGGCGAAGTGGGCCTCCCCGAGGACGGCGGCGATCCACAGCTCCTGGGAGTCCACGTCGGCGCCCACCAGGTGGTACCCGGGCGGCGCCTGCACCATGGCCTTCAGCTCGCTGCCCACGCGGTCCCGCTGCGCGCAGACGCCCGCCCGTGAGACCGCCGCTCCCCCGACGGGCGCCGCCCCCCCGACTCACCCGAGCGTTGCTGGCGGTCAGCCAGGTGGGCTCCACCGCCCGCCGCGTCACCGTCCCCGCTGTGACGACCTGAGGCAGGATGGCGCCGTACAGGGCCTCGTCGTCAAAGTCTCTGTGCCTGTTTGGGGGAGGGGGGGTCGAGGGGGGGGGTCAGACACCCGCAGACATGCGCCCGCTCAACGAGACGACGGGGGCGGACCTGCTGACGGTGCGAGGGAGCTCCGCCTTCCGCAGCCGCAGCACCATCTGTGAACTAGGAGGGCGTCACCCCGGGGGAGGGGGGTGAGGGGGGCGAGGGGGGTTACCTGATGCGCTTATGAGCGTTCCTCCAGAACGATATCATCTTGTTGATCTCCAGCGCCCGGGCGGCGTTGGCGCCGCTGCGGCCGGCGCTCAGCGTGCCGTCCTCCATCTTGGACAGGAAGTCTTTGGAGAAGGGGCTGCCCACGTTGTTCTGGTTCCCGTCCTGAACAGAAGGACCCGGGTGAGCGCGGCGGCGGCGGCCCGAGGCGGCGCCGCCGCCGCCGCACCACAGCGGCGAGCCTCGCCTTGTGGGGCAGTTTGAAGAACCAGCAGCCCGGCACGCGCACGTCCTCGTAAGGCCCGTTTCCATGGTGATAGTGGCACCGGCTCTCCTCCGGGGCCCGATGGGGGTCGGCGGCCTGTGGATGACGCCATCATCAGACCACCAGGACACGAGGCCTCCCCCGCGGCGCCGGCGGCCCCCCCCCACCTCGCTCCTCCCCCTGGCCACTTTGCTCCTCCCCCTGACGTCGGCCTCCTCCGTCAGAGCTTCGGGGGGCTCCAACTCCTCCATCTGGACACGAGAACAGCGTCAGCGCCGCGCGCTGCTCCCGCCTCCTCGAGACGCGGCGGGGGCGGGGCGGGGTCACCTTGTCCCAGACGCCGTCGGCCCACTCCAGCCCGCCGTCCCCCTCCCCCCCGCGCTGCTGCTGGCCCCGCCTCTCGCAGTGTTCCCTGTAGGCGCTCTCGATGGCCCTGGGGGAGGGACACGCTCAGCGGCCTGCGGCTGCGGCGCGCGTGCACGCGGCGAGGAGGAGGAGGAGTCTACCTGTGGGGGCAGGCGGGCCCCGCCCCCTGCCCCTCCCCCTCCAGGTTGTCGCGGCGCCCCGGGACCAGGTAGCCCCAGCCGTGCCGGTCCGTGTGGTGCAGGGGGAAGCCGTCCCAGTTCAGGCCCATCAGCTTGGGGGTCACCCTCATCTGCAGGCTGATCAGGCTGGCGCCGGGCGACCACCCGTCCGCCGACATCTTCTCGCAGAGCTTGCGGTACCAGCTGTGGGCGGGCGGCGAGAGGGCGCGCCCGTCAGCGGCGGGACGTCAGAGCGGGTCGGCGCGGCGCGGCGCCGGCTCACCTGGGGTGTCCGGGCAGGTGCTGCCTCCGCTTCGGGAGCCGGCTCGCCGTCTCCTTCAGCCTCTCCAGGGCCAGCCCGCCGGGACCGGGGCCCTCCGGCTCCTCCTCGGGGGGCGGGCCTGGATCTGGAGCAGACCGCCAACGTCAGGCTCTCGCTCCTCGGCGCCGCGTCTCTGCGGCTGGACGCTACCTTCCTCCTGCGCCGGGACCGAAGCAGCTGGCGCAGCTGGAGCTCCTCGGGGGGGTTTCTTTCTACCGGACGCGGCTTTCTTCTGCTTGAACTCCTGCACGTCCCACTCCAGGTCCCACAGCCAGGGGTCGTCCTTGTACCTTCACACGCCAGCGGCACCGTTCAAGCTTTACCACACACCCGCTGAGGACAGACGGACGGTCACCTGTCCTCCTGCAGGAGCTGGCAGGCGTCGTCCGCCAGGGTCATCAGAGACTTCTTCATCTCGCGCTGCAGCTCTTCGTAGACGTCCTGGGAGTCCTCCAGGTAACGCCCCCAGTTCTGATTGACAGGCAGGTAGCTCACGCCCATTTCCAGCATCCCAGCGAAGGTGACCGGGTGAGGACACCTGGGGACAGACGGACACGCGCGTCACCCTCGGGCCATCTGCGGGGACGTGGAGGAGGGGACGCTGCCCCCCCGCGGGGCGAGGGCGACCTCTCCATGAAGAGAGGCAGCTGCTCCGTGAAGACGTGATGAGTGGCCTCCACGTCCAGGGCGCAGTACTGCATCAGCTCCTGCAGGGGGCGGCACAACCCGCACCACGCGCGTTTAGCCGAGGACGCGCGGAGGCTTCGGGCCCCCGTCGGGCGCGGCGCGTCCCACCTGGAAGTTGCTCCTCACGTCCCTCAGGCTGCCCTTCACGAAGGTCTCCCTGGCCTCCTTCTTCAGCGGCGGCCCGCCCACGTACAGGGCGTGGACGTCGGCCAGGTTGTTGACGCTGCTCAAGTTCACCCAGTCCCAGGAGCCCACCTGCCAGACACGCCCGCGTCAACGGCGCCACGAGCGCCGCCCCCGGGCCCCGCCGCTCCCCCCCAGACGACGATACGAACCGCAGGGCCTTCCCTCTTCTGCCCGGCCTTCCTCGCGTGCTCCCTCACCTCCTGGAGGCCCCGCCTTTTACCCATCTTGTTCGCCATCCACAGCGTCCGCTGGAACCCGGTGAGCCCGGAGATCGCCATGTGGAGGCTCATCGTGTCCATGAAGCGGACCTTGGAGCCCTTCGGCGAAGACGCGCGCTTTAACGACCCGAACAAGGAGCGCGGGCGGGGCCTGAGGGGCGGGGCCTGAGGCCGCTCACCTTCAGCAGGTACTGCTCTTTGATGTACGAGCGATCAAAGCTGACGTTGTGGCCCACCACCAGCCGCTCCCTCCAGTGCCCGCCCGGCGGTCGGGCGGAGTTGACGGCGGTCTCCAGGGGGACGAGGTCAGCCAGGGTCAGGTCCTTGGACCAGGTGTAGCGCTCCTCAACCAGACGCTTGCTGCACCAGGAGTACCTGAGGGGGGGCGGGGTTAACGCGGGCGCGTCGTCGGGGCGGGCGCGCGGTGTCTCACCAGGCGGTCGGCGACATGGCGACGGCGAGCGTGGGGCACCGCCCCTCGGTCACGCACACCTCCACGTCGAACACCAGCGCCGACTCCTCCGGGAAGTCCACCTGGTGGGCCGGGCCGTCGGCGCCGTAGCGCGTCCAGCCCGCCGCGCGGCGCCACTCCGGCGGCATGGGGGGCGGCGGCCGCGCCAGCTGCAGCGCGCTGGCGGCCTCCAGGTAGGGCAGGCTCTGCGCCTGCGCCAGCACGCGGAAGTGCTCGTCGATGTCGGCGCCGTACATGCGGGGCAGCTCCAGCTCCACGTCGGGCAGCCGCGGCGCGTCCTTCCCCCACAGACGGTGCCGCCGCAGGTGCCGCACGCTGCGCCGCACCTCGTCCTCGCCGTACTCGGGCTCCGCCCCCCGGAAGATCTGCCTGTGCAGGTTCCTCGAGAGCATCTGGATGTCGAGGGGGTTCAGGCGCGTCTCCGAGGAGTCCTCCCCCGGGGCAGGCCCGGCGCTGGTGGAGCAGAGCGGGCGGAGGCATGACCTTCGTGGGGAGGCCACGGTCCGTTCCAGAGGACGGCGTAAAGCCCGGAGCATGACCTCACGCAGACGTGGACCCGGGGCGATCCAGGGAGGAACCAGAACACAGACGTGGACCCGGGGCGATCCAGGGAGGAACCAGAACACAGACGTGGACCTGGAACGATCCAGGGAGGAACCAGAACACAGACGTGGACCCGGGGCGATCCAGGGAGGAACCAGAACACAGACGTGGACCCGGAATGATCCAGGGAGGAACCAGAACGCAGACGTGGACCCGGGGCGATCCAGGGAGGAACCAGAACGCAGACGTGGACCCGGGACCTGTCCTAAGGAGGAACCAGAACACAGACGTGGACCCGGGACCTGTCCTGAGGAGGAACCAGAACACAGACGTGGACCCGGGACCTGTCCTGAGGAGGAACCAGAACACAGACGTGGACCCGGGACCTGTCCTGAGGAGGGACCAGAACACACCAGAGACATCAAATATCACAAAAGTCACTTATGCTACAAGATACTGCCATATAAAAGCAAACGTTTGACGGGAGACACCGGTAAACTGCACCACAACATGTTAATATGACGACACTGATTACAAAAACCATAAAATAACAATTAAACGACCAACGCGATTATATCTGATAATATCCCTGATGTGACCCTGCACAGCGCAAGTAACCAGTAGTTAAATGTAATGTGCTTACCTCCACCCGTAACGTGTTTTTAAGCTGTTATCGGCCTGCGGCAGCGGCAGCAAAGACACTTTATAGTCTTAGAAAAAGATTTTAAGGTGAAATTCAACACATGTTGTGGCCACTGTTTTTCTTCGCCGCTAAGACGTCAGAGCAGGAGGGCTCGGTAGCGCCCCCCCGCGGCCAGGACGAGAGCGGGGAGTCGCGGTGACGGGGATGGACACCATAGCAGACGGATACTTTCTTCAGGTTAATAAAAGTTAACCTAGATAAGATAGACAGATCAATATGTCTTATCTGTCGTCATGTTGTTGTTACATGTTTATACAATCAAGTTTTTCCTGTGGCATCCGCTGACCGCGTGGCCTAATGGATAAGGCGTCTGACTTCGGATCAGAAGATTGCAGGTTCGAGTCCTGTCGCGGTCGCTTTTTGACCCTAACCCTAACCCTAACCTCCTATATATTTATGTTTACACTGCATGTATATGCTGTATTTACATGCTCTGTATATATGAAGCAGCTTCAGGCCGCCCAGAGCCGCT
This sequence comes from Lagocephalus sceleratus, assembly GCA_911728415.1. Lineage (NCBI taxonomy): Eukaryota > Metazoa > Chordata > Actinopteri > Tetraodontiformes > Tetraodontidae > Lagocephalus > Lagocephalus sceleratus. The sequence goes on from CAJVRN010000116.1 coordinate 1,031,980, forward strand.
TGGTGCTCATATAAAAGTCACATGTTACATCACAATATAGTTTTTAAAAAATTTAAGAAAACATGATGATGATGATGATGATGATGATGAGTTTGTGCTTTTGTGATGGACTGATGATGCTGGTGTCTGTCTACCTGTCTGTCTACCTGTCTCTCTCTCTCTCTGTCTGTCTACCTGTCTCTCTCTCTCCGTCGGTGCTGCTGTACCACTCACGGCCAGAAGGGGTCGCGCTGACTCTCCTCCGGTGGAACCAGTCACATGGAGGATGAAGATGATGAAGGTGATGATGAGGATGAGGATGAGGATGATGAAGACTACAGCTCCAGCCAGACCTTTACGTCCTTTCCCTCTTTTCTTCTCTTTTCTGTGAGAATCATCAGCTCCTGTGTCGTTTTAATGAGACTTCCGAACACCGGCGTCATTTAACGACGCGCCCGCGTGAAGGAGGTTTACTGATGGAGACCTTTGGTCCAAACATCTTCATCCACACGTGACTGTGCGGTTAAAATTATGCCAGCACATTTGCTCAATTATAGTTACATTTCAGATATCCAACGGGACCCTCAGTTACAAACACACCGCAGATACACAAATAACACGACTTTACCTCGAGGAAGGTTAAAATACATGTACACATGCACGTAATGTTCACCTGATAATGTTGAGGGAGGTGTGAGTGAAGCACAAGTGTAAAAAGGAATGCTGAAAACGCTTTATATCATGTATTATATCATATATGTGGAAATGTAAAATATGTGGAATTTCTTCATTCCTGTTTAATGAAATTAGACAAACTGGTATTTTTGCTTGGTTTCCGGAAAATAAAAGCCTCAAGGAAATTGTCTAACCTTTTTTTGCGCGTCATTTTCTGCCCATTGAACGAGATTACTCTTTATTTTCAAATAAATAGAATTAAAGAAGATTTGGAGGGAATCGTTCGAATCTGGGGAGGCTTACAAAGATGTGCTGATCGACAGAAGGCTCACTCCGGAGCTGAAATTCTTTAAATACAATTCGGCGGGAAACCAAGTTTGTGTGCGAAATTAAACAAATATAACCAACTATTATTAAATATGTTTATTTTAAAATATTACATAATATTCTACAATAAGAATGTATCTGCTAATCGCAATAAATTCACGCTCAGTCGATCGTTGATCAAACGACTATTATTGTGCCAGGCAGCTTTAATTTTTGTTAATGAAAATTAAATTTTTTTTTATTAAACGGGATTAAAAATTATCCTGTAAATATTAAAGCTCCGTAGATGACTGGGCTATTATAATTAACCCCCCAATAAAGTAGGGGTTATGTTATGAATACTCGCCCGGCACAACTAAAGATCTGTTCAATGAACAAGGCCCCAAAATTAAATCAAAGCAATAAAGAACGCGTTTGATAAAATAATCCTAAATAATGTGATTTATTTCGCATTAATATGTTCGCGTAACAACCAAGAACGAATAAACGCTGCTGATTTTAAGGTTTATGTTTCAGTCTCGACCCTCACGCCACAGTTGAAAGCCGGATTTATAAATTTTAGTTTAATATTTAACGAAAAAAGGAACATTTTGATGAAAAGGACCCACGGTTTTTGAAAATACTGTAAATGAACCCGTCCGTCCCGGCGCCCGAAGCGCGGCGGCGGGGAGTGAGACGTCTGCTCCCCGCTGAGATCTTCGGCGCCGTCCTGCTCCGTGATTGGTCGGCTCGGCCCGTCCATGACGTCACCGCGCCAGTGGAGCCGGAGCGCCGAGCGGAGGAGAGTCAGAAGCTGGAGGAGGATGCGAGCATCACCACCTCCCCCCGCTCCCCCCGCGCCTCCACCCGCCCCCTCCACCCGGAGCTTTCTTCACCCGCACAGGTCGAGGCGGCCCCGGAGCCTCCTCGGGCCCCTGCGCAGGTAAGAGCCGCCGGAACTCACCTGCTCGTTCTCTCTTCTCACCTGCTTAAACCCGACGTCCCCGTCGCGTCCTCGCCGCGCCCCCCCCCCCTCACCTCTGCCTGCTTGTCTTCTAAAAGCCGTTCACGTGAAGGAGGCCGCTGAAGTTGGCGTTCGGGGGGTGCAGGAGCGGGCCGGGGGGTCCGGGTCGGGGGGTCCGGCTCGGGTCCGGGCTCGAGCAGCAGCCTCCTCAGCACCTCCTCATCCCACCCTGCTGCACACACTCGTCCCTTCGGGGGGTCCGAGTTTGTTGAATAAAGAAGAGGGCGCTTGTGAGAGCTGCTGCGGGCCACAGGCGGGAGAGGGTTAAAAAAGTTTACAGGCAAATGTCAGATTTACCCCCAAGTGTGTGTGACCCGGGGGGGTGATAAGACCGGTACATCCACGAGGCACGGGGGGCTTTGGATAGTGAAAAGTAGCGCGACAGACGCGGACGGAACCGCCGCGTTCTCGCCTGTAAGTTCAATGTTTTAACTCAATTAAAAACAAACTGGGTGAGTTTAGTTTTAAAATAATAACCCGGTAAAAGTTCGGTAAGTGTGAGGGTGTTCAAGAGGCGTTCAAGGCGCGGCGGGTGAAGCGGGCCCTGATCGGGCCTCCACCCGGACCGGACCGGATCCGTGACCCGAAAAGTGTGTTTAAGTTGGGCTGCACCGGGCTGCACCGGGCTGCACCGGGGCTGCGGCTGCATCTGCTGCATCTGCTGCATCTGCTGCAGCCGCGGTGGTGATGCGTGTCTGTGCTGCAGGCCTCGGCCCGGGCTGGTGCTGGTGCTGGTGCTGGTGCTGCGGCTCAGGGGCTCGGTTCTGTCTTTGGTTATCTAGCTGTATGAGTGTCGATACCTGTCATAAAGCTAGATAACCGAAAGTAGAAACCTTTTCCGCAACCACGTCCTCGGCTGTGAGCTTCGGGCCTCCACCTGGGAGGAGGTAAGCGGAGCACTTTGCCCTTTGTTTCCTTTATTTTAATTATTTTAAATGATCACGACGCCAAATAGAACAAATATGTGAACTAAATGTGCTTTATTTTAATTTACCTTTAATTACTTTTATCTTATAAATAGGCTGCACGCATTAATGTCGTTTTATATTGATTTATGCACTCTTATTTTTACCAGATCGCAAAGATGGCCTAATGATTTTTTTACCTCAGTAAACTTTACAGTGTAAACTTTATAGTGTAAACTTTACAGTGTAAACTTTACGCCTGCAGCTGAGAGGTGTTTTTACTTTTGGTTTTTAAGGTTTAGGAGTCGATCTGCTGAGGAGAACGTGGAGCTTTTACGTTGTGATAAATATAAAAAAACCTGATATAATCTTTATCGAGGGGGGGGGCAGGGGTGCCCAGGACGTTTACGACTTACGACCCGAAACCGAAGCAGCTAAAGTCGGTCATCATCTTGGTCCCACAGAGGGGGAGGCGCTGGTGCGGTCCTGATACACACCACACACACATCCTCATCTGGACTGACGGTGAAGCCTCAGCCTGGGACACGTTTACTGTTAGGAGGGGAGAACAGAAGGTAAGACTAAGGCTTGTCCTGCACACACACACACACACACACACACACACACACACACTTGGTATGTGTGTTTAAAGCCGACAGTTCTGGGACCTTTGGGGTGCATCGGGCTGAAAGAGAAGGGACCTGAAGATGGACGCTGAGGCTCCCAGAGGTCCTTCAGTGTTCATCTGAAGGTCTGAGGGTCTGAAGGTCTGATGGTCTGAGGGTCTGAAGGTCTGAAAGTCTGAGGGTCTGAAGGTCTGATGGTCTGAAGGTCTGAGGGTCTGAAGGTCTGAAGGTCTGAAAGTCTGAGGGTCTGAAGGTCTGATGGTCTGAAAGTCTGAGGGTCTGATGGTCTGAGGGTCTGAAGGTCTGAAGGTCTGATGGTCTGAGGGTCTGAAGGTCTGAGGGTCAGAGGGTCTGATGGTCTGAAGGTCTGAGGGTCTGAAGGTCTGATGGTCTGATGGTCTGAAGGTCTGAAGGTCTGAGAGTCTGAGGGTCTGATGGTCTGAAGGTCTGATGGTCTGATGGTCTGAAGGTCTGAAGGTCTGATGGTCTGATGGTCTGAAGGTCTGATGGTCTGAAGGTCTGAAGGTCTGAAGGTCTGATGGTCTGAAGGTCTGATGGTCTGAGGGTCTGATGGTCTGAAGGTCTGATGGTCTGAGGGTCTGATGGTCTGAAGGTCTGATGGTCTGAGGGTCTGAGGGTCTGAAGGTCTGAAGGTCTGATGGTCTGAGGGTCTGAGGGTCTGATGGTCTGAAGGTCTGATGGTCTGAGGGTCTGAGGGTCTGAAGGTCTGATGGTCTGAGGGTCTGATGGTCTGAAGGTCTGATGGTCTGAGGGTCTGAGGGTCTGAAGGTCTGAAGGTCTGAGGGTCTGAGGTTCTGATGGTGGGCTCGGCCCAGAGCAGCTCCTGAAGCCTCTTCACTGAGCTTTTTGTCTGGACTAATGCTGCGTCTCTTGATGAGATATTGGATGTGTGCGTGTGTGAGTGTGTGTGTGTGTGCATGTGTGTGTGTGTGTGTGAGAAGGCCGTGTTCTGATCTTCTCCCGTGTGCTCCATCCCGTGACACACGCGTGACACAAACGAGTCCTTAAGCGTCGTCGTTGTGGTGGAAGAGCGAAAACACGTAATGGCCCTTTAAGAAGACGTAAATGGAGAGAGCCCCCGTGGATGAACTCACACATGTAATTATATTTATATCTTTTAATTCTTCTTCTCTTGTTTACGATCTTGCTCCAGACCTCCGATGAAGAACGCGGGAGCGGTGGAGGACCTCTGAAGGCGGCGTGATTAGACGGGGGCTCCAGACCCCCCCCCCATCCTTTTTTAACCACGAGCCCCCGGTGCCATCTGTGCTGCCAACGGCGGCGGTGGCGGTGCCAGCGGGAGGACAAAGACCCGGGGGGGGGGGCGCCGGAGCACGGGCGCGCTCGAGGAGCCATCTTGGGAGACGTCGCCACGGCGACACCTAAAATGGCTGGGCTGGCACACGAGGTGAGACGCGTCACGTGTGTGGGTACCAGTGGTGAGGGTGGTGGGCAGCGTGTGTGTGTGTGTGTGTGTGTGTGAGTGTGTGTGTGTGTGTGTGTGTGTGTGTGTGTGTGTGAGTGTGTGTGTGTGTGTGTGTGTGTGTGTGTGTGTGTGTGTGAGTGTGTGTGTGTGAGTGTGTGAGTGTGAGTGGGGGATGGGGGAGCCAGGAAGAGTTTCCCGTTTCCTCCCCAGTCACATATGGCCTCTCCTCCTCTCCTGTCCTCCTCTCCTCTCCTCCCCTCCTCTCCTCCTCTCCTGTCCTCCTCTCCTCTCCTCTCCTCCTCTCCTCTCCCTCCTCTCCTCCTCCTCTCCTCCTCTCCTCTCCTCCTCTCCTCTCCTCTCCTCCTCTCCTCCTCTCCTCCTCCTCTCCTCTCCTCTCCTCTCCTCCTCTCCCTCCTCCTCCCTCCTCCTCTCCTCTCCTCCCTCCTCTCCTCTCCTCTCCTCTCCTCTCCTCTCCCTCTCCTCCCTCTCCTCTCCTCTCCCCCTCCTCTCCTCTCCTCTCCATCTCTCCTCTCCTCCTCCTCCTCTCCTCCTCTCCTCCCCTCCTCTCCCCTCCATCTCTCCTCCATCTCCTGCTCCCACTAATTAGCAGTTATGGGGTGATGGGGGGGTGATGGGGGGGGGTGATGGGGGGGTGATGGGGGGGTGATGGGGGGTGATGGGGGGGTGATGGGGGTGAAGCAGGAAGGGTGCTGATGGTGGTGGGGGTTGAACACCAAATTAATGAGCTGGCACCGGTTGAAGGAGACCTGCCCCCCCCCCTTTTATTTACTAAATAACCCAAACCCCGCTCTGGAGCCGCGTTGACGTGAGGAGCTCCTCCTCCTCCGGTGGCCCCCGTCGGGGGGACGAGGATTTCCTGTTGATGAAAGCTGCTCTTAGATGAGCAGATGAGACCTGGTGGAAGCACGAGTACACAATCGTTGTGCTGATAACGACACCCACAACGAGGAGAGGCATCTTAAACGAGCCGCGTTTGCTCTCGTGTCCGGAATTCAGGCGAGGACGCAAACGACTAGAACTCCTCCAACGAGCAAGACGACTTATTGTTTCACATTTACGCCCCAAATCCTGTTACAAAATGAAGTGAGAGCGAGCCGCACACTGTTGTTTAAAGACAGCCTGATTCTCACAAGAGACACAGATCCTTATTTTTATTACAGAATTAAATTAAACAAACAAACAGAATAGGACCAGGACAGTTTGCGACCGCATGATTAAAACATGCGCTCGCATTTGAACTTGGAAAAATCCTCAAAATCAGAGCGATTAAAAATCAGTCACACCCTCGTTTAGTGTTTCAGATCACAGAAATTAATATTACGGATTCACGCGAGGCGTCAAACAGATTAAAATCGCTGGCAACAACGCAGCCGTGCTCTTTGTGCTGCGGCTGCAGCGTGTTGCTGCGGCGCCGCCATGCCCCCCCCCCCAACATGGAAGCACTCGCGTGAAAGCGTCGCACACGTCGACGCGCTCCCCGAAAACCTGAGGCCTCGGAGGTCCCCCTGCACCGCTGCATCCTCACACACACACACACACACACACACACACACACACACACACACACACACACACACACACACACACACACACACACACACACGGGGGCGTTTACCTGGAGCAGAGCGGAGACACGTGAGCGTGTGTGTCCGGGCCAGCATGCGCAGCTGCAGCCAGCGCGCCTCTTAATGAACGCTGCCCTGCGCTCTCGCATTATCATTCATGCCCACTCTCTCTCTCCATCCCTCTTCCCTCAATAGCTGTATAGCCCCCCCCTGCCCCCGCCCCCCCCTCCATAAAGGCCTCCTTTCCCACCATTGTGGGCTGGTTCTGCCCCGAGCCGGGCTGGGGGGCAGGGTGGGAACGGCCCTCCAGACCAGACATGAGCAGATGCCTGAGACATTAGGCTGTCGTGTGGATCACCGGGGTCGGGCCAGCCGCCGGCTCTAATGCGCGTGGAGGCGCTGGCGTGTTTGATATGTGTGTGTGTGTGTGTGTGTGTGTGTGTGTGTGTGTGTGTGTGTGTGTGTGTGTGTGCTGGGGGGTTGCCCAGACCGGCCCTGGAGTGCCACCTGACTGTTCATTAGTCTTCCCAGGCTGCTCTGCATGTCTGAACCACATGGAGATCGGGGCGTCCTCCTCCTCGCTGCGGCGCCGCCGCCGCATGCGCCTGCGTCCGCAGCGGCGCCAGAGGTCCCCCCGCGCGTTCGGGGGAAAAGCGCAAAGGCGCCTTCTGAGCCTCTACTCGTGCGTCGCGCTCAAGCTGAGCTCGGGCGGAGACGCAGGCGGTCGGTCACGGCCGCCGGGGGATGCGACGGTCTCCGACGAGGCCACCCGCGCAGCTAATGCGGATCATTAATATTGAGGAGGCCCCGGCTGTACCGGCCCCCCGAAGACGCGCGGAGGACGCAGCCAAACACCCACACTTGTCTTTACGATTGCGCCCCTGGCCCATGCGGCGCAGCGCCTCGCGCAGATGTGACGGCGGAGAGACGGCGAGGTGAAGGCGGGGAATGAATGTGGGAGATACGGAGGCACGCGTAGAGGGGCGGGCGAAGGCAGCCATGTTTGAGCTCCTGCGTTCAGTGTGTGTGTGTGTGTGCGTGTGTGTGTGTGTGTGTGTGTGTGTGTGTGTGTGAGACGTGCTGCTGGTGTGGAGGATGTGGGTGCTGTTTAGGGTTCGGGGGATGGTGAGCCGGTGTTCAGGTGAGCTGGTCTCCAGCTCTGATTTCTGCTTTAATCTGCTTTGATCTGCTTTGATCTGCTTTAATCAAGACGTTTCTCCTGTTTGAGACGGGCTGAAGGCGGATAAGCAGCGGCGAGGTCACCGTGTCAGGAGGATTTGGGATGTAAACACACCGCAGCAGACGACTTAAATATTACATTCCAATCCCTTCACGCGCGTCACGTTCAACGAAACGGCGTCCCCGCGCCACAAAATGTCAGAATAGGGACGACCATCTTCCTCCTCGCGGTGTTTTTCATCTCGAGACGCGTTTTGATTCCGAGGAAACAACAACGTGTGACGCGCTGAAGGGACAGCGGTCTTTCTTCTCCACAAGCACAAAACCTCAGCGCTGCGCCTTGGCTACTCTTTCTTTTCCCGATTTTTTTCCGATTTTTTTTTTTTTTCCGATATAAATATTTTAGCGGCTCTTCTGCGGTCCATCAGATCTAGCTCGCGGGCCGCCCGGAGTCTTGGTCGGGGTCCAATGTGGGTCAAGCGAGGCTCACGGAGGCCGGTTAATGCAACTTTTGTGGGGACTAATCTAGCACAAAGCCCCACGTTAAGTATCTTAGGGGAAGACGGGGAGAACTTTGTGCGCGTCGGGGTTGGGATTACGTCTGTGGGCTGAGGCGTCCCCGCCCGGGGGTCCCCGACACGCCGATGGAAGTGGGAGAATTAGGGGGGTGTTAGGGGGTCCTCAGGGTGGCCTCGTTTGTGCGTATCAGTCCAGTAAAAGTTAATTCAGCTAAAGCTGAGACACTCACACACACACACACACACACACACACACACACACACACACACACACACACACACACACACTCATACACACACACACACTCATACACACACACACATACACACACACACTCATACACATACACTCTCATACACACACACACTCATACACATACACACACTCATACACACACACACTCTCATACACACACACACATACACACACACACTCTCATACACACACACACATACACACACACACTCTCATACACACACACACACAGATCAAGTTCAAGTTCACGGGCATGTGTGTGGACGTTGGGTGGGACCGGCGTGGCTGCTGGAGTGGGAGAGAGGGCGAGGCTGGTGATGGATGCGTGTGTGTGTGTGTGCGTGTGTGTCTGTGTTGTGTGTGTGTGTGTGAGGGGGCAGCCTTTGACCTTCGCTGGGGTTGCTATGGGAGAGAGGCCGTCCCGCTCAGTCACGGACGTCTGAAAAGGCCGAACTGTCAGAGCTGTACAGCAGATATCACCCCGGTGCACCCCACCAACACACACACACACACACACACACACACACACACACACACACACACACACACACACACACATGCTCACACAGGCCATCTTTGTGTGTGTGTGTGTGTGTGTGTGTGTGTGTGTCTGCAGGAGCAACAGTTGTCAGACATGACCTTTGGTTTTCAAACAATCTCCTTTAAGTTGGAAACAGGACGCATCAGCGCCCGTCACAAGTCGCGGTCCCGTTTTCGTCCTCGTTATCGCGGCGTAGGCGTCGCGGGGGGATCAGAAACTCGCCGTCTCTCCGTCGAGGCTGAAGCTTCAAACCTGCAGCTTCACTTGAGGCACGTTTACCCCCCCCCCACAAAAACAGACCACAAGTCCGCGTGAACGTGTTTAGAGTTAAAACCCATCTCCGCTCTGCTTTGATCCTGCTTTGATCCTCCCTCCCCGCGTCCGTCTGGAGGGGCTGCAGCCGCGCTAGCGCGGGCCCGCCGCAGCGCCACGGCGCCAGCATATCAGAGAGCGCGCGCAACAACCTCCGACTGTTTTATGTGCGTGTCCCCCCCGTCCCCCCCCCCTTCTGCAAAATGTGTGTCCTCATTTAAGGCTGCATTCATCCGGGGGGGGGGGACCCCCAAAGAAAAGAGCGCGTATTTGCATACGCTGCGTGCTGTCTGCAGGAGAGGGAGCAGTCAGAAAAAAGATGTCAGAGGTGGACAAAGGGAGCGGGGACAAATCCTTCATTGTGGGTTGGTGGGAGAAAGGGAGCGTCTGAATCGGGGAGAGGCTGAAAATTGACAGAGAAAGATTTGAGGCCGGTTCCCCGTGGGGATAAAAGCCCCGGACCTCCGAGGGCCGGAGGGGGGGGAAGGGGGCGCTCAGCCCGCCGCTCTGCTGCCACCGGCCCTCGAGAGGAAGTTTGTTTTTCTCCGAAAAACGTCAAGGCTGCGGGAACGGAACCGAGCCCGTTCGCGAGGAGAGCGCCGCCCTCGCCGCCATTTTGTTCGGCGTGTTTTTTTTTTTTTTTCTCGCCCTAATCTGCTTTATTGTACGTTTGGTGAAGTGCTCAGCAATTTGGAGCCTTTGAGGAAAAATAAACGACAAAGCTTTCAATGGCGTGTGTGTGTGTGTGTGTGTGTGTGTGTGTGTGTGTGTGTGTGTGTGTGTGTGTTTGCGCTCTATAATTTAAATAAATCGCAGAATTTGCTTGTTTGGAGCAGCGCGTGTGAAACGGGCCTTGATTGTGGTATTAATGATTTACCCCCATTGTTTCCTCAGGTGTGGACGGAGGCTGCAGACCGCTCGTTACGCCCCGGCGCCGTCAGAACGTCGAGAACACGACGGCGATCACCTGTGCGCCACCAAAGAAACCGTCCTGATGCACAACAACTCACAACCTTCCTTTGTGGTGTATTTCTACGGTGTCTTATTGTATGAATGTATTGTTTTAAATCCATTTACTGAGGCTTTATTCTCTTTTTTTAACTGCAGCAGTATTGTCCTAATAAAACCCTGATGAAACCACCCACGTCTCGCTGGTGTGTGTGAGCAGAGAAAACGGACAAATTGACTCTGAGACTTTAAGTTAAAATATTTTACATGGAATATTTTCCACCTTTGGTCCTCAAATATTTAATAAATCATGATTAGACAAAGCCGGCCGGCTCACTCTCTGGATTAATCTGCGAGAGGTTGATATGAGAGACGCTAAAGTGACCTCGCATCAACTTTTAATTACGAGCGTGCGGGCGGACGTGTGTGGAATCTATGAAAAAGTTCATCAACTCACACCACGACTGGCTCTTATTAAAATACAGGTGCGAGAAGGACCTTTCATTAATTATTTACATGGAAATGTAAAAGTTTGTGCCTTGCTTTCACGCCTGAGTCTCATTTAAACGCGCGCTTCCCCGCCACTTTGGCCAGTTTAATTAGGTTTTGGGATTACGCGCAGAGACGGTGGAAGGGGGTCAATCTGTGTCCCGCTGATCTGTGTCCGGAGTCGAACAACAGATGGACACGCGCGGGGTCACCGGGGGATTATTTCCGAGGAGTGACCGCAAATGAGGTCCGACCATGACCTGAATCCACAAGTCACGTGGCCGGCGGAACGTTCCGTGTGAAAAATCCTGAAACTTCTATTTAGCTGCACTTGTGTGTTTTTTTTTTTAAATATAGTACGAGGATAGACAAATAAAGGAACATAATTTAGCCTTTCAATTTAAAAGTGTTTACATGGTATCACAGCAAATTGGGTGTAGACATGTAAGAAATTTGATTTGACGTGTATTTAAAGAGTGTATTTAAAGAGTGTATTTAAAGAACACCACGCAGGGGATTAAATAATATTTTGAACATAAAAATAAATTAAAACCATCCAAATAATAAATATTTCCCTATGAATTATATCTGAGTACGTGTGAATTATTTGTAAACTGGAGATCAATTCAAAATTTATTTTCCTTTACAGAAAATAAAATTAAAAAAAATTAAAAATAAATCACATTTACAGCTAAGTTTAATTATTAAATTAGTATTTTGTTTTTTTAAAAAAACAGATTCAGCATTAATTGTTTTGGGGATAAAAAAAAATCAGAACACCCTAATGAAAGTGAGCATCCGCAAATACACAAAAAGTACATTGTGATAAAAAAAACTAAACAAACAAACAAAAAAAGGATAAATATGTCCGTGTGAGTTGGGTGTAGATATTGTGCGTTTTCTAGTGAAACCTGAAGTCACTCTCTGGCTGCACTGGAGATCTCATTAATTGAGGCCCACGCAGGAGTCAGCGTGTTTTCAATCCATCCCAACACAGCAGCTGATTTTGGTGATTAGTTCCCCTCTGAGGATGAATGGAAACCAATTAGTGAAATCAGCCACTGCCGAGGCTGCGTGAAACCAGAGCCCACTGCTCGAACACTCAGAAAATCACCGTCGCACTTCTGAGGTTTTCAGCGTTTAAATAAACGAAGCATAAATAAACGAAACATACACACAGACATATAATCATACATTGTGTTCACAGACGTCGCTACGCTCATAAAAGTCAACGCTGAATCAGACCCTGCAGCCGTCCTCGAGTGTGCTGGAGACACAATGAAGCTGGTCGGAGACCTGTTGGTGAAGTCCTCCCGGGTCAGCGGGGGTCAGGGGGTCACGACGTGGACGGTCCCCAGAGGGCGGCGAACAGGCGGTTGAGATGTCGGGGTCAAGAGCTGTCTGCAGGAGCAGCAGAGGTCAGAGGGCGCTAATTAAGTGGCTATTTCCTCGTATTCCCCAGCGGCGACCGGACACGGGCTCACAAAGGAAGATGGACTTAAAAACCTGTTCGCAGAAGTTAATAACCCCGGTTTGTTAAAAGAAGGGAGGAAAAAAGAGAAAAATCTGATATTTTAAAGGAGACTGCACCAGAAGATTCAACGGAGGAAAAAAAAATCCTGATTCAGTTTGAGGTGAAAAGATATATTTAGATATATTTACCAGGACCAGACGCTTATTCTCTCTTTTTATTCTTATTTTTTAAAACAAAAACCCAGAAGAGAGAGAGAGGGGGGCGGGGGGAAGTCACGACGCGAGCTGAGAAATCCAAAACATTTTGGAGGGAAAGGCGCTGAAAGCTGTTTATGCCTTTCCTGCGGCTGAATGAGCGAGTGTGTATGTTGCTTTAGCATGAGAATGGAGACGGGGCCTGTGAACTCCTCTGACAGTGACCTTCCCCTCAATAGCATCACTCAAGGCCTGCCGGGCTGCCTTTCAGCCGGACCTGAGCCTTGGCCTCGCCTAAACTCCTAATCAGGCTTACGGACGGAGTCCCACAAGTCTTTTCCTCCTGCACACACCAGCTCTGTTCTGCAGGAGTCACTCTGCAGCGCTGCTGCCCCTCACCCCCAAAAGACCACTTTACCTCATATTGTTGTGTATTCAACTACAAAACTACACAAAAAAATACCAAATGTATCATTACTCTTTGCACTCTTTGCGATAAAAGGATAAAAAAGTATCAAGAGTGATCGAACATCCATTCAAGTGAATACGAATAACTGGACAAACCTGCTTTCACACACTCGTTTAATGAACCAATATTCAGTTAAATGGATAAAATCAACGTACATCAAATATTTAAATTAGCAAAAGGGTTTTAATTCTGTTACAGATTTATTTTCGTATTAAAACAAACTGTTCTTAGGTTGTTTAAGTCTCTTTTAATGTGAGTGGAATTTCAGTTTGCGACTTTTCGTCAGTGTTTTCAGTTTTTAAACCTTTTGTGACGGTGATCAGCAAATAACACACATGTATGACGCTTGTACGTGTGTATGTTGAATAAACGTTTAAATGTAGAAGAGCAACACACACCCTCGCACACCCTCGCACACCCTCACTCACCCTCGCACACCCTCACACACCCTCACACACCCTCACTCACCCTCGTACACCCTCACACACCCTCACTCACCCTCACTCACCCTCACACACCCTCACACACCCTCACACACCCTCACTCACCCTCGTACACCCTCACACACCCTCACTCACCCTCGCACACCCTCACACACCCTCACTCACCCTCGCACACCCTCACTCACCCTCGTACACCCTCACACACCCTCACACACCCTCACTCACCCTCGTACACCCTCACACACCCTCACTCACCCTCGCACACCCTCACTCACCCTCGCACACCCTCACACACCCTCACACACCCTCACTCACCCTCACTCACCCTCGTACACCCTCACACACCCTCACTCACCCTCGCACACCCTCACTCACCCTCGCACACCCTCACACACCCTCACACACCCTCACTCACCCTCGCACACCCTCACACACCCTCACACACCCTCACTCACCCTCGCACACCCTCACTCACCCTCACACGCCCTCACTCACCCTCACTCACCCTCACACACCCTCACTCACCCTCGCACACCCTCACTCACCCTCACACACCCTCACACACCCTCACTCACCCTCACACACCCTCACACACCCTCGCACACCCTCACACACCCTCGCACACCCTCACTCACCCTCACACACCCTCACTCACCCTCACACACCCTCACACACCCTCGCACACCCTCGCACACCCTCACTCACCCTCACACACCCTCACTCACCCTCACACACCCTCGCACACCCTCACACACCCTCGCACACCCTCACACACCCTCGCACACCCTCACGCACCCTCGCACACCCTCACACACCCTCACACACCCTCACACACCCTCGCACACCCTCACACACCCTCACACACCCTCGCACACCCTCACACACCCGCAGCTCCACGCCAGCGTTGGCGTTTCCTCGCAGAGCCACGTGAGGATGTGAGAGGCGACGGCGCTGTGAGGCTGCTGGGTCAGGACTGAGGACCTTTAACCTCCTCAGACCTGGCGTCCACATATGTGGACATTAGATGTTGGGTCACCTCTCATATAACAGCTGATTCTCCTTAGAGTGGGGTCAAAGGTCCACACACATGGACATAAACATTATATTATTACACATTTAGATTGTTTGTCCCTGTATGTGGACATCATCGTCCCTGTATGTGGACATCATTGTCCCTGCATGTGGACATCACTGTCCCTGCATGTGGACATCACTGTCCCTGCATGTGGACATCATTGTCCCTGTATGTGGACATCATTGTCCCTGCATGTGGACATCATTGTCCCTGCATGTGGACATCACTGTCCCTGCATGTGGACATCATTGTCCCTGTATGTGGACATCATTGTCCCTGCATGTGGACATCATCGTCCCTGTATGTGGACATCACTGTCCCTGCATGTGGACATCACTGTCCCTGCATGTGGACATCATTGTCCCTGTACGTGGACATCATTGTCCCTGTATGTGGACATCATCGTCCCTGCATGTGGACATCATCGTCCCTGTATGTGGACATCATCGTCCCTGTATGTGGACATCACTGTCCCTGTATGTGGACATCACTGTCCCTGCATGTGGACATCATTGTCCCTGTATGTGGACATCATTGTCCCTGCATGTGGACATCATTGTCCCTGCACGTGGACATCATTGTCCCTGTACGTGGACATCATTGTCCCTGTACGTGGACATCATTGTCCCTGTACGTGGACATCATTGTCCCTGTATGTGGACGTCATTGTCCCTGCATGTGGACATCATCGTCCCTGTATGTGGACATCACTGTCCCTGCATGTGGACATCATTGTCCCTGTATGTGGACATCATCGTCCCTGCATGTGGACATCATCGTCCCTGTATGTGGACATCATCGTCCCTGTATGTGGACATCATTGTCCCTGTATGTGGACATCACTGTCCCTGCATGTGGACATCATTGTCCCTGTATGTGGACATCACTGTCCCTGCATGTGGACATCATTGTCCCTGTATGTGGACGTCATTGTCCCTGCATGTGGACATCATCGTCCCTGTATGTGGACATCATTGTCCCTGCATGTGGACATCATTGTCCCTGTATGTGGACATCACTGTCCCTGTGTGTGGACATCATTGTCCCTGTATGTGGACATCACTGTCCCTGTATGAGGACATCATCGTCCCTGTATGTGGACATCATTGTCCCTGTATGTGGACATCATCGTCCCTGTATGTGGACATCACTGTCCCTGTATGTGGACATCATCGTCCCCACAAACCACTTGTTTCAGATATTATTCAAACCTGACGTCCTTGTCTTCGTGCTTATCAGGTCCAATAATGACTGAAGATCACTTGAGAACGCAGATCAGAAAAGAGCTGGGGTCTGAGGAGGGTAAATATGAATACCCCCCCCCGCTGTGCGTTCATCGTCACTCCTGCAGGTGACGTAACCGTTGTTGTTTATGGTCGTGGCGGCGCTTTTACCTCCAGCTCTCCCGATGCGCCCCTGCAGGAATGCAGCGACGCATTCCGACAGGCGGGTTTGAGGAGGGTCCCCCGCTCAGCGCCGAGGGACCTGGACCGTGTCTGATGTGTTAACCTTTGACCCCGGGCTGTCTGGAGGGCCGCGGTGATGGGAAGTCAAGGTCAAGGGGAAGGGGGAGGGGAAGGGGGGGGTGCGTGGGAAGCATCTGACGGGCGCGAGAGCCCCCCCCCCCCGTCTGGGACCGCAGAACCAGACGGGCCCAGACGTCTGCGAGGGGAGACGGTGGTGCGTCTGATCTTCGGGGGAGCCCCTCGGTCCTGGTCTGTCTGCCTGGGGGGGGCGGCGGGGGGGTCCACCGAGGGCTGCGCTGCTGCAGGGTGATAGCTGCTACGCCCGAGGACAAGTAGAGCAACTCTGAGCTCCCTGATCCCTCAGACGCTTTTATTTTTAGGTCCTCCTCTCCCTCTGGCTCACACGTTACCTCATCATGATGTGATACGCTGGACTAAATTCACTCATATTCACTCATATTTATTCATATTTATTCATATTTATTCATATTCACTCATATAATTGATATGAAAGTCTAGAACCAGCCACGACCCACATGTAGGGTATAACGCTGCCCTCTGTAACGTGTAGGTCCGACCTTCTTTGAACCAGACGCGGGGCCAAAAGAGCGCGCTGTGTGTGAAAGTCTGAAACCTTCAGCAAGTCAAAGGGCTTTTTAACTTCCACGTTAACGTTTGTCGCAAACCGTTGAGAGCGGTGAAGCCGTTTCAGGCCGACGGCTCCGCGGACAGCGCCCCCTGCAGGCGATATGCGGCGCTGCGGGGCCTGCGCCGCCCAACCCGCCCGCCTGCGTCCGTCCCGCTCGCCCCGCCACTCAGCGCGGCCCGCCACAGTCACCGACGCGCTCACCCACACACGGTCAAGGGCGTAAGACCCCCACGGACCTCCCGGGCGATCCGCAGTCGAGTGTGTAGCCACCTGTCAATCACCGGATCTCGGCCACCTTAAGAGAGACGTTTCGTCTGGGACCGCGGCCGCCCTTCCCTCCCCATACATTCTGCCTCCCCTAGCAACCTTTGCTGGATGACTGAGGGGCTTTGTCCCCTCACAACGGGGCCACGCCATTGAACCTAGCAGCCCGTAGCAACCAGAATTAGAGGGTGCCAGAAAGGGGTCTTTTCTGAGGATCGGGGGTGAATGCTCTGTTCTTGTCCTCGCGTCTGGGATTCATATCAGGGCGGTGAAAGGCGTCCCCTCCTCCCTTTAAATGCTGGTGTAACGGAGCGTATGAAGGGGCTAGCGGTGAGCGGATAGGATCATGCTTAATCTGCTGTTCCTCTCCGCTGTGGTCCGACAGGGACACTTAAGCCGCCAGGCCCGCCGATGCCTGCGGCGGCGGCGGCGAGCGGGGCGGCGGCGGCGGGCGCCTCGGGGACGTCCGTCGGTTTGTTCGGGAAGCGGCGCGGACACCCCGCCATCAGTAAACGTCGCCGAAACTGCAGAAAGGTGCTGGCGTTACCCTCCAGGGTCATCGGGTGGGGGGGGGCGAGGGTCCCCGTTTTACAGCAGCCGTCCAGCAGGGGGCCGCCGCCAGCGCCCCCTGCAGGCCGCGGGCAGCTGCGCCTGTAAAACCCAACGAGCCCCGTCTCGTTTCATCGGCGGACGTGAGCTCGTGAAGCGCTCCGACTGGGCCAACGTTGCAGAGAGGCGCGTCGGGGCCGCTTTACGAGCAGCTCGTGGACGTGCGGGCGCTTTCAAATAAACGCTTTAGGGCTCGTTTACAGGGCGAAACAAGGATCCCGAACGCCTCCAGACCCGCCGTAAATCCTCCCCAACCGTAACGCGAATTCAGCAGCGCTTTAAAAGCGCCCCCCCGCACAAGCCGCGTACCGACAACACGCCCGCCAAAAGGCGTTCTCTGGCCTTTTGTTTGCGGGCCAGGTGCGACCCCCCACGCCGAGGTGCAGCGTGCATTCCACGCCCGCACGTATCGAAGATTACAAACTAATCTGGGCGTAAAAAAAAACGAAACAACGCGGCACAACGGTACGCACAGACAACACGCTCCCCCTGTTCTTTATCATTAATGAGTGGCTGCTGCGGCCCCCCCGCGCTGGACGAGGTTCTATGCGGCTCCCATTCTAAGCCTGCCTCGTTCCCACCCCCCCTCGCGCCCCCCCACCTGTCAATCACAGGCGATGATTGAGCCCGGATGGTGGCCAGTCAACCGCCGGCCCTGAAAGCGGGGGCCCGTCTGCCCCTCCCCCTTTTCATGGCCCCTTGCCTCCTGAAGTTTCCCCTCGCACCAAAACCACCCCAGCGGAGTTCTCGAGCCCCCCCCGAGCTGGAACTCACATCCTAAAGGGAGTACACGTCTCCAGAAGTCCCATGATGCCACGGGGCCTGGCTCCCTCCACCTTGTGGGCATAAGGCCGGGGTCCATTAATAACCAAGTGTGATGCGGTTTAACAGGCGTCTGCGCTCGCCCTCCAAGTGTCCGATGAATAAACATGAGGCGGGTCGGGGCGGGACCGGGGTGGGGGTGGGATGAGGAGAGGCCCGGTGGGTGTGTGTGTGTGTGTGTGGTGCGTCCGCCTGGGGGGGGCGTATGGAGGGCAATAGGGGAGCCTTTCTTCCCAGCAGGGCTGCATCTCGTTTAATTGGAGCACTTGTGGCACCATTACCTCTTTTACTCAAACGCGTTACTGATGACAAAAGAAAACAGCGCTAAGCCCGCTTTTGTGAGGGGCCGGATTCCTCGCCGCCGCCACCGCTGCTCGTGTGGGAACCGTCCGCCGACTCCGCGCGGGAGCCGCGGCGATCCCGAGGCAGTGACCTTAACCCTGGGATGGCCTTTGACCCCCGGAGGAGTCACGACCTCTACGGCCAGTCCGAAGAGAGCGAAAGTGGTCACAGCTGAAATGAGCCTGATCACGTTATCGCTCTGGTGTGTTGTGTTTTATTTATATTTACTGTTTAAAGTTGACATGCTTAAGTGACGTGCGCGCACTTAAAACACGTGTTTGCCTCGTGTGTGTGTGTGTGTGTGTGTGTAACACGGTGTAACTCAAGCAGTGAAGCCTCGGCGCACAAAAAGGCATTATTATAATTTATATTAATGTTTATTTATTCATCTTGAGACACGTATAAGTCACACTGTGGACACCCGTAAGCACGGCCTGCCTTATGAAGAGGAGTTATGCCACAATAAAACTGATGTAATGGGCCCAGTGTTCCTGCGGGCAAATTCAGGATGGACAAAAAGCGTGCACAAAAAAAAAAAAAAAAGTGTGAAAGCTCGCTGGTTCACTGTGGCATTTAGAGGGCTTAAGATGAAATTCTGTTACTCTTTAGTGAAAGAAATAAATGTTAAAACGAACACAAGGGCCTCAAAGAAGAGGAAAGTCCTGTTTAACAGGGCTGAATTTAAATTCAGGGGCGAAAGACAACACAGAAGCTGTGAATGTGGAAACTCCAGCACACCCAAATGAAATGTTTTAGTGCAGTTGTAAAGAGACAGAAGCTGTAGTTCAGTAACCCGTCCACTAGCACGACTCCGCAGAAGAACACTCTGATTAGAAACAGTTACTTGAATCTTGAAACGTTCCAATTTAAGCCGTTTTCTTTGACAACACAGAAATTATTACACCCCTTTTAAGGAATTTTTTTAAAACCAAGATATCATAGTTTACAATATACACATTATAAAAAAAATAAAATAAACCGATCTTGACCCGTTTTGATTGGACAATGGAATAAAATACATATTTGATAGGAGCAAATCCAGGTAAATGTCCTCGTGTGGTCTAAAGTAACCGGCGGGTTGAAGACCAGGTTTCAGTTCTGTTCCACGCCGAAATTTGTGTCCACTCTGTAAAAGCACATTAGATAATAATGATAATAATAATATTAACGATAATAATAATAATGATAATAACGATAATAATAATAATATTAACGATAATAATAATAATGATAATAACTATAATAATAATAATAATAACGATAATAATAATAATGATGATGATGATGGTGATGATGATGATAACGATAATAACGATAATAATAATGATAGTAACGATAATAATACTAATAATAATAATAATAATGATAATAACGATAATAATAAAGATGATAATAACGACAATAATAAAGATGATAATAACGATAATAATAATGATAATAATGATAATAATAATGATAATAATAAAGATGATAATAACGATAATAATAATGATAATAATGATAATAATAACGACAATAATAATAACGATAATGATGATAATAATAATGATAATAATAACGATAATCAGAGGGAATAAGGAGGAGCGTTTGTGTGCAGTTAGATACAGTAGACGAACTACAGCAGATTTATCCTGATCAAGACGCGTCTGAACACAAACCCGAGCGGGTTCGCTTCCGTTTTCAAAACAAACACGACCTTGTGCGGCTCAAGGTCACGTCGGAGCGGCTCAAGGTCACGTAGGAGCGGGCCGCAGGGGCCGAGCTGGGGGGGTCTGCCCCCCACCCCCCCCCCATGCGCACCCGTCAGGGCACCGAAGGACGACAAAGGGCAGAGACGCGGACGGGGTCTCCGCAAAACGCGTCTCTGCCGCCTCCGAGAGGCCGCGGAGCGCAGCGCACGTCGGGACGACCACGTGACCCGCGGGACGACCCCGCGACCACGTGACCCGCGGGACGGACACTCACACGTCCTTGTGGGCCATGTGGTTGTTGTAGTGGAGCACGGGCGGCGCGCTCTCCTCGTCCTCGGGCAGCTGCGGACAAGCACAGGCGCCCGGGGTCAGGCGGGCGGGCGCCAGGTCCGCCTGACCCCGGGCGAGGGCGAGGGCGGGCCTCGGAGAGCTCCACGCCATCGGGGCGCGGCGGCGGCGGGGGGGGGGCGCTCACCTCCCAGTACGGCTCGTCGTTGAAGCAGTTGTCGTCCGCCGGGTCGCCCCAGATGGGCAGCCTCAGGATGCAACCTGAGAGGGGGGCAGCGAGGTCACGCCACGCCCGCGCCTCTCCCGCCACCCCCCCGCCGCCGCCGCCGCTCACCGACAATGACGCCCCCGCCGATGCCGAAGCAGATGGCCACGCAGAGGCCCGCCGCCTGGTGGCCGCCCTGCCTGGTGGGCACCATGTCCTTGAACGACCCCTCGAAGTCGAAGGTGTTGACCAGCCTTGGGGTCAGGAGCAGAGAGAGGGGGGGCGTGGGCGCTTCAGGGGGACACGCGGGGGGGGGGGGGGCGGCGCTCACTCACCCCTCCCTCCCGTAGACGGACTCGCTGGCGGCGGCGGCGGTGATGGCGCCGACGATCCCGCCGATGAGGCCCGGCATGGCGTGGAGGTTGTGGATGCCGCAGGTGTCCTGGATCTTCAGGTGCTTCTCCATGAAGGGCTGAGGGAGGCGGGGTCATTGGGGGGGGGCGGCGGCGGCGGCGGCGGCGGAGGGGAAGGCGGTACCGTGAGGTAGATGTAGCCCAGCGTGGAGATGATCCCGCAGCAGAAGCCCACGATCAGCGACCCGTAGGGCATCAGCATGAACTCCGCCGCCGTCCCCACGGCGACGCCGCCCGCCAGGGTGGAGTTCTGGATGTGGACCTGAGGACGACCACGAGGACAAGGCGTCACCCCCCCCACGCCCCCCCCCGGGGGGTCGTGCGGGGGACGCTACCATGTCCAGCTTGCCGTGCTTCTGGAAGAGGCTGGAGACGGCCACGGTGGTCAGCACGGTGGACGCCAGCGCCAGGTAGGTGTTGATGGCGGCCCGGTGCTGCCCGTCGCCGTGGTCCGTGATGGCCGAGTTGAAGCTGGGCCAGAACATCCACAGGAAGAGGGTGCCTGAGCGGGGAGGGGGGGGGGGGGTCATGACAGGGAACAGGAGAGGGGAGGGGGCGGGGTTTAGGGGCCCACCGATCATGGCGAAGACGTCGGAGTGGTACACGGAGCCCTGCAGGGCGGCGCTCTGGTCCAGGTTGGGCCGGTACAGCATCCACGAGATGGACAGACCATAATAACCTCCAAAGGTGTGGATCACCATGGAGCCTCCAGCATCCCGGGCCTTCAGACAGAGGCTCGTTCAGGTGGGTCAGGGTGAGACTCAACATCAACAGACTCAACATCAACAGTCAACATCAACAGAGTCAACATCAACAGTCAACATCAACAGACTCAACATCAACAGTCAACATCA
Organism: Lagocephalus sceleratus; assembly: GCA_911728415.1. Classification (NCBI taxonomy): domain Eukaryota; kingdom Metazoa; phylum Chordata; class Actinopteri; order Tetraodontiformes; family Tetraodontidae; genus Lagocephalus; species Lagocephalus sceleratus. The sequence continues at coordinate 1,054,029 of CAJVRN010000116.1, forward strand.
ACAGACTCAACATCAACAGTCAACATCAACACACTCAACATCAACAGACTCAACATCAACAGACTCAACATCAACAGACTCAACATCAACAGTCAACATCAACAGACTCAACATCAACAGTCAACATCAACAGACTCAACATCAACAGTCAACATCAACACACTCAACATCAACAGACTCAACATCAACAGACTCAACATCAACAGACTCAACATCAACAGACTCAACATCAACAGTCAACATCAACAGACTCAACATCAACAGAGTCAACATCAACAGACTCCACATCAACAGACTCAACATCAACAGAGTCAACATCAACAGACTCAACATCAACAGTCAACATCAACAGACTCAACATCAACAGTCAACATCAACAGACTCAACATCAACAGTCAACATCAACAGACTCAACATCAACAGTCAACATCAACACACTCAACATCAACAGACTCAACATCAACAGACTCAACATCAACAGACTCAACATCAACAGAGTCAACATCAACAGTCAACATCAACAGACTCAACATCAACAGTCAACATCAACAGTCAGCATCAACAGACTCAACATCAACAGTCAACATCAACAGACTCAACATCAACAGTCAACATCAACAGTCAGCATCAACAGACTCAACATCAACAGTCAACATCAACAGACTCAACATCAAAGCTCACGTGGATGAGGCTGAGGATGATGTACTCCTCCACGGCGAACAGCGTGATCCCAAACAGCGTCAGGACCATCAGCTGCACCGGGCTGACCTTACCGAGCACGGCGCCGTAGGCGATCAAGCACCCGGCCACACAGAAGTCGGCGTTGATCAAGCTGAGGGGGGGGAGGAGGGGGAGAGGGGGGAGACGAGGACACTTGTGTGGTTTAGTCAAAGAGGTGACGGAGAAACGACAACCTGTGACTCACCTGTGATCTAAAGACAAAACTAAAGTAAATAATAAGTAAATAAATATAAATAAATAAAGAAGTAAATAAAGAAGTAAATAAAGAAGTAAATAAAGAAGTAAATAAATAATAACCCCAGGCCCATCCAGAACTGCGTATTAACGTATGTGAGAGATCTCTTTATTTTACCTGACTAAAGTAAAGGTGCTCAGACAAATACAAACCTCACACACACACACACACACACACACACACACACACACACACACAATTAAAGTACATTTAGTACTATTTGAATTCTCGTGATAGGGCGTCTCTGAACATCTCTCTTATCTCGTCCTTATCTCCCACTTAAACTAACACATGTCCCACTTTGATGGACAAAGGGGACGTCTCTCCCCTTCAGAATGGGGACGCTGCTGTTGTGTTGTTGTTTGAAGCGTAGACGTTAACGTTAATATTTGCCCTCCCTCCCCGTCATGACTGAGATCACACACGAGCTGGAAACCTCCACCAAAGACAAACACCCCCCCCAGTACAGGTGACACACAAACACACCTGTACCACGCGGTTATTATGAAGACAATATTCATTGAGATAAACCCGTATCAGAGACGCCCTCGACCTCGTGCATCCTGTACCCTTGAGCAGGGTCAGGAACCCCCAAACGCCGACGCAGCCCCGCCCCCGAACCCAGATGTGACTCAAACATGAGGACGGACGATCGCGTAATGGAGGTGATCGATCAGCTCTTTAACCTCTCGACCCCGATCTTGATCTTGCCGTCGCTGTAGTCCAGAGAGTGGAACCAGCCCTGCATCAGCAGCGCCCACTGGAGGCCGAAGGCCGCGATCAGGAAGTTGAACCCCACGGCGCCGAAGCTGTAGCGCTTCAGGAACGTCATGAGGAAGCCGAACCCAACGAATATCATCACGTGGACGTCCTGGAAACCTGCAGAACAAGGGGGGGGGTCAGACACGAGGAGACGGGATGGTCACAGGCCCTTCTGATCTGACCTCACCATTCCCAAAGTCCCCCCATTCCCAGAGTCGCTGATTTATGTTGTGTGTGTCCATGACGTTCCAGCCCTTGTGAGTGTATCTGTGAGGCTCCTCGTGTGTGTGAGCGTGCACCTGTGGGCCCTAAAGGTGAGGTGACGCAGGTGTTTTTGGTGTGAGTGCGTGTACACCTGCATCAGGTGACCGCTGCCCTTAACTGTGACCGCCCAACAACCCACACACACACACACGCACACACACACACGCACGCATGCACACACAGACACACACACACACACACACACACACACACACATGCACACACAGACACACACACACACACACACACAGACACACACGCACTCCCAGCCGCGTCAGACCCGGTGGAAACTTCACAGCCTAGCGGGCCAGAAACAGGCTGGGACGTGCGGGGCGGCGCCGCGACATTGACCTGGACTCTTATTGGCTACTGGAGCACAAAGAGTCACCTGACACCCCCACCACCACCACCTTACCTGCGCAGGTGAGCCGCCTTCGTGACGGCCTGACAGTGACACTGGAGGTGAACCAGTGGACACAACCACCCCTCCCCCCACCCACCTCCAACCCCCCAGCCACGACCTCACAGTTCCCACCAACACATCAAATCAACTAAACCCGAGGTGTGTGTGGTCTGATAGGGTTAGGGTTAGGGTCTGATAGGGTTAGGGTTAGGGTCTGATAGGGTTAGGGTCTGATAGGGTTAGGGTTAGGGTCTGATAGGGTTAGGGTCTGATAGGGTTAGGGTCTGATAGGGTTAGGGTTAGGGTCTGATAGGGTTAGGGTCTGATAGGGTTAGGGTCTGATAGGGTTAGGGTTAGGGTTAGGGTCTGATAGGGTTAGGGTTAGGGTTAGGGTCTGATAGGGTTAGGGTTAGGGTTAGGGTCTGATAGGGTTAGGGTTAGGGTCTGATAGGGTTAGGGTTAGGGTCTGATCGAGACAATAAGAGCACACCTCCTTCACTGAGAGTTCGTTAAAGAGATCAATAACGAGCACCTCTTCCCCTTAGACACAAAAGGTCCTCATTCATGGAGCACCGGTCACCCTGAGCAGCACAGGTGTGTTGGCGGGAGGTCACCTACTCGGGTATCTGAAGTAGAAGTCGTTCTCGATGTCGCTGGATATGTTGTCTTTCTTCCTGTGCTCGACCCAGTGCGTGTCCGACTCCTCGTCGTAGCGGATGAAGACGCCGAACAGGATGATCATGGCGACCTGCCACACGAAGCACACGGCCGGCAGGCTGATGCGCACGTTGGTGTTCTTGGGTCGGTCGCAGAGGTTCCTGAAGCTCTGGACGCAGCCCATGGCTCAGCCTCCACGCAGGCTTGGGGCCCAACGAGGTGTTCTGTCCCGGAGGTCGAGGGGAGGGTGCGTTGTCCCGACACCTCCTTCAGCGCCCTGAGCAGGTTATGCACCGCTGAGGATGAGCCGGGCACACAGGATGAACACACACCCACCGTCACTCCCTCCTCCACAACTGTTGGCTCACCCGTCGGAGAAGAGGAAGAGCCCCCCCCAAACGGGTCTTCACGTCTCTGACGTCCTCTGAGTGGGGGGACGTCACCGTTTAGAGGGTTTGGAGCTGGTATTTTTCTGCTTTTTCTGGACCCCAGAAGTAAAAACGCTGCGTAAGCAAAAAGAGGGGACGGCAGAAGGTCTCGCCGTGTTTTGTGCTGTGACTGTAAATGCGCCTTGATGCGCTCTGAACCACCCACCACCAGATCAAAGGATCAAAGGATTCCTGGGAAACAGCGGGTAACAACAGCCTCATTACAGTTGTTATTTCCACTGAATATCAGAGGACGTGATGCTCCTGGTGAAAATGTACCGAGTGTCTCACTGTGTAAACTTGTTTGTAACAAAAGAAGGAAATAAGATGAACAGACGCGCAGCACAAACACAGACCAGGAGAGGTCAGATTACACAGGAACACCAGGGACATGTGAATGTATACTGTACACAAATATGAAGTATGAGTACACAAATATGAAGTATGAGTGTACATATTTGGACAGTGAAGTGCTACTCGTCCTGTCAACACTTCATGCTTCCTCCATGTTTGCTCAAACATGTCCCAAGAATTAAATGTATTAACTACCTTGTTTGTTTAATAATGTTAACGTCTATGAAATCATAATATAATCCAAAGGTCATGCCTGATGGGTGAAGGTTAGAAAGACTGAGTTTGATACAGTGCAATAAATCAGGTTTTATTATGTATAGTTATTAAAAGTTATACAAATAAATGTAAACTCATTATAGAATCTTAAATCTCACAAAATACATAAATATGTGAGAGGAAGACCATTTGGACTCATTACACCACCCCAATAATGTTTTTATAAAATAATAGGTCGTGTTTACTTGTGATTTAATGTGTGTGTGTGTGTGCAGTAAAAAGCCTCAGTAGGTGGTGCGGTCCACGTCAGCACATCAACACACTCAGATGAATGAGCAGGTCTCTAAGCGGGCTGGCGGCGAGGCAGTCACGCCATGGCGACGCAACTCTGGCGGATGATGTCGTCCACAGGGAGATCGCCCGACCCGAGCCCCGCCGCCACCGCCAGACGGTTCTGAACAGCTTCTGGACCGAATGTTTAGAGCAGCAGGAATCGATCACCGATCAATTAAACCAACGGAACCATGTTTAAATAACGATGACGGGGCGATTGGGGCCTCCATCACCGCAGCACCTTGAATACTCACACCTTCACATTCATTAGTGGAGACCAGCGGCCCCCAACCCTAACCTAACCTAACCCAACCCAACCCAACCCTAACCCAACCCACCACCAACCCACCCCCCAACCCTACTCTAACCCTCACCCAGCAGTCCCCAACCTTTTTGACAATTTTACCATGGGGGGGGGGGGGTACACATAGGTTGTTTGTTTGTTTGTATGTCAAATCTAAATCTAAATCTGGGCCTTTTCCCCTTCAAAATAAACTTCCACGTCTGTTTTTTACTCATTTTGATGCTTTTGGTGCTCAAGTGACCGAGATGTAACCGAGAGAATCCGGTCGTTTTTCAAAATAAAAGACTGTTCAGACTCAGATAATAAAAACAACAGAAATAATAAAGTATTACTTGGCAGACCCGTACCGATTGACCCACGGACCGGTACCGGGCCGCGGCCTGGGGGTTGGGGACCACTGGTGTAGACCACAGGTGTCGGAGTCCGGTCCTCAAGGGCTAGGATCCGGCCCGGGTTTTCTGATCTACCAGATGGAAATCTGCTGGTAGATCAGAAAAACCTGGGCCGGATTCCTGTTCAGGGGACACCCCTGTTGTAAACCGCCACCTGAAAGGAATCGATTCGTTTGTAGACCGATTAGTTGATCGGTCGCTCAGCGTCCCTGGAGCCCGTCAGGTGACGGAGGAGCCGCTCCTCCAGGGCGCGGAGCTCATCCTCGGAGAAGAGGTGGCTCTGGATGACGCCCCTGACGCTCTCCTCGGTGGCGGCCTGGTAGTCCGCCTCGTTCTTGAAGGGCAGGTGTCCCGCCAGCTCGCAGAGGGCCGTGTTGAAGGCCGACGACACCTTGGCGCCCAGGCACGACCTCCGGGGCCACACCACCACGCGGACCCCGCCCCTGGAGCGCCCGCCCCCCGGCGGGTCGCGCGGCGGGCGCCCTCGCGTCAGGAACACGTTGTGGGCGACGTCGGCGCCCGCGAGGAAGTCGGTGACCTCGCAGACGCTCCTGGCGACCTCGGCGACCCCGCCCGACTCGGCGTAGAACAGGAAGCCGCCGGGGAAGTCGGGGAGGCGGTAGCAGCCCTTGCGGGGGACGAAGGGCTGGGCGGGCGCGGTCTCGACCCGGAGCTCGTGGTCCAGGTAGTAGCCGTGCAGGTGGAGGTGGTTGACGGAGGCGAAGGCCCCCAGGCTGTTGAAGCCCACCCGGAACCCGGGGTCGGCGCTCAGGAGCACGGCCTCCATGCCGGTCCGGGCGGCGGACCGGGTCAGGACCTGGGGGAGGCACAGCGGGGGGTCCGGGACCAGGAGGCAGTGTCCGAACTCCAAGGGGCTGACGTTGATGATGACGGCCACCGCCCCGGGCCCTCCGGACCCACTGGACCCCCTCGGAACAACTGGGCCCACCGGGCCCACTGGAACCCCTCGGACCCACTGGACCCCCCCTCGGGCCGTCCAGACCCACCATCAGACCCACTGGGCCCACTGGAACCCCCCTTGGACCCACTGGACCCCCTCGGGCCCTCCGGACCCACCATCAGACCCACTGGGCCCACTGGACCCACTGGAACCCCCCTTGGACCCACTGGACCCATTGGAACCCCACTCGGGCCCACTGGACCCCCTCGGACCCACTGGACCCCCCCTCGGACCCACTGGGCCCATTGGAACCCCACTCGGGCCCACTGGACCCACCGGGCCCACAGGACCCCCCTTCGGGCCCTCCGGACCCACTGGACCCCCCCTCAGACCCACTGGACCCACCGGGCCCACTGGAACCCCACTCGGGCCCTCCGGACCCCCCCTCGGGCCCACTGGACCCCCCCCTGCACATCTGGAACATCAGCTCCCCGGGCCGGACCTGGTTGAAGTGGAACTGGTGCGGGTCGAAGCCCTGCCGGACCGTCAGAACCTCCTGGGCCCGCCTCTTCTCCGTGGCCCTCCGCACGTTCAGCTGGGCCACGAACCCGAGCCGGCCCGGCAGGACCCGGGTGGGCAGCGGGCCCAGGCGGTACCTGAACAGCCCCCGGTCCATCCGATCCCTCCAGGCCCGCTGCACCGCCTCGTCGAACCGGGACCGGGACCCGGACCCGGACCCGGATCCGGGGCTCCGGTCCACGTCCGCCAGCAGGTCCCGCTCGGTGTACACGAACGTGCGGGTCATGACGTCACAGGCGGCCGCGACCACCAGCCGAGGTGAATCTGAAGAGACCCAAAAAGAGGTTCTGAAACCGCGACCCGGTTAAAAAACACCGGCGAGGCGTGCTTCCGCGTTATGACGGATTTCCCCCGAGGATTTTCAAAATAAAAGCGTCCAATTCCTGCCTGGTGCAACAGTAAAATACCTGGGGCGGTGAGTTGGGCCTGGGTTTAATTTGGGATAAGCTGTGCACGTCTTTGGTGGATTTTTACTGATTTAAACTAGCCTGTGATTGTGTTGATGAATAGTACTGCAGTAGTACTATAATAATAGTACTGCACTAACAACCCAGAACGTTCCACCACTGCAGGAGTTCTTCTGTTACTGACCTTACAGAACACACACTGATGTATGGAGTCTAATCATGGGTGTGTATTAAACTTTAGCTCTCTGTGTGTGAGTTTGGGGGTAAACACTGATGAAAACATGTGCTCGTTTGCAGACTGCAACGTCTGAGAGAATGAATTACAATGGTTTACAAATATTATAAGGACTCTTAGAATGTCCAAACTCAAACAATGCATGTTAATCACTGTGAATGAAGGTAACCTAAAGGTAATATCACTCAAATGATCTTCTATTAACGTTTCTGTGTCTCAAGGGAATTGATATTAAATAAAGACATTACATGACTTTGATGACAAAGTAAGTAGATCAGTTTGGTCTTTGGTCGCAGTCAAAAATAATTTCGGTGAGCTCATAAAGAATGTTTCTGGTCAGTTTCTCAAAATAAATGTTACAACATAATGTAAATCAATAAATCCAGCCTTACTTAAGTAATTTAATGTTTGTCATGAATGATTTTTAATGATATTTCTGTTTTTGCTGCTGTTACTCTGACTGGCTTTATTTACTTACTTGCACTGAAATAACGCACAGCTAACCAATCAGGACTCTGGGTTATTTTGGTTTCGTGATGTCTGGAGATAAAGCAGGTTGTGTGTTCAGGAGCGTTACATGATCTCAGAGCGTTTGGGAGGATCGCTACCATCGAAACATTTACTGGAATATTTAAAGTTCTATACAGAAGGTTAAGAAGAAGGGAAAAAAAATGGAAACCAACAATGAGGTAAGACTGAGGATTTATGTTTGAATTGATTATGAAAAAAGAATTACAGTCTTATTATTGTTTCTACCTTCAGTATCGTGTCATTTAAAGTGAATGACTTTTTGAAACTTTAAGACTACGATTAAAAGTAGGATTGAATCTGTTGGGCAGAAGAGATAGCACATTTCATGTTCTTTGTTATTTTAAACATGACTATGTTCTTTTAACTGAACGCTCAAATGAACGACACGACAAACATCTATAAAAGCCTTGTGTGGTTGTCATCAGCCATAGTATAATATACTATCAAAACAATGACACAGGAACGCAGAGAACACGGATAAAGTAATTCAATTAAAACAATTCTGGCTGTTTGTCGTTTTGATTCAGAGTTTTCTTACAGTTTTGTCCCGTGTCCTGTGTAGATGGGTCAGAAAACAGAAGATCAGGCTCATGGTCTAAATATAAACGTGACACCAGAGAGCAATGCACAGCTGCCGGCAAGGGATTCTCAGTCATCCCGCCAAGTCATTGTCCAAGGTATGAAACTTTATTGCTGTTGGGTAATTAGAAATAAAAGGTAGAATTATCACACAATTATTAGAAGCAGCTATAAAAGTGTAATGTCAGCAGCTTTAAGTTGTATAACAATGATAATGAGTGGGCAGGTGATCATATATGCACTCTGTATGTATTTGTATCCACAAATATTTTCCAAATATTTCCAAATATCCAACGTTAAAATACAACTGAAACTGATAATTGTTCCATCTATATGAATTGAACATACAAATACTGTTTTGTGAAACACATTTAAACCATCAGAAGAGATACTTAAATGTACTTAATACTTAAACACACCATCGTTGAATCGTCTGCTTGACGTTTCACACAGCTCCTGCTCAGACCCGAGGATCCACGCCGCAGGTCCGACCCGACTCTGCTGAGGTGGAAAAAGCAGTCAAGCCAAAACTGCAGATCACCTTCAACACGTTCACCGTTAAGAACGGGGACGCGCTGAAAGTAGAGGTTCCGGTGGCTGGTCATCCAGCACCCAAGGTCGAGTGGCAGAGGAACGGTCAGGCGGTCAAGGAGACGTCAAGGCTGGAGATTTCAAACACGCCGTCACTAACGGTCCTTCACATCAGACACGGCGCCCGAGAGCACGCCGGCCAATACTCCATCACAGCCAGCAACAGTGCCGGAACGTGTGTGGGAGAAATCACCGTGACCGTTCTTGAGAAGCCCGACCCGCCCAAGGCGCCCGTGAGGGTCGACGAGGTCAGCTCCGACTACGCCATCGTCTCCTGGGAGCCGCCGGAATACACTGGAGGCTGTCAGCTGGACAACTACGTGGTGGAGAAACGAGAGGCGGCGAGCATGGAATGGCAGACCGTTTCGACGACGACGGTGAGGACCACGATAAAAGTCACCAAGCTGAAGACCGGCGGCGAGTACCAGTTCAGGGTTTTCGCGGAAAACAGGTACGGGAAGAGTCCGGCGATCACGTCTCCCGTTGTAACTGCGCGGTACCCCTTCAGTGTGCCCGGTGCTCCCGGGACACCTGCAGCCACCACGGTCACAAAGTACAGCATGGTGGTCGAATGGGAGCCCCCGGCCTCGGACGGAGGCAGTCCCCTCGTTGGCTACCACCTTGAGCGCAAAGAGAAAAACAGCATCTTGTGGACCAAGTTGAACAAGCTCACTATAACCGACGCTCGCTTCAAGGCAAGCGGACTGGAGGAAGGCATCGCGTACGAGTTCAGAGTCTTAGCCGAGAACATCGCTGGTCTCGGCCCGCCCAGCAGGGCATCGGAGTCCTACGTGGCGAGAGACCCGTGCGATCCTCCCGGAAAACCCGAAGCTGTGGTCGTTACAAAGGAGAGCGTTACGCTTCAGTGGTCAAAGCCCAGGAACGACGGCGGGAGCACCATCACGGGCTACGTCGTTGAGAAGAAAGAGCTCCCAGATGGCAGATGGATGAAGGCGAACTTCACGAATATCATCGAGAACCAGTTCGCGGTCACGGGTCTGACCGGAGGACTGGGTTACGTGTTTAGAGTGACGGCTAAGAATGGGGCCGGTGTGTGGAGCGCGCCTTCAGAAAGCTTGACCCTCGTCGCCCAGGATGTCATCGAAGCTCCCACGGCCTTCATCGATGCGAAGTTTAAGACGACGGTCGTTGCTCAGGCCGGTGAGACCTTCGTTATTGATGCAGATTACTTTGGAAAGCCTCTCCCTCAAGTGACATGGTTAAAGGATGGACAAGAAATTGCCAAGATTACACCAAGAATGGAGATCAAAAACACGCTCACCCACACGACCCTGACGGTCAGGGACTGTGTACGAGTGGACGGGGGACACTTTGTCTTGAGCATCAGTAACTGCGGTGGAAGTACGTGTGTCCCAGTTAACGTGAAGGTCCTGGACAGACCCGGACCTCCAGACGGACCATTGAGGGTGAAGGTTGTCAGTGCAGAAAAGTGTAATCTTCACTGGAACCCTCCTGCGCAGGACGGCGGCGCTGGAATCTCTCACTACGTTATTGAAAAAAGGGAGAGCAGCCGTGTTATCTGGACAGGGGTCGAGTCCCACGTTGAAGCCCTTAGTTACAAAGCGAACAAACTTGTGCCCGGCAAAGAATATATATTCAGAATTGCCGCTGTGAATAAATTTGGCGTCGGTGAATTCCTGGAATCAGAACCTTTTGTTGCGCAGAACCCTTTCACGGTACCTGCTGCACCTTCGACCCCTACGGCCAGCAGTGTGACCGGAGACTCCGTGGTGCTGTCATGGGAAAGACCTGAGTCTGACGGCGGCTCGGAGATCGATGGCTATATCCTCGAAAAACGTGACAAAGAGGGCGTCAGGTGGACTAAATGCAACAAGAGGAGGCTGAACGATTTGCGGTTTCGATGCACTGGCCTCTCCGAAAGCCGCTGCTATCAGTTTAGAGTGATGGCAGAGAATGCCGCTGGCGTGGGTCCGCCCAGCGAGCCCAGCGAGTACGTAAAGGTTTGTGAAGCCGTCTACCCACCCGGGCCCCCTGTCAACTTTAAGGTGACAGACTACTCCCCTAGCACGGTTTCCTTGACCTGGTCAAAGCCCATCTACGACGGTGGAGCAGCTGTCAGTGCGTTCATGGTAGAGATGAAGGAGGCTTCTGAGGAAGAATGGACCACCTGTTCCCCGAGCTCAAGGGTTGAGGACACCAGCTACACCGTGAAAAGACTCAGAGGAAATGCAGAGTACTGTTTTCGCGTAAGCGCGATGAACGACGCAGGTGTCGGCGAGCCTGTGGGTCTAACGGGGACCGTGGTGACGACTGAAAAGCTGCAAGCACCAGAGATTGAGCTGGACGGGGCCTTGAGGAAGATTGTGAGCGTTCGATCCTGTTCCACGCTGCGGCTCTTTGTCGCTGTCACTGGGAGGCCTCAACCTGAGGTGAAATGGTCAAAAGAAGATGGTGCGCTGAGCGAGCGGGCTCAGATCGAGGTTACGGACTCCCACACGGAGTTAACGATTGAGAACGTGAAAAGAGATGACACGGGAAAGTATGTGCTGACTGCTGTCAACTGCAGTGGTTCTAAATCAGCCTTCATCAATGTCAGAGTTCTGGACTCCCCCAGTGCTCCAACCAACGTTGAGGTAAAGGACGTGAAGAGGGACTCTGTGTCACTCTCCTGGGAGCCGCCTCTCGTTGATGGAGGGGCAAAGATTTTGCACTACATTGTAGAAAAGAGAGAGGAGGCCAGAAAGACTTTCACAAGCGTCTGCAGCAACTGCGTGAGGAACTCCTACAAGATTGACAATCTCCAGGAAGGGTGCTTCTATTATTTCCGTGTCTTGGCTGTGAATGAGTTTGGTACAGGCCCACCTGCAGAGACCGCTGAGGTTGTCAAAATGTGTGAGGTTCCTTTGTCTCCTGGGAAAATCACTCTGGATGACGTTACCTGCAGCGGTGCGAGACTCTCCTGGGAGAAGCCAGACCATGATGGAGGAAGCAAGATCACAAAGTATATTGTAGAAATAAAGGCTAAAGAAGATGATGCTTGGACAATATGTTCTGAGAGTAAAACAGCAACAACGACTCTAAATGGGCTGGCGAGAGGAAGGGAGTATTTTGTCAGAGTCAGTGCAGTGAACGATAAGGGAAAAGGCGAACCCAAAGTCCACACAACGCCCGTTGTATTCAGAGATAATAGCGCAGAGCCTGTTTTCAATTTGCTGTCCAATGCATTCAGCGTGAAGTCGGGAAACGATCTGAAGATCGACGTCCCGTTCAGGGCTGCGCCCCCACCAACAGTTGTCTGGAAAAAAGACGGAAACTTGCTGAAAGAGACGTGCAGGGTGAACGCACATACATCTGACACGTCGACTCAGATCATCATCAAAGATGCAACCAGGACGGACGTTGGCGTCTACGAGGTGTGCCTGGCCAACTCGGCCGGAGCCGCGTCTGCGGAAATCCACGTAAACGTGTTCGAAAGGCCGGAGCCGCCGACCGACCTCAGCGTCGACGAAGTGAGCGCTGACTTTGCGTGTTTGTCGTGGCAGCCCCCGCGGTACACAGGAGGATGTCAAATCAGCAATTACATCGTGGAGAAGAGAGACACCAGCAGCACATTGTGGCAGACTGTCTCGGCTACGGTCGCCAGGATGTCGATAAAAGTCGGCCGTCTCACGCAGGGCACCGAATATCAGTTCCGTATTGCCGCGGAGAACCGGTACGGCAAAAGCCCCTTTGTTGAGTCTGAGCCTGTTACTGCTCAATATCCCTTCAAGCCTCCCAGTCAGCCCAACGACATCAGCGTCGTCAGCGCTTCGAAGTCGTTCATCGTGATAGCGTGGGGCGTGCCCGACAGCGACGGCGGCAGCCCGATCATCGGCTATCACGTCGAGTGCAAAGACCAGAGCAGTATCTTGTGGACAAAGTTGAATAAAAACCCAGTGACCGACACCCAGTTCAAAGTAACCAGCGTTGATGAAGGGCTGGTTTATGAGTTTCGGGTGTGTGCGGAGAACATCGCTGGCGTTGGAGCGTGCAGTAAGGCGTCCGAGCCCGTGGCAGCGAGGGACCAGTGTGACCCCCCAAGTAACCTCGCAGTCACCAACATAACCACCAGCTCAGTTTCTCTCTCGTGGGACAAACCGGAGTACGACGGCGGGGCTAAAATAACCGGCTATATCGTTGAGCGCAGAGAAATGCCGAATGGTTGCTGGCTCAAGTGCAACTTCACCACCTTGCTGGACACCTTCCTGGACGTCACCGGCCTCACGGAGGGCGAACAGTATGATTTTCGCGTGACTGCAAAGAATGCCGCCGAGCTCCTGAGTGTGCCGTCTGAGAGCACCGGGCCTGTGATAGCGCAGCATGACATAGAGTCACCCAAGATTACCATGGAGGACAAATTTAGACAGGTGGTGGTTGTCAAAGCCGGAGATCTCCTAAGAATAGATGCTGACATCCACGGCCGCCCCAACCCCACAGTGTTCTGGTTGAAGAACGGCAGAAATATTAGCTCCAAAGGGAGGATTGAGATGACGGCAACAAACACACACACCTCTCTCCTTATCCGAGGATGCGTTAGGAAAGACTCTGGGCAATATACCCTGACCCTCCAGAATCCAGGGGGTACCATCTCAAAAGTTGTCACTTGCAAAGTCCTGGACAGGCCAGGGCCCCCAGCCGGGCCTCTGGAAGTGTCTGGTCTTTCTGCAGAGAAGTGCACTTTGTCGTGGGGACCTCCTCATGAGACTGGTGGTGCGGAGATCCTGCACTACATCGTCGAGAAGTGTGAAACCAGCCGCATCGCTTGGATCGTGGTGTCCGGGGACATGATGGCAACCACCTGCAAAGTGACCAAGCTGCTCAAAGGGAACGAATACCTGTTCAGAGTGAGGGCGGTGAACAAGTACGGAGAAGGGGAAACCTTGGAAAGCGAGCCCGTTAAGGCCGCGGATCCGTTCACTGTACCGTCGGCTCCAACGGACGTCGAGGTGACGAGCGCAACCAGCGATACCATGACCATCTGCTGGAAGAGGCCCGAGACCGACGGGGGCAGCCGCATTGGCGGGTACGTCATCGAGAAGCGGGAGAAGCAGGGGGTCCGCTGGGTCCGAGTCAACAAGAAGCCCGTCTACGACCTACGAGGAAAAGCCTCGTGTCTGCGTGAAGGCTGCGAGTACGAATTCCGGGTTTTTGCCGAGAACGCCGCCGGGTTGAGTGAAGCCAGCCTTCCGTGCGCACTCACGCTGGCAGAGGACCCCAAGTTTTTACCTTCCCCTCCCGCGAAGCCCTCCATGACGGACTCGTCTAGGTCTTCGGTCAGCCTGTCGTGGAACAAGCCGCTGTTTGATGGTGGAGCAGCGGTCACCGGGTACAAAGTAGAGTACAGAAAATTAACAGAAGAAGAGTGGAACGTCGGCGTCCACAACACCGACAAAACAGAGTTCACCGTCACCGGGCTGTCGCCGGGGACGGAATACGTCTTCGCTGTCAGATCTATAAACAAAATTGGCGCCAGTGAGCTCAGTCCTGAGTCCGACCCCCAAGTGGCCGTCGAGAGAGAGGAGGAACCCAGGTTTGAGATTACCGCCGACAAACGGAAGACACTCCTCGTAAAGGCCGGCAGTTCGTTTACTCTGACCGCGCCTTTCGCTGGCAAACCTGCTCCTAGCGCGACCTGGGACAAGGCGGACGTGGATCTCAGAGTCAGAGGACTGATCAACACCAGCGGCTCCGTCACCTCCATCACCCTGGAGGGGGCCACGCGTGACGACTCAGGGAAGTATGCAGTCAAGCTGCAAAACACAGCAGGGTCCGCGTGTCTGACGCTGAGCGTACGGGTGTTGGATTCGCCGGGCCCGCCCACTCACATAACCGTTAAAGACGTGACCAAATCTTCTGCCACCGTTTCCTGGGACATCCCCGAAAACGAGGGAGGGGACCCTGTCAAGAGCTATCTCGTAGACATACATGACATCAGCAGAAAAGGCTGGACGAGACTCACGGATAGGTGTCGCCGGCTGTCATACAAGGTGTCTGACCTGGAGGAAGGGGGCATCTACTTCTTCAGAATTACGGCCGAAAACGAGTACGGGGTCGGAGTACCAGCTGAGACCAAAGAAGGCACAAAAATGACAGGTACTTTTCATTTTTTTTAGCAATTGTATTTAGATACTTTGCATTTTGTCGATAACATCACCTCTAATTTCAGACGCGGTGGACTGGGAGACAAATCTCGGCGCTTAAATTATGCCCATTCCTACGGATAAAGAGGTGGAGGAGATGACTCATAAGACCTTTCACATGACATGTATTTTTCCACAAGTGTTTGTGCCATAGGCAAACACAATTTATGAGAGCTGTAATGACTAATGCAACAATAAAATTTCAACAGTCGATTTCATTTAACTGCCTTTTCATTGGGAAACACGAAACGAAAATTAACAAGCAAAATCAGTCTAACTCACCTGTTGGGAGGGTGGATGAATATTTTCTACATGAAATCGTTTGTGTCGTTTTTTTAATCATTATTTTTATTTATTATTGCTAACAAAGATCGTCTATGTATTAAAAACCTCGACACAAACAAAGATGGTCTATATGTCTTAAAAACCTCGACACAAACAAAGATCGTCTATGTATTAAAAAAACTCGACAATAATAAAGATGGCCCATATGTCTTAAAAACCTCGACACAAACAAAGATCGTCTATGTATTAAGAACAATAACAAAGATGGTCTATATGTCTTAAAAACCTCGACACAAACAAAGATCGTCTATGTATTAAGCACCTCTACAATAACAAAGATGGTCTATATGTCTTAAAATCCTCGACACAAACAAAGATCGTCTCTGTGCGAAGCTGCTTCGGGGAGGAACCACAGCGCTGGGGCAACATACCGGAAGCAGGAGGATCCGAAACATAGCTCAGTTTGGCACTTTGGTAAAAATTTAGTGTAAATAAATAAAGACTTTCCAGTTCGTGGGATCAATATGGGCACTACGGCAAGTCAACTCGGAAAGGATCGACTCTCAGAATACCAGGTGGGTACAAAGTACGGAAAATTAGCTGCGTGGCTAAAGACAACAAACGGCTAAAGTTGACACCAGTTGGTGATGATCAGAGACAAACAAGCTGAATTAAGGCTTTAAAACCACAGCTCGTCGACTGTTTAAGGAGAACCTCTTTCGGGTATTGCTTCATATAGCTTTATATTCCAACTGTAACCTGATATCAGGCTTTAGTGAGTGCCATTGTTGTCCCACACAAAAGCTATAACCTCACTGATCTCATGGAAAAAACACTTAAATACATCACAAGTTTGTCACAGTTAATGAGAAAAAACGCTTATTTCCACGTTTAGGAGCTGACATTCCTGACGAAGCAAGAAATCCTGCTGTAAGTGGACCTTCCTTTGATATGCGGCGAAGCGCTTTGATGTAGCTCTTTCATCTGTCTTTCCTTTCTCGTCAGCGCTCACAAGAGATACACCGAGCTGCTCCCAAAAGAGCATTCCCTGGACCTTTCCGGGACCCGGGTGCCGATGAACACGATTCATATGCTACCGGAGCTGAAGGTGAGGAGCACCTGGACCGTGGGCGAGCGGCCTGGAGGTGCCTCGCCCCAGAGTCGTCCCCACGCTTCGCCTGAGCGCTTTGTCTCGTCCCTCTTTCAGTCCAACCCCTTCAAGGAAAGGATCTGCCACGTGTTCTCGACGTCTCCCGTCAAGGATGGAAGCCTGAGCTTCGAGGACTTCCTGGACCTTCTCAGCGCCTTCAGCGACTCCGCTACGATGGAGATCAAATCCCATTACGCCTTTCGCATATTTGGTGAGTGGCGACGCGACGCCCGTCTGTCCCAGGACCTTTTATTTTATCGACGCTTCCAGACTTCGACGACGACGGGACTCTGGATTCTGGCGACCTGGAGAAACTGGTGAACAAACTGACTGGCGAGACCAGGGAGACGAGGCTAACGGACGTCGAGATGCGTCAGCTCATCGATAACGTGAGTTCACCCCCCCGACGTCCCCGTGACGACCGTTGGACGCGTTGTTGACGCTTCTCTGAACGGCGCTCAGATCCTCGACGAGTCGGACATCGACAAGGACGGAACCGTGAACCTGTCCGAGTTCCAGCACGTCATCTCGAGGTCCCCGGACTTCGTCAGGTGACGCGAACGCTCGACTTTATCGACGGTCCGGGGCAGTCGTGCTCGCTCTAACCGCTCCTTCTTTTGTCGTTTCTCTGCAGCTCTTTCAAGATTGTCCTGTGAACCCCCCCCACCACCCCCCCCCCAGTGGAGGCGAGCGCTCAAACGCTGGTTCGTTTTCGATCGGAATCATTTGCCTTAAATGACCCCAACCTGTGACCCTTCCCTCTAAAAGTGGAAACATCCTGTTTGCTGTGAGATGCTTTTCACCTGTCGGCTCTGTAGACGTTAGCACACCGCCACGCCACGAAAATAAACACCGTTTTTTTTTTTTTTTATTTTAGAGTGAATCGTGAATCGGTTGTTTTATGCACCACTTGTGAAATATAAATATTCTGTGATTTTTAAATTTCTATACAGAAAAATTAAACCTATTTTTCAAAACTACACACCCAGACTTCCCTTTTTGTGAGAGGTCGTAAAGTCCGCGTTCGCTTCCCGGAGTGGCGGATACGTGCAAAGTCCGTCGTTGGCGGCGGTGGTGGGACGACGGTTCAGGCCGCTCCCTCTTCGACCACAGCCACGAAGGTGTTCCAGGCGCCGCACGCCACGTCGGCCACGCGCATCCGCCGCTCCCCGAAGAAGCCAACGCGCCGGGGCTCGTCGGTGCTGGTCGGGGTCGGGTGACCCAGCTGACCGTACTCGCCTGAAACCGGGAGCAAACGCTCGACACTTGGCTGCGGCTCACTTTCGTTTTAAGAAGAACGATGAAAGCTCACCCCAGCCCCAGGTGTAGAGGTCGCCCGTGGCTGCAATCAGATGAGCAACAGATCAATAAAAGACGGCGGCGAAATACGAGGGGCCGCGGGCGTCTTACCGGTAACCGCCGCCGTGTGGCGGGAGCCGCAGCCGACCGCCGCGACCTCGCACGACGGGGCAACGTCCAGCAGCGCCGGGAAGGCCTGGATGGATATCCAGGGGTCGTCCTCTTGGGGTCGTCCTCCCGCCTCGGCGTCCTCGTCCGACGGCGCTCCTGGACAGTTCGGCCGACACCGCGCGTGAGTTTAGAGCGCAGGCGTCGGAGTTCGGTCCTCGATCCGGCCCGGGTTTTACGATCTACCAGGTGGATCTTCTGGTGAAGATGATTTCCACCTGGCAGATCAGAAAACCCGGCCAGATCCCGGCCCTCGAGGACCGAACTCAGACCCCTTTGCTTTAGTGCAGTGGTCCCCAACCTTTTTAATCGACTCTAAATATAATTAAATCTAAATCTGGGCCTTCTCCCCTTCAAAATAAACTTTCACATCTGTTTTTTACTCATTTTGATCGCTTTTGGATGTAACCGAGAGAATCCGATCATTTTTCAAAATAAAAGATTGTTCGGATCCACCTGGTAGATGGGAAAACCCGGCCGGATCTTGGCCCTTGAGGACCGAACTCGGACACCCCTAAAAAGCTAAACCGTGATTGGCCCCATCTTAACGAGGACCGAGGGCACTAACACGAGTAACCAGTGAGACCACAACTGACCCGCTTTGGGACCGCTCTGCTGGGCTGTCCTCAGACTCCGTGATGGAAGTCCCAGCTGACCGCTCTCGTTCCAGCCCCACACGTAGAGGTCGCCGCCGTCTGAAGCCGAGATCGCCCGAGTTAGTGTTCAGGCCTTCGTCGCGCGTGGGCGATAAACGCCGGCGACGGACCGCTGATGCAGGCGGAGTGCCACCCTCCTGCTGCCACGGCGACCATGGACAAGCCCCACAGGGCCTCCACCGCCCGGGGCTCCTCCTCAGGGGACAGGGCCCCGTGTCCCAACTGGCCGTGGCTTCAAACGACAGACACGGGTTGGCGTCACGGGGCGGTCGCGGCGCGGAGAGGCGAGAGAGGAGCCTACCTGCCCAGCCCCCAGGTGTACACGGCTCCAGCGGCGCTCAGGAGCACCACGTGGCCCTCGCTCACCGCCACGCTCTTGGCCCTCAGGTGTGGCGCCAAGGGCCGGTAGAGAGGAGCCCTGCTGGAGATGTAACCTCCGGGAACCAGGGGCAGGGGGCCTGAAAGTCGAGAACACTCCCGTCGGAGTTTGGTCCTCGAGGGCCGGGATCCGGCTGGGTTTTCCGATCTACCAGAAGCAAATTTCCACCTGGTAGATCGGAAAAGCCGTCCGGATCCCGACCCTCAAGGGCCGAAGTCTGACCCCTTTGCTTTAGAGCAGTGGTCCCCAACCTTTGAAGATGGAGGGGGGGGGTACACCTAGATTGTTTATATGTCAAATCTAAATCCTTAGACTTAGACCGACCCTAAATCTGGGCCTTGTCCCCTTTGAAAAGAAACTTTCCACGTCTGTTTTTTTTACTCATTTTGATCGCTTTTGGCACTCAAGTGACTCAGATGTAACCGAGAGAATCAGGTCATTTTTCTAAGTACAGTGGGACCTCTACTTACGAAATCAATTGGTTCCGGGAGTTGTTTCATAACCTGAAAATGACCTAAGTAGAGCGTTTTCCACGTAAATGCCCTAATCCGTTCCAAGCCCCCAAAAATTCTGACATAATTTTTTTTACAAATCATAAAATTGCATCAAAACAAAACAAATTGTAACAAATACGTGTTACAATTAGATTATAATCAAATCAATATTAAATGTAGGAATTCAGCGCAAGGCTTCTCCAGGAACTGAGAGAACTTTATTACAGGCTAATCTTACAATAGCCGTCATTACTAGCAACGAACGCTAACACGTGTGGTAACACCGCCACCTAATGGACAAACATTCGAACACCCACCATAAATCCCGGTTAAAGTTACAACAATAAACATAAAGAGAGCTAATGTAAAAAAAAAAAAAAAAAGAGTAAAGAATAAAAATTATGCTGACTTTTTAGCTGCTATCATCTTCACTTTTTGCCTTCTTTGGTTCAAGTTCTCTCTCAACGGTGGTTTTTGCCTGACGTTTATTGAAGAACTGATCCAAGGACGTTTGCGTTTGTCGGCTTTTAAGAATCCTACGAAAATGTGAAAGGCAAACATCATCATAATGAACAATAGCCCGACCCGTGAACACTTTTTCTGGGTGATTCTTTTCGACAAATTCTGAAACTTCATGGAATTTTCCTAAAATGTCTTTTATTCGGGCAGATGGAATAACGGCTGCCTCCTCCTCCTTGTCCTCTCTGAACTCCTCCTTCACTACAGTGTGTTGCATCGCTTCCAACTCCTTCAGCTCCGCCGTCGAAAGCTCCTCCTTGTGCTCCTCAATCAACTCGTTGATGTCCTCGTCATTCAGCTCAAGGCCCATGCACTTTCCAAGCGCAATAATCTCGTCAACTTCAGACTCAACTCCATCCTCCACCTTGAACCCCTCAACATCTCGTGGGGAAACAACATCGGGCCACAGCTTTCGCCAAGCTGCATTAAGGTTGCGCCTGGTCACCTCCTGCCAGGCCATGTCGATCATCTTGAGGCAAACAACAATATCAAAGTGCCGCTTCCAAAACTCGTGAAGGGTAAGCTGCGTGTTTTCAGTGATGTCGAAACACCTCTTGAACATGTGTTTTGTGTAGAGTTTCTTGACGTTCGAACTGACTTCTTGGTCCATGGGCTGGAGGATAGAGGTGACGTTAGGTGGGAGGTACAGCACCTTGATAAACGAGAACTCCTCCAGGATATCCTCTTCAAGGCTGGGCGGGTGGGCAGGGCCATTATCAAGAACGAGGAGGCACTTAAAGGGGAGGCTGTTCTCCTCCAGGTACCTCTTAACACCAGGGCCGAAAACCAAATTGACCCACTCAACAAAAAACTGTCGGGTGACCCAGGCCTTGGCATTGGCCCTCCACAGCACCTGAAGGTTTTCTTTGATTATTTTGTGAGTCTTGAATGCTCTGGGATTTTCGGAGTGGTACACCAGCAGGGGCTTGATTTTGCAATCCCCGCTGGCATTGGCGCAAAGGGCAAGCGTAAAGCGGTCCTTCATGGGCTTGTGGCCCGGCATTTTCATCTCTTCCTCTGCGATGAAGGTGCGGCGAGGCATCTTCTTCCAAAAAAGGCCCGTCTCGTCGCAATTAAAAACCTGCTGTGCGACGTAGCCTTCCTCGGTCACCAACTGTTTGAATTTTCGCACAAACTCTTCAGCCGCCCTGTGGTCAGCGCCGCTTGCCTCGCCGTGGCGAAGTCCAGAGTGAATTCCAGTCCTCCTCTTGAACTTCTCGAACCACCCACGCGATGCTTTGAACTCCTGGCGTCGTTCTTGCCCCGAAGTTCCCTCGCCTGCGTCCTCCGTCACCAGGTCATTGTAGATGACGGTGGCCTTTTTGCAAATTCTAGCCCCGGTCACTGCGTCCCCAGCGATCTGCTTCTCCTTGATCCACACGAGCAACAGCGTTTCCATCTCGTCATTCACTGCCGACCTCCTCTTCGAAATGACAGAGAGTCCTTTGGAAGGAGTCGCAGCTTTTAGGGCTTCCTTTTGTTTTAATATTGTGCCGATCGTCGACGTGTTGCGGCCGTATTCTCTGGCGAGATCAACCAAACGCATCCCTTTTTCATGCTTTTCTATTATTTCTTGCTTCGTTTGTATGGACAAAAAAGCTCTCTTCTTCTTCTTTTCTTCCTTTTCACGTTTCTCCATCACTTTCCTGGGGCCCATAGCGAATAGAGTTAAACAAAGACGACGCTGGGATACACACACCTGTACAGGTTGACGTCCCTCCTAGCCAATGGGATGACAGGAAGTTGCTAGGCGACAGCCAATGGCAGAGCAGCTACGAGCACGTTTACGTTCGCTAAACTCCGCGAGCTGCGTGTAGCAGCGGCAGCGTGTTTTTGCCTTCCGTTTCCTGAAATTTTTCCCGTTGAGACGTGTCGTAAATTTTTCCTGTTGAGACGTGTCGTAGCGTGTCGTAAATTTTTCCCGTTGAGACGTGTCGTAACCTGAAAATTCCGCATATAGAGACGTTCGTAAGTAGAGGTCCCACTGTAAAAGATTGTTCAGACTCAGATAATAAATACAGTGAACGCTCGCTATAACGCGGCTCACTTTTCGCGGCTTCGCAGCCTCTTTCTACGGCGCGTTGTGCTCCGAGTCCTGATTGGCTCGGGGGCTTTACTGTTATCTAGAAGTTAAAGAGTTGATACAGTGCACCCGACAGGCAGAGGAAGAAGTTTGACCTTTGAGAGTTTAAATACGAGAACTGTGAGAGAATGTTAAAGCCTTTGAGAAAAGTGTATAAAAGTGTGTGTTTAGGGGTTTTACGGCTTTAAAACATGTAAAATAAGTGTAAAGAATAAAGCTGTTCACTTGGCGGATTTTGTCTATCGGGTTATTTCCGGAATGTAACCCCCGATAAACGAGGGTACACCGTACAACGGAAATAATAAATTATTTCTTGGCGGCCCGGTACTGATTAATCCACGGACCGGTACCAGTCCGTGGCCTGGGGGTTGGGGACCAAGGTAGATCAGAAAGCCCGGGCCGGATCCCAGCTCTTGAGGACCGGACTCTGACACCTTTGCTTTAGAGCCAGGGATGGACCAGGGACCTGGATGTGGGGGGGGGGGCACAGACCTGCTCGGGGGTCGGGGGGAGGACCTGCGCCGTCCACCTGCAGCCTCAGGCTCCACGAGGGAGCGACCTGGCCCTCCTGCAGGTCCCAGGACTCCAGCCGGTCCGGGAGGGCGACGGTCAGGTGGCGCTCGCTCAGGAAGGCGTCGCTGCAGCCCCGGGTGTCTCTCAGGGGGCCGTGGGGTCCAAACCCAGACAGGTGGACGCACCTATCACCTGGGGGGGGCATGCATGCACGCACACACACACACACACACACACACACACACACACACACACACACACACACACACACTCACGGTTAAACACACACACACTCACACACGCGGTTAAACACACGCACACACACACACATACACGGTTAAACACACACACGCACTCACACACATACACGGTTAAACACACACACGCACTCACACACACACACACACGCGGTTAAACACACACACACACACACACACGGTTAAACACACACACGCACTCACACACACACACTCACACACACACACACACTCACACACGCGGTTAAACACACACACACACGCACACACGGTTAAACACACACACACACGCGGTTAAACACACACACTCACACACACACGGTTAAACACACACACGCACTCACACACACACACTCACACACACGGTTAAACACACACACACACACGGTTAAACACACACTCACACACACACTCACACACACACGGTTAAACACACACACGCACTCAAACACACACACACACACACGGTTAAACACACACACACACACGCACACACACGGTTAAACACACACACGCACTCACACACACACACACGGTTAAACACACACACACACGGTTAAACACGCACACACTCACACACGCGGTTAAACACACACACACATACACTCACACACACACACTCACACACACGGTTAAACACACACTCACACACACACCACACACACACGGTTAAACACACACACGCACTCACACACACACACACACACACGGTTAAACACACACACACACACGCACACACACGGTTAAACACACACACGCACTCACACACACACACTCACACACACGGTTAAACACACACACACACACGGTTAAACACGCACACACTCACACACGCGGTTAAACACACACACACACACACATACACGGTTAAACACACACACGCACTCACACACACACACTCACACACACACACACTCACACACGCGGTTAAACACACACACACACGCACACACGGTTAAACACACACACACACGCGGTTAAACACACACACACACACTCACACACACACGGTTAAACACACACACGCACTCACACACACACACTCACACACACGGTTAAACACACACACACACACGGTTAAACACACACTCACACACACACTCACACACACACGGTTAAACACACACACGCACTCAAACACACACACACACACACGGTTAAACACACACACACACACGCACACACACGGTTAAACACACACACGCACTCACACACACACACGGTTAAACACACACACACGGTTAAACACGCACACACTCACACACGCGGTTAAACACACACACACATACACTCACACACACACACACACGGTTAAACACACACTCACACACACACTCACACACACACGGTTAAACACACACACACACACACACGGTTAAACACACACACACACACGCACACACACGGTTAAACACACACACGCACTCACACACACACACTCACACACACGGTTAAACACACACACACACACGGTTAAACACGCACACACTCACACACGCGGTTAAACACACACACACATACACTCACACACACACACTCACACACACGGTTAAACACACACACACATACACTCACACACACACACTCACACACACGGTTAAACACACACACACTCACACACGGTTAAACACACACACACTCACACACGCGGTTAAACACACACACACATACACTCACACACACACACTCACACACACGGTTAAACACACACACACATACACACACACACACACACACACACACACACACACACACACACACACACGGTTAAACACACACACACTCACACACGCGGTTAAACACACACACACATACACTCACACACACACACTCACACACACGGTTAAACACACACACACTCACACACGGTTAAACACACACACACTCACACACTCACACACGCGGTTAAACACACACACACATACACACACACACACACACACACACACACACGGTTAAACACACACACATACACTCACACACACACACTCACACACACGGTTAAACACACACACACACACGGTTAAACACACACACACACACACACACACACACACACACTCACACACACACTCACACACGCACGCGCGCGCACACACACGCACACGCACGCGTCACCTGAGGGGCGCACACCTGGAGGAGCAGCATGCTCAGGGGAGCTCGGGGGGGTTAAACCCCGACCAGGTCCAGGTAAATGTCGGGTCGACTCACCGCTCACGTCGATGGACGCCCTTCGGCTCCAGCACGCGCTCACTTTAAAGCCGGTCACGTGACTCGCCAGCTCCACCGGCGTTACCACTTTCACGTCGTGCGACGCCTCTCCGCTGTGGGCCGATATCTGCCCGAACGCGTTGAAGCCGAACCCGAACCACCGCATGAGAGGAGACTTTTAAAACGGGGTCTCGGCGGAAGGGCGAACAAACGCCGACTTTAGCATGCTGCTAACCAGCGGCTCGTCACACTGCGCATGCGCGAGTCGACCACAAAATGTGTCCGAAGAAACAAGAAACAATCAATGTGTTCCGGTAGAGAAGTGGTCCCCGACCGGTACCGGTCCGTGGGTCAACTGGTACAAACAAAACTGGTTGAAAAAAAAAAACAGACGTGGAAAGTTTCCTTTTGAAGGGGAAAAGGCCCAGATTTAGATTTAGATTTGACATATAAACAATCTACGTGTACCCCCCGGTCCATGGTGATAAAAAGGTTGGGGACCACTGCGGTAGAATATTTATTACCTGCTCATGTAAACGAACAAACACACGAAATGCATAGGTGGTCAACAAAACCTTCATTATATATAAAAACTTTGTGGAGGCGTGCCATTATCGTAGTGTGAAAATATTTTAGTTGCCGACGGCTGGTGTCATAAAAATAATGTTGGATTACATCTTAAACACTTCTCCACTTTCTCTTCCTGAAAAATAGAGTATGTAGGAATGAGGGGAAACAATGAATTGGGTTTACGTGATTTCAGTCATCTTTTAAAACATTTTCAGTACAAAGTAAAAACTGGCGCAACAGAAAAGGGCCTTAAATTTAAGGAATGTTCGTTTGACCGTGATGCAGCCTGACGCGGGTACGGACTATATCCGACACAACGGACCTTTAAGACGCATCATAATCTCCAAATCTGGAAATGACCCAAATATATTGTATCCTAGGAGACGGGAATGAGTGAACTGGTCCCACATTGTTCGTGAAGCTCTGGTTCCCTGGAGGCACACGCACACGGTGAAGCTCTGGTCAAGGTCACTTCCCCTCTCTGGTCTTGATGATGCTGTACTCCACGGCCTGATCCAAACAGTTCTGAGCCGCTCGAGCCACGGCCTCCGCCGCCCCCTCGCCCCCCTTTGCCAGCACAGAGAGGATCTCCAGAGCCTCGCTCTCCATCAGGGTCTCGGCCAGACTCTTCTCGGCCTGCATCATGTTCTGGACCACGACCACTCCGCGGTGGCGAAGGTCCGGTACGTCGCTGAGCAGCAGCGCCTGCAGGATCTCGAGCCAGTGGGTCGTCTGAGGGGAGACGACGTCGAGACGCGAGTGAGCAAAGATCAGCACGTCTGGGCGCGCTGGCGTGACCCAGGGGCTCCTACCGTTCCGGGGATGCGGCCACAGAGCTCAGGCTGCTCGGCGGTCAGCATGGCCAGCGTCCCCGCCGCCGCCTTCCTCAACCGCTCGTCCTCTTCGCCGCTGTACAAGACCAGCAGCTTCAAGCGGTCGTTCCCTGTGGCCAGATACAGCTTCTGCACCTGCGGACGCACCAGACGCCCGATTCAGCCTCCAGCTGCGTCCGCGCCGTGCTCTCGCATATGAACGCGACCGCCTCACCTCTGCGCTCAAGACCAAATTACACATGCACTCGGTCGCCGAGGCGCGGACCAGGTCATGCTCTTCAAACATGTAGCCTTCAATTTTTGGAACTGCCTTCTCCTTTATGATCTTTTGTCTGTAGAACATCGACACAAACGCATGCTTTGAATCAGAATAATTTCAACTAGGAAACTACAGTGGTGTTAGTAAGACAGCTAAAAAACCCCACTATGTTAAAGTACAAATATTAAAGTTACACACATACATTTATAATACTCGACACAGTACTTATATGGTGATATAAAGACATAAAATATCAGTAAAGTCTTTCCCAAGCCAGTTAGGCTCCTATATGTTTAAAATAAATCCAACAAAACCTATGTAAGGTTTTGTAATAAACTCTTATGTACAGCAGTTAAATGAAATCCACTCAAGTACGTTGACTTTGGAAAGGTCTCCCCCCAGTGGCCCACCTGAGCCTCTCACTGATGCCGGCCAAGTTGGTGAGGGCCATGAGCGCCTCGAAGTTCTGCAGCAGCGTGCACTCGAGGCTCAGCAGACTGACGAGAGGACGCACCGTCTCGTAGATCTGCACCGCAGCAAAGGAGAGACGGGGTCAAACGGGGAGAGGCCTGCGTCTGGACACGGGGAGGTTCTTAAAAGGAAGCGTCCTCACCCGTTCGCCGGGAAAGGCGATCTCTGGGTTGGACGTGATGGTTATTTTTGCCAGAGCTTGTGCTGCTTTGACTTTACCCACATCCGTATTTTCAGACGTCAACGGGATCAAAGCCTGTGCGGGTGAAAGGACACTTTAAGTCACGGCAAAGCGTAGATGTCTCCAGGCTAAACGAAGGTCTCACCCTACCTTCCCTCCACCCTGCGCCACCACTGTGCCTCTGTCTTCTTGCTTTTCCACCAGAGCCAAGAAGACCCTGCAGGGAAAGAGAGCTGTGAAGGGAAACTTTACAGAGAGGAATGTGACCAGATGAGCACGGGTCCTACCTGGAGATGCATTCCCTGCAGGCATCAGTGAGGGCGGGACTCTCCTGTTTGACCATGCACACCAGCGCTGACACCACGCCAGCCTCCAGCAGCTTCTTCAGCCGTTTCTCCACGTGAGGAGGAGCATCCTGAGGCCGAGACAAGCAGGTTCTTGTAAGAGGTGATAACGAGAAGGGCAGGGAGTGTTGTTAAAAACATTACCTTGGGGTGCTCTTCAGGCACATGCTGCTTTGCATATTTGGCCAGCTCCACCAGCTGAGGGTCTGGCTTCTCTGCATCGTAACTGTTGGTGCAATTCACCAAGGTGGAGCCCACAGCGAAGAGCACCGTCTTATCATCCGACTGCAGCAGCGCGAGGAGGGAAAGAAGAGCGAGGTGAAGTTACAGTCCAAAACAATGTCCCGTAATGAAGAACCACAGAAGCACGGGGACACCTTAGCCAGCTCACACATTCCCAGAAGAGCATTTTTATCCTGCACCAAGTCTTCCTTCACATCCGCGTCAAAGGTGAGGTAGGCCAGCCCTTCCACGGCCCAGCGGCGGGAGGTCGGGGGCAGAGACTCGTTACACAGCCACCTAAACACGGGACGACACGCTTCAGGCCCGTGTTCACACGGCTGCTCGGCCCGTCTCTGAAACGGCGTCCTCGGCGCCGCCTCACGTACTTCCTGCACTGCTTGGCGAGCTTCAGCGTCGATCCCTCCGCGAACTGCTTCATGCTGAAGTCGGTTCCTCCGGCCGAGCCCAGCTTGCACAGCCCCTGCGCAGACCAGCCGGACGTGGCGTTTACCTTCGGACCCCCTCTCCCTCTCCCCCCGCTCCAACGGCGTGCCCCCCCCAGCCCTCACCACGAGCGCCCTCACGCGGATCCTGTCGTTCTCGCTCTTCTTGTAGAGGTCCTTCAGCAGCGCCACGCCGTTGGCCGTGATGAACGAGGCCCTCTTGGCCTTGCCCGCGGCGTGGATGAGCGCCTCCACGGCGATCTGCTGGTGGGTGATGTCTTTGGAGGCGCAGAGGGAGATGACCGCGTCCATCATCCCCGACAGCTCCAGCGCCCTGTTGCCCGCCTCGCTGGGCCCTTGGAGGAGCGCCGACACCGTCTGGATGGCGCGCAGCTTTCCGTCCAAACCGGACCAACCAAAGTGTCGCCTGCAGGCGGCAACACAACGTAGTGAGCCACACGACCACGCACAAGGACGACCTGCCGCTGGTGAACACCACTCACTGCACAAATTCTTCGCAGAGCCTGTTGAAGTTCTCCCTCTCCTTGTCGCTCCTCAGGTCATCGTACAGTTTGCTGAGCAACACCGAGCAGCTCATGTGGGAGTTGTCGGTCAGAGGAGGTCCGCTGGGGAGCTCGGGGACCGTTGCAGCTACCTCCAGGATGTTCTTCAGTCCTGAGGAGGACAGGGAATTCATTTATTTAGACCAGGGGTCTCCAGGTCCCCCCCCAGGGGTCTCCAGGCCCCCCCCAGGGGTCTCCAGGCCCCCCCCAGGGGTCTCCAGGTCCCCCCCAGAGGTCTCCAGGTCCCCCCCGGAGGTCTCCAGGGGTCTCCAGGTCCCCCCCAGAGGTCCGTGAGGCTGCAGGTTCTGGTCCAACCCAGCAGCAGCAGCACCAGACTGGACTCACTTCATCAACTCATTTGAGTCTTCAACAGCTGACTGGTCAAACTGGGTGAGCTGGACTGGTGGGACCAGAACCTGCAGCCTCACGGCCCTGTGGGGGGGGGACATGGAGACCCCTGGTCTACAGCGCCGAGGCTTTGGGAGGTTCTCGTACCCTGGTCGATCAGCCACAGCGTCAGGGAGTTGTCGGGGTTCTTCAAAGACTTGCGGGGAACCTGCTTGATCAGGAGGTTGATGGCGCTGTCTCGGCCCGGCCCCGACACGCTCGGGTCCGAGACCATCTGCAGGAGGTGGTGCAGCATCGAGCGCAGCTCCTTGGACGGCTCTGTGTCCGGACGACACGGCAGGAACGTCAGACACTCGGAACGCGACAGGGACGACGCTCAGAGGGCCGGCGAGGTCGGCGTCGGAGCGGGAACTGACCCAAGACCACGGCCTCGTCCTTGCCCCGGACCTGCCTGGTCACGCCCTCCGTCAGGGCCTCGAACATCACCTGCAGGAGGTGGCAGGCGGCCAGGGACACGCCGGGAGCCCCCGACCCCATGACGGCGCACAGCTCCTCCATCCGCAGCTCGTTCACGATCGCCATGGTCTGGAAGCACCACGACAGCCGTGAGACGACCCGGAGCGCCTGAGGGGGCGTCACGCTCAGAGAGGACCGGCCCACAGGGGACGCCAACGCTCGGGAAGGTGTTGGACTACTGTTGATGTTTGGGGCGTTTAGGAGGACAACTCACCAGATAGGGTTAAATTAAGGCAGATTATCAGCACAAGTGGACAAACAAGTGAAAACCTCTGAGAGAAACGAGCCGACTGATGTGGTGTTGGACACGTTTCTGCTTGTCCCGCTTAATTACTTTATATTCAGTGTGTCTAAAATAGCTGTAACTCATGAACTAATGAACCTACTGGACAGAAGACACACACTTCAGGCCGACAGCGTGTGTGTTTCACGCTCGGCCCCTCTCACCCTGGACTGGTGCCCCGTGCACAAGCCCACCAGCGTCCTCAGGGCCGACAGCACCACGTCCTCCTGCCTGGACTGGAGCAGCCTCCGGATCAGCTTCACCCCGTCGTTACGGAAGATCTGCTCCGCTCCCGCCTCCTCTCGCGATAACACCACCAGGTTCTGGGCAGCCTGGGGAGGCACAGGGGGACCCCCCCAGACCGGGTTTACGCCTCTCAGAGCCCAGGACCTCCTCAGGAACGCTTGTGCTCTGGAGCCACCGTTACCTTTTGTCGATCTGAATCTTTGGCGGACGAATCCAAGAGGAGGGAGAACATCTGCTCCACGCGAGCATCGGTGGAATTCAGCTGCATCGACTGCGCAGATTGGAGAAAGCGAATGAGAGACGATCCACGAAGGACGTTTGTCGGTTTAGAATCTGAACCGATAAACATCCTTCCATCTGAACTTCAGATGAACGTAAGAAACATCGGATCAGAGCAACAGGCCGCTGCACAACTGTCGCGTCTGCGGTCCTTTGTGAGGCTCTTGTGCGGTTCTGGGAGCAGCGGGGGGCCTCACCTTCTGCTGGATCTGAGCCCCCAGCCCCCTGAGCAGGTCCTGGAAGGCCTTGTTCCTGGGCTCCAGCTGGGCGCACCTCTGGGCGTCCACGAAGGCCTGGTCGAGCCGGCCCAGCCCCTGGAACGCCTGCGCCCTCCGGAACCTGGCTTTCACGTCCCCGGGATCACTGTCGAGGGCTGTGTGACACACACACACACACACACACACACACACACACAGCATGAACCCCCAAACCTGCACACACCTGCGTGAGGCTCGTCCAGGTGATGAGGGTGGTTCCCAGGCGGGTTTCTGCCGCGTGCGTGGTCAAAGGGGGGGTGTGTGGTGCAGGTGGGGGTGTGTGAGACAGGTGCTCGGGGTGTGTGTGTGTGTGTGTGTGTCCTCTGAGCATGCACCTTGGCTGGCGTCCTCCTCGGCCCGGCCGAAGTCCCGCAGCTTGAGGAAGCATGCGGCGCGGTTGCGGTGCAGGACGGCGGCGGCGGGGCCCGGCTCGGGGCCCGGGCGCAGCTCCAGGGCCCGGGTGTAGCAGCCCACGGCCCCGGGCCAGTCCCCCCCTCGGAACAGCTCGTTGCCCAGCTCCCGGAGCCCCTCCGGGTCCTGGGGGCCACACGAGGGGGGGTCAAGACGGCCGCACCTGCGGACGCCCCGCCCCCCGCGACGAGCCTCACCTGGGGGCCGTCGGTCGCGCTCATCGTCGGGCCGCAGCCGCCGGAACCACGTCGGTGAAAGACGATGTCGACGAACACCGACGACGACGTTTGGAGACGAGTTCTTTATCGGCTCCTCTTCCGGGTTCCAGGAGCACGCCGATGACGTCGGAGGAGAAGCCACGCCCACTTCCTCCCGGCTGCGTCACCATAAAAGGAGACGAGGATCCCAGTATCCCCCCAGTCTGCGCTGGCTCCAGCTCCAGCCTCTTCATCAGCTCTTGACGGATCAACACACTCTTTAACCCCCTGTTTCACACACGGGGAACCCCTTTTCCCTTTTTAGGACGCCGTGAACTTTTTGTTTTATTAAAACTCTGCACGACGTGTTCAGATGAAGATGAAGCAGAACAACAGTGGCGACCATAAAAACAACCAGCAAATCAAGTCTACACACACACACACACACACACACACACACACACACACACACACACACACACACACACACACACACACACACACACACACACACACACACACACACACCGTGTGTGTGATGTTATATGCAAGAGCAGGTAAAGCTTGGAAAAACAGAATTCAGACAGAGGGGGCGCAATGTTACTACCACAGGTGCTTTAAGACCTCCTTAAAGTGTGCTATATTTGTAGCCTCGTGCATAAAGTACAATAAAGAAAACATATAATGAAATATAATAAATAAAATATAACAGATGCGTCATGCAGGAAGCACACACACACACATTTGATATTAAACTTTGAAGCTCTGGTCGTTCGACCCTCGTCTCTGAAGGGTGGAAAAACTAAAAGTTGTGCTTCCCTAAAGGTCCGGTGTTGTCGTTCTTCTGGGTGTGTGTGTGTGTGTGTGTGTGTGTGTTGAGTTGCTGGTTGTTACATCACAATAATAAAACCCATCTGTTTCTCTTGGTCGCTGCTCCAACAACCTGAATCTGACTCTCTTTGTCTGTCAGAGTCCCAAAGTGGACAAAAGGACCAGAGGACGTGTCCCGGTGTAGCGTTTCCCGTCCCCGGGGGGCCTCCTGTCGACTCCATTGGTCCGTCTTTGGTTTCGGCCCCTGGGGGCCCGGGCGGCTCCTGTTGCGTTCAGGCACACCTGAGCTCAGCCCTTTGTGTGTGTGAGCTTCGTGGGCTCAACGAGACGCCCAGGACGTCCTGCAGGTTTGTGGAGCCGTGTCTCTTGGGGGGGCGGGGGGGCAGCCCAGCTGAGAAAACAGCCGTCCTGCATGGTTGCGTAAGAGTCTCGGTGCTTTCAGGGTGGTTCTGCCTCCACTGGTGCGCCTCCCGACTCGGGCCCGTCTCCCGTTGGCCCATCAAAGGTCACTGGAGCGTGCAGAGACGACACTTTCCTCCACATTAATCATTGAACAGGCCTGACTCAGTCCTGGACGCTAAAAGAATCCTCCTCCCCTGCAGGAGACACGGCCTCACCCCTCCTCCCCCCTGGAGCCAGGCAGGTTTGGAACCACCACCCCGCCCTCACTGTGATCCAGGGCCTCATTTCAGCAGCTTCGCTCCCACCCTGGACTCAGTTTGGTGCCACAAAACGCCCGTTTGAGGCACCCCAGGTAACACCTGCCTCGACCCTAGACCAGGGGTCTCCAGGTCCCCCCAGGGGTCTCCAGGTCCCCCCCAGGGGTCTCCAGGTCCCCCCAGAGGTCTCCAGGCCCCCCCAGAGGTCTCCAGGTCCCCCCAGAGGTCTCCAGGTCCCCCCCAGGGGTCTCCAGGCCCCCCAGAGGTCTCCAGGTCCCCCCCAGGGGTCTCCAGGTCCCCCCAGGGGTCCCAGGTCCCCCAGAGGTCTCCAGGCCCCCCAGAGGTCTCCAGGTCCCCCCCAGGGGTCTCCAGGTCCCCCCCAGGGGTCTCCAGGCCCCCCCAGAGGTCCGTGAGGCTGCAGGTTCTGGTCCAACCCAGCAGCAGCAGCACCAGACTGGACTCACTTCATCAACTCATCTGAGTCTTCAACAGCTGACTGGTCAAACTGGGTGAGCTGGACTGGTGGAACCAGAACCTGCAGCCTCACGGCCCTTCTGGGGGGGGACCTGGAGACCCCTGGTCTGAACACACATCCTAATGGCCTACCCTCCACACCAAGGGTGTCGGAGTCCGGTCCTGGATCCGGACCGGGTTTTCCGACCTACCGGGTGGACCTACCGGGTGGGAATCTGCCAGGAGCGGATTTCCACCCGGTAGGTCGGAAAACCCGGTCCGGATCTCCAGGACCTCCAGGACCGGACTCCGACACCCCTGCTCCACACGCGTCCCACGCTGGTTGAGTCCAGCTGTTGCGCGTGCCCCGCCCCGTCCGCTGGTAACCCGATCCAGATGTGCTCCCTGCAGCCCCACAGGTGCGCCACAGGTGCGCCACAGGTGAGCCGCTCCATATCCTGACCCTTCTGACGGTCTCGGTCGTGTCGGGTCTCCGGTTCTGCTCCCCACCGCCTCACGACGCCCTTCTCCCCCGGGCCAGACGCTCGCACCAGCCCCGCGACGTCACGCTTACCTGCCCGGGACCGACCAATCAGCGACGGCCGCCTGGCTCCGCCCCGCCCCCCGCCCCGCCCCCTCCCACCCACAATCCCTTGCGGCAGCTCGGCGAGGCTAGTTAGCCGGCTAGCGGCGCTGGTAATCTGTCACTCCGGGACCTTTTCCTCCTCTCAGCATCCGCGAGAGCCCCCGGGTTCACCTGGGCGCACGTGGGCAGAGGTGAGGGCTCGTGCCCGTCCGCGTGTCGGCCGTCGGGGGGGTTCCGGGGGCCGTCCAGCCGCTCCGGTAGCCGCCGTTAGCCCTAATCTCTTAGTCTGGAATAATCCGAAACGCGACGTCGCCCGCCCGGTTCGGTCCGGTTCGGGGGGCTCGGACGACGGCTTCCAGCGGCTGCTGGGGCGAACCCGGTGGAGCCGGACCCCCCCCCCCTCCGTTCGGACCGGGTCTGCAGCCCCCGTCAGACGGGTCCAAACCCGGGGAGGGCGGTCGGGGGGTTCGGGGGGTTCTGGGGGTTCTGGAGGACCTGTGGGCTCCACCTGACCCGGTTACCTGCAGAGGTGAACCCCCCCTTACACCCCTGACATCATTAACCCCCCCTCTTGCTCTGTCTCGCTCTCTCCCTGTCTGTCTGTGTCTCTCTCCCCCTTCTCTCTCTCCCTGTCTGTCTGTGTCTCTCTCCCCCTTCTCTCTCTCCCTGTCTCTTCCCCTTTCTCTCTCTCCTGTCTGTCTGTGTCTCTCTCCCCTTCTCTCTCTCCCTGTCTGTCTGTGTCTCTCCCCCTTCTCTCTCTCCCTGTCTGTCTGTGTCTCTCTCCCCCTTCTCTCTCTCCCTGTCTGTCTTTCTCTCTCCCTTCTCTGTCTGTCTCTCTCTCTCTCCCCTTCTCTCTCTCCCTCTCTGTCTATCTCTCTCCCCCTTCTCTCTCTCCCTTCTTCTGTCTGTCTGTCTCTCTCTCCCTTCTCTCTCTCCCTGTCTGTCTGTGTCTCTCTCCCCCTTCTCTCTCTCCCTGTCTGTTTGTCTCTCTCTCCTTCTCTCTCCCTGTCTGTCTATCTCTCTCTCCCCCTTCTCTCTCTGTCTATCTCTCTCTCCCCCTTCTCTCTCTCCCTGTCTGTCTATGTCTCTCTCCCCCTTCTCTCTCCCTGTCTGTCTGTGTCTCTCTCCCCCTTCTCTCTCTGTCTATCTCTCTCTCCCCCCTCTCTCTCTCCCTGTCTGTCTGTGTCTCTCTCCCCCTTCTCTCTCTCCCTGTCTGTCTGTGTCTCTCTCTCTCTCTCTCTCTCTCCCTGTCTGTCTGTGTCTCTCTCCCCCTTCTCTCTCTCCCTGTCTGTCTATGTCTCTCTCCCCCTTCTCTCTCTCCCTGTCTGTCTATGTCTCTCTCTCTCCCAGGCCAGGACGACCCTCTGACGTGAACTGGGGGGTTTTGCTGTTTCCGACCGAGGGCAGATGTCCGGTCCAGATGTGCCTCTGAGAGCAGGATGACGTGGGACCTCGGCTCTGCTCCGGCCAGCCTCGGGTCCTCTCTTTGACCCCCCCCCCACACCCCCCCAGGCCCAGTTTATTGTTGCAGACTGGCGACCCGGTGAGCCGACGTGTTGTTGTTCCTCCCCCCTCCTCCCCCCTCCTCCCCCTCGAGGGCTGAGCTGGAGCGTCGGACTGGTGCGGGGGCGTGGTGACTGGACCCGGAGGACCGTCCCACATCTCCACGCTGTAGGGACACCCAAGTTCTGCTGGACTCTCTCGCTCTCTTTTTTTGGACCGTTTCCTTTTCCTGCGTTCTGGACGACGCCGACGGCCCGCTCGACGGCCATCGCCGAGCTACTGCCCTCGCCTGTCGCCGCAAGGACCGCGGCCCTCCTCTGAGGTCCACGGCGGCGCCCAGAGCCACGCATCCCTTCCGCCGCCGCCGCTCCTTTTCTCGAGGATCCGACTGTGTGGAGGGGAAGGTCGTTTATTTTTAAGCCGGGTCGGGGCGGGCGGGCGGGGGGGGGGGGGAGGAGGAGGAGGATCCCGGAGGAGGGATGAAGCTGAGGAAGCAGGTGACGGTGTGCGGAGGGGCGATATTCTGCGTGGCCGTGTTCTCGCTGTACCTGATGCTGGACCGAGTCCAGCACGACCCCGCCAGGAGGCAGAGCGGCGGGAACTTCCCCCGGGTGAGAGCCGCGACTGTTCCGGAGGCTGAAAAGCCCCCCTTTCTGTGTCTCGCTCGACTCGCCCCCGGTTTAGATGAGGGCAGAGTCTGATGTCTAACCTGCTGCGCTCACGCCGCGCTGGCCGTGGGTGAAAGCCGGGGCGGGTCCGCCCGAGCGGAGGGGACCAGCGCGGC
Organism: Lagocephalus sceleratus; assembly: GCA_911728415.1. NCBI lineage: Eukaryota > Metazoa > Chordata > Actinopteri > Tetraodontiformes > Tetraodontidae > Lagocephalus > Lagocephalus sceleratus. Next base: position 1,090,355 of record CAJVRN010000116.1, read on the forward strand.
GTTGGCCGGCAGATGTTTCCGTGACGCGCCGCAGCTGTGTGATTTACTGCTTTTGTCTCGGGGGCGGGGGGGCGGCAGAGCCAGATCTCGGTGCTGCAGAATCGGATCGAGCAGCTGGAGCAGCTTCTGGAGGAGAACCACCAGATCATCAGCCACATAAAGGACTCTGTGATGGAGCTCACAGACACAGGCGCTGTGTCCCCCAGCGGCCACCTGCCCTTCAGGAGCGCCAACGGCTCCTGGGTCCTGCCCTTCGACGGCCGGCCCACTTTCCTCGCTCTCAAGCCCCAGGACTGTCGCTTCACCGCAGGCAGCCGAGGACAAGCCGACGTCCAGGTGAGCCCCCCCCCCCTTCCCCCCTCCCCCAGGTGAAGGAGCGCCGCCGCCTCACTTTGACCCGCCCCTTGTCCCAGATGCTGGACGTGTACTCGCTGCTCAAGTTCGACAACCCGGACGGCGGCGTGTGGAAGCAGGGCTTCGACATCACGTACGAACCCAACGAGTGGGACGGCGAGCCCCTGCAGGTGTTTGTGGTCCCGCACTCCCACAACGACCCAGGTGCGGTTCGGGGGCGGGGGGGCTGCTTTCGGATGTGCGAGACGAAAACTATCTTAAGATGTCGCCTGCGAGGTTTAAAAATGGAATCTTTGAGCGGCGAGCGAGCCTCAGGGAGCCTGATTGACCCCTCCTCTGAACACCATCAGCTCAAGTTATTGACGACCGAAGGGGAGCTGGGGGGGGTTTAACTGGTCCTGGGGCGGTCACGGGGTGTTTCCAGTTCAAGGAAGCTGCGGGTTTTTAAAATAACTTGTCTGAGTTTGAGCTTTGACCCCAGACGGACGCGGGTCCCTTTCCTGTCCGCCTCTGTCCACGTCCGGTTGTCGGTTGCAGGGCGAAAGGTCACTTCAGGTGCGGTCCGGCGTGCGCGTGGTCACGGTGTGGTGTTGCGTTGTTAGGTTGGATCAAGACGTTCGACAAGTACTTCATGGAGCAGACCCAGCATATTCTGAACAACATGGTGGTGAAGCTGGCCGAGGATCCGCGCAGGAAGTTCATCTGGTCCGAGATCTCGTTCTTCGCCAAGTGGTGGGAGACTGCAGACGCGTACAAGCAGGAGGCGATGCGCAAGTGAGTCACGGCTTCTTAGAACACGTTCTTGTTGCGGTGGCTTTAAGTCCTCTTCACCTTAGTCGGAGCGGTTCCGCCGCTTCGCGCGGTCCTGGCTCTCCAGGACAGATTACTCCTCAGATGCCCTAAAAATATCTTATTTAGTGACACCCCCTCTTAACCGCTGGGTAATCCACACCGTGCCTTCTTAATCCCCCGTCTTCAACAGACTCATCCTTGGAGGGCAGGTGGAGATTGTGACAGGAGGCTGGGTGATGACGGACGAAGCCAACGTTCACTACTTCGCCATGCTGGACCAGCTCATTGAAGGGCACCAGTGGCTGGAGAGGAATCTAGGTACGCAAGGGGCTGAGGCTGAACAATCAAGGCAGCCCCCCCCTCGGTCTAATCTGCACGTGTAAACCGCACTAATCGCCTCAGTGCCTGACACTAAATCTCTCGCTCTCACTTTTGGTGCTCCCCGCTGAGCCGCCTTAACCCGACCTTGAGAGTGTCCCGTCTGTCCCAGGTGTGACCCCTCGCAGCGCCTGGGCCGTGGACCCCTTCGGCCACAGCGCCACCATGCCCTACATGCTCAAGAGGTCCAACCTGACCAGCATGCTCATCCAGAGGGTCCACTACTCCATCAAGAAGCACTTTGCAGCCACCCGGAGTTTGGAGTTCATGTGGCGGCAGGGCTGGGGTGAGAGGAGCCGTCAGACCTCGGTCGCTCTCCTTCGTCACTTTCTCGTTAGATCGACTCGCCACACAGAAGCCAAAACTCGCTCGGGCTCGAACTCTAACGCCCGGTCCTTTTTCGCCGCGGCAGACACGGGGTCGAGCACGGACATCTTCTGCCACATGATGCCCTTCTACAGCTACGACGTGCCTCACACCTGTGGCCCCGACCCCAAGATCTGCTGCCAGTTTGACTTCAAGAGGCTGCCGGGCGGTCGGATCAACTGTCCCTGGAAGGTGCCCCCCAAAACTGTGGTGGAGGCCAACGTGGCCGAGAGGTGAGGCGGAGATCGAGAGAGTCTTCCTTCGGTCCGCCGCGTGTCCTTCTGCTCGACCAACGCTTCCTCCTGCGTTTACCAGCGAATCTGATGGATGGCTGCTAAAAGCAAAAATCTGCTTTAAACTGTGAATCTTGAGTTTCTGGCACGAGCGGACACACTTCAATTAGCAGTTTATACAACAGCTCGATGAGGAAAATCATTAAAATGCATCTAAGCAGTGCATTAATTTAGTGGACGAGACAACATAAATGTAATTACAGCTCAACTCGTGTCCTGATGATGGAGCAGCGACGTTATGAGCTCATTAATTGGCGCATCCACAGTGATTCTTTTCTTGCTTGTTGTCCTTTCCTCGTCCGTCAGCTGCAGCTGTGATTAAGTCCTATTTTTTTTTTCTTAGTGTCGCCGTTTTTCCTGTTTGTTGCGTTTTCCCGTCTCCCCTCCAGCACATTTGTCATGTCTGTGACTGAAGAAAAACACTTACTTTTGGTGAATTTGCCCGTTACTTGTAGTTTGATTTTAAGATTTTCTTGAAGCCAAATATCTGAACGGTGCTGTGGATGTCTTGAAGCTGCCTCTAACACCAGCCTCACATTCTTATTAGAAGAAGCTAAACTTGAATTTGAGCCAGTGATAAAAGCCAGACGAGGTGAAGGAACAGGCGGACATGGGCCAAGGCCACGGTCTCATTACTCTGCTGTTATGGGACCAGAAGAAGTTTCCAGATGAAATATTTCTGTGGCTAATGGAGAAGCAGCCCCTGGGCTCATGTGATCCTCTTCCTTCCAAGGGCACGGGGATTTTTCAGCACGCGAATCAGTCCAGTCAGATGTGAGCTAAGTGTCCTCTCCTCATGTCCCCGCCATCAGGGCCAATCTGCTGCTGGACCAGTACCGCAAGAAGTCCAAGCTGTACCGGAGCAACGTCCTGCTGGTGCCCTTGGGAGACGACTTCCGGTATGACAAGGCGCTGGAGTGGGACCAGCAGTACACCAACTACCAGAAGCTCTTTGACTACATGAACTCTCACCCAGAGATGCACGTACAAGTGAGGCCTCGCAATCCGTCAGCCGTCAAAGTTCTTTTGAGTTTTGTGCTCCTTTGCCACGTGTCGTGGTGATGAATCAGGCAGCGGCGCCCTCGCGCGCCGACGGGAGACGATCCGTCAGCGCTGAGAAAACGGCGCGCTGGATGGACGCCGCAGCCTGAGAGAGCTGCCCGCTGACCTGCTGTGTGACGCCTGTCTGGCTGCTCCCTCAGGCCCAGTTCGGCACCCTCTCCGACTACTTCAACGCCGTGTACAAAGCGCACGGCGTGGCCCAGGGGTCCAGACCCGCCGACTACCCGGTGCTGAGCGGAGATTTCTTCGCCTACGCAGACCGCGAGGACCACTACTGGACGGGCTACTTCACCTCCAGACCCTTCTACAAGAGCATGGACCGCGTGATAGAGTCCCATCTCAGGTGGGGACGCTGGATTTGTTCTTGATTTTTAAACTTGAATGGAAGAGAAAATGTTGCAGAGTATTTTTGTTGGAGACCAAAACTTCAGAGCTCCTTCGGGTGCTGTGATAATTATAGCACGCGCCGTCTGAAAATGGGTGCTATTACTGTCCTCAAAGTGAACGACGCTCTTTCAGGGGCGCCGAGATCCTCTACAGCTTGGCAGTCGCGAGTGCTCGGCACGCCGGGATGGAAGGACGCTACCCGGTGTCGGATTACGGTTTGTTGGTAGATGCCAGACGGTCTGTGGGCCTGTTCCAGCATCACGACGCCATCACTGGCACGGCGAAAGAAAATGTTGTCACCGACTACGGTAACAAGTACGGACCTGAGGGTGTAAAAAACCAACCTGTTTTAGGTGCTGGGCTCATTTCAGACGGAGGGGCAAAGAAAGAAACACTTTCTTCTTCCTTCCAGATTGCTGCGCTCCCTCATCGGCCTCAAAAGAGTAATCATCAACGCTGCTCATTTCCTGGTGATGAAGAACAAAGAGTTTTATCGCTTTTACCAAACCGAGCCCTTCCTGGAGACGGTAAGCCGCCGCCGCCGCCGCTCCGCAGTGCGACGCACTCCTGTAATCTGGTTCCTTCTCGCGCTCGACGCCTTTCCTCTTCCTTCCCCAGGATGACAGACGCGCTACCCAAGACTCTCTGCCTCAGCGCACTCTAATTGAGCTGGACCCAGCAGGGCCGCGGTAGTCCCAGCACCCCCTCCCCCCCTCACCCCCCTCACCCCCCCCACTCTGATGGCCTGTTTCCCCGCCCATCTCCACACAAACAGGTACCTGGTGGTGTTCAACCCCATGGAGCAGGAGCGGCTGTGCACGGTGACGGTGCTGGTGAACACGCTGAGGGTGCGGGTGCTGACGGAGGACGGGCAGACTCTCCCCGTGCAGCTGAGCGCTCAGTGGAGCTCTGCCAGTCAGATGAGCGCCGAAGTGTTTGAGGTAAGAGACTCCAGGCAGCTCTCAAAGCCCCGGCTGGGAGTGAGTAGATTCAGAGCTGGATGGTGAACTCAAACACATCTTTCACCCGCAGAAGCTCTCTGAAGTGTTTATTTCCACAGCGAGCTGATAAACTGCCTCAAGTAATGCAAAAGGATTCATCTTCTGAAAGCTGGAAGTTTTGAACTGGAAAGTTAGAAAGTCTAAAAGACGTGAGCTCATCTTCAGACCTCTCCTTATCTTTTCCAGTCAGACAGCTCAGGCTGTTACTGGCGCTGCAGTTTCTTTAAAAAAAAAAAAAAGTTAACTTCAGATCAGTACACTCGGTATCGAACACTTTTTGTAGTTCCAGAGTTGCAGAGAAACTGGTGGAGATAGAGCGAGGCTCACCTTTCATTAGCACAGACGTGATTAGAGGAGCGAATCTTGGGTTTGGTGATGCGTATCTTTAACCTCTGACTGATTCACGGGGTGTTGGGGATAACGCGAGAAGCAGGTCCTGAGGAATGCAGATGACCCTGGGAAGGCTCCAGTAACACGATGCAAGGCTTCAGGCAAACGAGAGGAGCCAACAAAAGCTTTTGTTTCTGCTGAGAAAGGCCTGGGCTCACGCATCCACAAGCCACAGCTGGAGCGGCGTTGGTTTCCCTCGTTCGTCCTCTGGAGCTGTTCAGGGTGTAAAGTCACCTGTTTGTGTAGATCTGACCTGTCCCCCCCTCTGCCCAGGCCACGTTCATGGTCCGCCTGCCCCCCCTGGGCCTGGCCGTCTTCCACCTGTACGAGTCTGCGGACTCCCCCATGACCCTGCGCTCCGACACCCTGCTCAGGCTGTCGAGCCGCGGCGTGGCGGCGCGGGCGGTGGACCTGCTCCCCGTGCGCTCGCAGCAGGCCGACCCCCAGACCTTCTACATCAGCAGCCAGTCCCTGACGCTGGGCTTCTCCGGGACCACTGGCCTGCTGGAGGTCAGCCCCCCCCCTCCCCCCCGTCCACCCCCACCCCCCCTCCTCTAAGTCCTAACGGCTTCGCTCCGTCTGCAGACCATCAAGCGGAAGGACGACTCCCAGGAGCTGAAGGTTCAGATGCAGTTCCTGATGTACGGCACGCGCCCCTCCAAGGACAAGAGCGGCGCTTACCTCTTCCTGCCCGACGGGAAAGCCAAGGTATTCCCTCGGCGCCGCCGCCTCAGATGTTCTCTTGTTCCTCGGAAGTCTCCCGCGCGTGCAGTTGCATCACGCCGGGGGCGCCCGGGGCAGGCTGAGGCGCGCTGCTGCTGCTTGATCTCCTTCTCTTTGTGAGAGTTGTAACCCATTTAGAGCGAGCACAGAGGGGCTGTGGGGGCGCTGCCTGTCACCTGCAGCCTCAGCCCTCCCTCATCCCGCTAAAGACGCCCTCTCTCTGCCTCCCCTGAAGCCCTACAGTCAGAAGGAGCCCCCGGTGGTCCGCGTGGTGGAGGGGCCTCTCTTCTCCGAGGTGGTGGCCTACTACCAGCACTTCCAGCAGTCCATCCGCATTTACAACGTGCCAGGTGAGCAGCCCCGGGGGGGTGTGGGGGGGGGCTGGGACCCGATCATCTGCCCTCTGCTGTCGCCGGCGGCCCCTCTAAGCGCCCGTTGCCCCGTCTCCAGGGGTGGATGGTTTTTCCGTGGACGTCGCCATCGCCGTGGACATCAGAGACCAGAACAACAAGGAGCTGTCCATGCGCCTGGTGACCGACGTCCAGAGCGGAGACGTCTTCTACACGGACCTCAACGGCTTCCAGGTGGGATCAGAGACTCTGAGGGAGACGGGAGACGGACCCTGACCCCCCCTCTGCTGTAGATGCAGCCCCGCCGGTACCTGGTGAAGCTCCCCCTGCAGGCCAACTTCTACCCCATGCCCAGCCAGGCGTACATCCAGGACAGCAGCTACCGGCTCACGCTGCACACGGCCCAGGCGCTGGGCGCCAGCAGCCTGGAGAGCGGTCAGTGCCCGGAGACCAGGCCCCGCCCCCTCGCGGACCCGCCTAACCCCCCCGCGCGCGGGTCCTGAAGGACGCGGCGCTGATTCAGTCCCTCCTCTTGGTGCTCCAGGCCAGCTGGAGGTGATCTTGGACCGGCGGCTGATGCAGGACGACAACCGCGGGCTGGGCCAGGGCCTGAAGGACAACAAGAAGACCGTCAACCGCTTCCGCCTGCTGCTGGAGCGCAGGTCGGCGGGCGACAAGGTGGGCGCCCTCGGCGACCCGTGCGGCGCGAAGGCCCTCTTCGGCCCCTCCCGGCCTCGCTGACGGCACGCGCGGCGTCTTTCGCCCTGCCTGTTCTTCGCCGTGGCGTGTGTTTTTTCTTCTTCCCTCTTTCGGGACTAAAAGCGCTCGTCTGTCTTCTCTCCCCGTTTCTTTGCTTTTCCGCCTCATTTCGCTCAGCCCGATGGCGTCCTCGCCAAACTCTCCTCCTTGCTTCGTTCCGTCCTCTCCAAACTCTCGAGCGACAAAATTCAAGAGGTAACGTCGCCATAGCAACAGTGCCCGTGCCAGTTAGCCCCCTCCCCTCTCGTCCCCCCCGCGCCGTAGCCGCGGTCCCCCCCCGTCTCTCTCTCCGCCCGTCCATCATTACGAGGGCGCCGTCGACGGTGAAAGGACGGCGGCGTCCGTCAAGTGGATGAAGGCGGGCTGACGGAGAGGAGGGCGCCGGCGACACCCGAGCTCCCTCTGAACATCACACGTCAGACGGGGTTCCTGTCGCCATAGAAACCAGCGTGAACCCAGCGTCTGGACTAGAGTCACACTTGATTATTAGTGCCCCCCCCGTAGAGCAGCAGTGAAGTGACCTTGTGATGTTGGTGACACCTGCCTCTGCCCCCCCCCACAGATGGTGGACAGCTCCTCGCCCAGCTCCCCCTCCATCCTCAGTCACATGACCAGCTCCTACCTGAACCACGAGGTCCTGGCGCTGCCCGTCATCCCCAAGAGGCGGGGCGTCCCCCCCCTGCAGACCTTCGCCCCCCTCAAGTCCATCCTGCCCTGCGACTTCCGCCTGGTCAACCTGCGCAGCATCCAGAGTCAGGTGAGTCCGGACGGGGGGGGGGGCTCTGGTGCTGAGGGTCCATTTAACATGTGTGTGTGTATCTGTTTGTTTGTCTGTGTGTGTGTATCTGTGTCTGTCTGTTTGTCTGTGTGTGTGTATCTGTATGCGTGTGTGTCTGGTGTGTGTCTCTGTATGTCTGTGTGTGTGTGCGTGTCTGGTGTGTGTGTATCTGTTTGTTTGTCTGTGTGTGTGTGTGTGTATCTGTGTGTCTCTGTGTGTGTATCTGTGTGTGTCTCTGTGTGTGCGTGTGTCTGTCTGTTTGTCTGTGTATCTGTGTGTGTGTGTGTGTGTGTGTGTCTGTCTCTCTCTGTATGTCTGTGTGTGTGTGTGAGCAGCAGGACCCCCAGAGTCCATCTCCGTACACAGCCTTGATCCTTCACCGTCTATCACTGGATTGTGGCCTTGAGACTCAGAACCTGGGCTTCAACTGCACCACCACACAGGGACAGGTGAGGACACACACACACACACACACACACACACACACACACACACACACACACACACACACACACACACACACACACACACACTCACTCACTCACTCAGGTGTTCACCTCTGCCCCCCCCAGCTGAGCGTGTCGGGGCTGTTCAAGACCCTGGACCTGCACCTGCTCCAGCCCATGTCCCTGACCCTGATGGACTCCAGCCCCCCCCTGGCCAACGGCTCCAGCGTGAGCCTGGACCCCATGGAGATCTCCACCTTCAAGCTCAAGCTGCGCTAGGCGCGCTGGACGGACCCGAGGCCCCCCCGCTCTGGGGGTGCCCCTCAGGCTGAGCAGCCGGGGCTGCAGGAGGGGGCGCCTCTGTCTTTGGGTGGAGCCGGAACACGGACGCTACGGATCAGACGGGGGGGGGTGACGGCCCGGCGCCGCCCCCCCTGGACCCGACTCACAGCTGCTCTCTTCAGTCAGTCGGGGTCTTTTATTTTGACTCTGGCACCATCGTGAACTGAACCACTGAATGTACATAAGCCAGTGGCTCTGGGGGGGGGTCCACAAAGCTTTACGGGGTCTCGCTCTTTCTTACGCGTTTTCTTTTTATACTTTGACGCCTCGGCCGGACGTCCGTTTGGGTTTTGTTTTTCCAGCTCTTCCTCTCGACAGACTCGAATGCAGCCAAACGAATGTGCGGCCTCCACGTGCCCCCCGCGCTCATCAGCGTGCTCCTCGACCACACCTTTTGGCCTGTAGATCCCCCCCCCGGCTGGCCCGCTGTATGCAGTAGAGTAGACAGACTTCCTCTCTTCACCTGTCCTGCGCTGCCTCGCGCATCCGCCTTGACGCACGCCGTCGGGGACCGTTACGGGATGAGGCCGTCGGCGGAGGCGCCGCCGAGTCCGTCACACGTCAGGAGGCATTTGTAGGCTGGACGGGGGACGCGCCGGCTGAGGGTGCTGTCCAGGACGGACGGACGGACGGACTCTGGGGCGTCCAAACGGCTCCCTCTCTTCCTGCTGGGTCTTCAGAGTTCATAAATCACCTTGAGAGGTGAGAGCACTCAGCCTCCAGCCAACCGGCACGTGCTGATTACACCGGGGGGGGCTGTGTCTGCGCTTATCTGATGATTAGTTTGGGTTTCAGCAAAACAAAAGCAGAGGCAGGAAGCTCAGGTAGAGGAGCCCGCGTGCATACCAACGGCTCATAGTGGGGGGGGGCAGGTTTGGAGGAGCGCGTTATCACTTCACAGTCCAGGTGTTCCTGCTCAGGCTCGTCTGAGGCGCGTCCTGTCCTCGCCTCGTTCCATCACTTTGGGTTTTCTTCCTCCGTCTCTCCTGACTACCCCCCCCCGCCTGCTGTCGCTGCACAACCCCCCCCCCCCTCCCAGAAAACTGGAATTCACTGCATCTTGACTTTGCACTTTGTAGGTTTTTCTTTTGAATCTGTGTGCTGTCTGCGTCTCCGTGTCGGGGTGTGTTACTGTGACCCGTGCTAGAGCCCGTCTTCTGTCCCAGAGGTGAGCCCAGCTCTGGGGGTCCGAAGGATTCAATCTGCGTTAGGGCAGCAACGAAAA